>PISX010000355.1:105099-300144 GCA_004024625.1 Mellivora capensis | reverse complement strand
AGAGGGTATCATGCTTAGTGAAATAAGTCAATCAGAGAAAGACAACTATCATATGATATCCCTGATATGAGGAAGTGGAGATGCAACATGGGGGACTAGGGGGGCAGAAAAAGAAGAAAAGAAACAAGATGGGATTGGGAGGGAGACAAACCATAAGTGACTCTTAATCTCACAAAACAAACTGAGGGTTGCTGGGAGGGGGTTGGGAAAGGGGGGTGGGGTAATGGACATTGGGGAGGGTATGGGCTATGGTTAGTGCTGTGAAGTGTGTAAACCTGGCGATTCACAGACATGTACCCCTGGGGATAAAAAATTGTTTATAAAAAAATAAAAATTTAAGAAAAAAAAAATGGACCCTTCAGACGTTCTGGGTTTCTCTGAACCAATCCCCTATAATAGGCGTGTTTCGATGATTTCCAGGTTTTGGTTATTCACAGCCAGGCAAAATAAGCATCTTCATTTGCCCACATCTGTGAAGATCAAAAAAGCAGTTTTAAAATAAAACAGGTGTTGAAACCAAATCCAAACAAAGGAAAAAACATGGATTACGAGATGTTATGCTCAAAAAAAGGAAACTAAAGAAAAGCATGAGAGGTTTTGGTCATATCCAAGGAAGGACTTTCTTTCCCAGCAGGACGACTTGGCAGAAGGAAGGTCTCCAGAGCACGGGAGTTGCCTGTGGGGACGGCTCTGTCCTGTGGGCACCCCAGGAGGCGCCCAGCACAGCTGACGCGCTCAGGGCCTTTCTCACACTCTTTGGGCTTTGGAGCGGACAGGGAAGACATTTATGAAAGAGACAGCTGCTGTCTGGGCCCACCCAGTGGGAGGAGGGCAGAGGGGCTGGGAGCCTTAAAGACAGATCTGGAGGGCAGGCTGGCCCCTCACCTCCCAGCTGGTGATTTCATTAAGCAAGCGCCTGATAAACGCAATGGGCTCTGCCCCATTGCTCACTGCGGCTCGGCCATGGCCATGCTGCGTGGGTGGCTAGCCTGATTCCAAGCCCAGACTTCAGAAATCAACTCCAGGTTGCTCCCCGGGGTCTTGGAAGACACCCTCCATCTGATGCCTCGTGGAGATCCGTTCTGGAGTGCCCGGCTATCAGGAGCGCCTGCCAGTTCTCATTCCTGTCCGCCTTTCTAGCCTGCCTGTTGGCAGGAAAACTTTCCTGGAACCTGATGGGCCTGAAGAATGCCTTAACAAAGAATTAAGAGAGAAGATTTCCCCTTTCCTGGCATGTCTCTGTTTTCTCGCCTGTGATGTGGGAGCAGCAATCCCCGTCCGGTGATAAAAGGGACTGCGTGGGGGTTGTAAACGGTAAGCCTTGCCTATTATGTGGGGTTTGGACATCAGTGCTGCTCCTTGTGATTCTAGAAGGTGCTGTTGTGGCTGGCTCCTAAGAAAAGCACAGATCTTTGGGGACATGTTGGCCTGGGGTCAATAGAACTCTTGTGCTTAGGGACCGTGAGACTGTGGGCGAGTCCCGTCTGCTTCCCAAGCGTCCGCTTCCCTGTGGGCGAACAGAGGCAATGAGGTCTCACCCACAAGATGATAGAGAGTGCCCCACACCGCAGGATGCTCAGCGACGTCTGCCCCTCTGTCTGGGAGATGGTGAGACACAGCAATCTGTGTTTTGATCTCAGACATCTGCAAATATTTTTAACTGGCTTTTCCAGTTAGGGGGCAGCTTTGGACACATTACCTTGTCTCTCTGTGCCTCAGTTTCCCTATCTGTAAAGTGGGGGAACAAAATCACCTATTTTGTGGGGCTCTCGAGAGAATAAAATAAAATGGGATCCTTAAAATGGGAGTGAACGTTCGGAATCGTTATTACCATTTTTCCAGATGTGGCCCAGCCTGTACCAGCCAACACCTGGAAATAGGGACACGCCGGGAGAGCCCGCGGCTCATTGGGGTTGACGGGACGTTGCATTGGCGGAAATTCATCGGCCACTAACTGATCCCCGGGTGCCTTGAGTTTGGGGTTTGTGGAGGCCATAATGCAGAGAGGCCTCAGGACCGCACAGGCAGTCGGGTACAGAGGGGTCCCGGTGAAGATCAGAGGAAGTGCACGGACCTCGGCCACCCTCCTGCAAGGAAGTGGAGCTCTCTGCTAGTGTGGTTGCATCCCAGGGCTGTGGTCATCCCTGACAGCCCCTCTCCCACAACCTCCAGAAAAGCAAGACCTTGAACAATTGCAGGTTAAAAATCAGCTCTCAGATTCCATGGGAGGCTATTGAAGGGAGAAAAAGAATAAAAAATCAATGCGAACCCAGTCTCCGGTTCTGAGGACCAATCGCATCTTGTTTGTAACCTGAAGGGATCAATAAGAGATGCTTCTTTGGGTCCATTTTTAAACTCAATACCATGGATGCAATTTGGTTGACAATTATGAGCAATCAATTATCTTGTAGAGCCTTGCTCCTACCGCCAGCCGGCCGTTCAGGCAATCATGAGCTATTACCAGGGTGCGGCTGGGGGGGGGGGGCGCGCTGCGTTGGCGAGGGACTGGCTCCTAGGATGTGCTCACCAATGATCACTCAGAAGTAAACAGAATTTGCTGATCAATTAAGTCATTGGGATGGAGAACTTATGAGTGCTCCAATGCAGAAGCCTCGTTTTTTTCTGTTCTTATCCATTAGCCGGGACTAGGTTGTTATTGATTAAATGATCTGTCTCCTTGGCATTGGCAGTCACAGGGGCCAAGTGTCTAGGTTAGGACTCACAAGAGTTCAGAACATCTAGTGCCCCTTGCTGCCATCAAGAACACAGAGGGATAGTCGCCTTCATGACACAGATAGATCTGAGTTGGGTGGATACAAATCAGGGGTGCCCCTGGGTGTTAGGCTTCCCACAGTGGGGCCTGAGCTAGGGCTTGGCAATGCCCTTGTGGGGAACTTTCCTCCAAGATTCTTGGCTTGTGGCACACAGGAGGCGCCCTAGGCAGAGTGGGTGAGCGCCGGATGAGTCATGGGCTGCTTTGAAAAAACAGGCACAGGCTCTTCATCCTTTCTCTAGCAAATTGCTCAGATCACCCCAGTTTTGCATATCAAATTAAGGCAGCCTATGAAACCCGTGATAAGAATGTAAAGCCAAAGGTTTTGGAATCAGATAAATCTGAATAATTCCTTCCCATTTGCAAGCCATGGGATCCTGGGCCGGCAACCTTAGCTCTTCAACCCACATTTCCTCCCTGTGATGGAAATGATAATAGTATTGACCTAATAGAATTGCAAGATGGCCCATGTGAAGCAGTGATCCATATGCCTAGCATGTAGTAAGTGCTTAGTAAACATTAACCAGTATCATTATTAACATGAATAATAACTACTATAGGGAGTAACTATAAATCATTTACTCTCTCTATGCAGCATCTGTAAAATGAGGATATAATGGTTCCTGCCTCTCAGACACATTTAAGGAAGTTACTTAAAGGGATGTGTGGGAAGCACTTAGCCCAGACCTGGCACATTGTATGTGCTCAATAAATAGCAACTGTTTATCATGATTCTGATTGTTCATAATTTTATCCTAATGAATAGGACTAATTATTTCCTGACACCCCCTGTCTCCCCAGGACAGGCTTGGGCTGTGGGGGATTCTGTTGAAGACCTTGGCAGCTGGCCCATGACAAAGATGGTGGTGTTCATGATGGACTCTAGTGAGAGATAGGGAGGCCACAAAACAACCCCATGATGTAAGCTCCCAGCCCCAACTCTGTGATGGTTATGCTGTGTGACCTTTGCAAAGTCTCTTTCCCAACCTGGCCAGCACTTCCCAAAACATACGCTGGGTGGCAGAAGTTGATGATTTGCAGTGGTCTACACTGCAGTTGGCTTAGCCCAACTGGGTCTGGGCCGGTGTGCCCTGATGCCAAGGGTGGACCACGGGGAGTCAATAACTTGACCAAAGGCAAAGAATGCCCCTCCTGTGCCTTCTTTCCTTGGGAAAAATAGGGCTCACTGACTACAGGTGTCTCTGGGAACTTCCTGGCCATTGTGGGTCATCTCCTTCTATCACATCTAGAAGCTTCAAGTTGGGCCAAGATTGCCCACTGTCACTATCCCAGCAGGCCAGGCAGCCAGGTCCTCTCTCCATCCTTCCCCAGACTTACTTGAGACCAGGAACCAGGGACTGCCTTGGGCTCAATGCCTCGCCAGGGTGTTGGGATTCGCAGCCTGTGCTGCCTCCACCATTTGCTTACAGATCTCTCACGGATGAATAGCCCTTGCTTCGCCTTATTCCTGTGGCAGAAAGTCAGGACCTCTCCATGTGGAGCAAGAACAGCAATGTGGCCACCAATGAAGCCACTGTCCCCTTGACCAGCCCTTGGAGTGAGCAGGTGCACCCCAGCAATCTCTCTTCAGGGTCCGATGGAGGACGAGCTAAAGGTGGTGTAGACATTGTTTCTCACCCTGGATTTGCTCCCTCCAAGGCCAACCCCCTACTCTGGAGTGTTTCTCTACAGGAAATTCCTGATGCCATCTCTCCGCCTTCCTCCTCTGTCTCCCTGCCAGCCTCTGATTCCATGTTCACCCTGTTAACCTTAAAAATCAAACTGCTCGTTACTTTACCAGGAAAAGATGGGTTAATTCAAGAACCTCAAGTGACCATCTAGAATACGCAGGCTATGGTAAAACCACAAGCAAACCAGGAAATGAAGGAGAGAAACTCTCTTTTATAGAGGAAAGTGGAAAGTTGGGAGGGGCAGTTCTAAACAAAAAGTCCATTGGAGTTAACCTAGGAGCTGGAAGTCTAGTGGTTTTTCATTAGCTGAGTTGTGGTGATGAGTCATTTGAGGGGCTGTTGCTGGGGAGGAGGAAGCCTGCTTACTTCCTGCTGGGGCAGTACAGTAATGAAAGTCCTTCTCTTTCTGCTGGGTCTGCTGTGGGCTTCCAAGTGGTAGGGCGTGTAAACTCCAGACTCCATTTTTTTTTTTTTTTTTTTTTTTTTTAGATTTTATTTATTTATTTTTTGGGGGGTTAGTGCTGTGAAGTGTATAAACCTGGCGATTCCAGACTCCATTCTAAATGAGGTTTGCCTTCATGAATTTTCACAATCCACACCCTTTCCTGGCACTGCCTCAGCTCCCACACTGTTCCTGTTGGCCAGCTTCCGACTTTCCATCTCAGGACCCCTACCCCAGTCCCAGGTCCTTCCTTGGGCACTATTTTCATGCATGTTCACAGCCAGTGTCTCAGTCTGTCTTCCTAGGGCAGGTGAAAGCAAAAAGGGCTGGGGTGACTCCAGATATCCTGGGCTGCATTATTAGAAGCATACAATGTGGGATGAGGGAGATGACAGTCTAGCTCATGGCCCTGCCGGGCCACCCAGGTGTTATATTTAGTTCAGGTCCCTTGTTACCACTTCCAAGAGCTGGGTGACTTCCCTTTAGAAAACATGTCTCACTGTCTGTAATTATTCACTTCAATGACAATTTTTTCATGTCTAGCTTCCTCTCTAAACTGCACGCTCCACAAGGCAAGGGGCCATATAAACAGGTGTAGTTCACCTTGTGTTTACGGTTCCTGCCCACATGTTGCCATGTAATAGGTACCGAGTATCAATTTATTGAATATATGAATGAATGGTAAAATGGATGGAGAGACAGGTTAAGAGGTAAAGTAAAGACTTTCTGTAGAACCACCCCCTTACAGGTGAGTTTAAAGGAAGGAAGTGATGTTAACCTCGAACACAAAGCTGTCTGTTATTTTTGGAGCAAAATTGGTTTATTTGGGGACAATAGAGAAAGGCAATTCAAGACAAACAAGCTATGCCAAAACCATGGGCAAGTCCAACAAACCTGGGAGAGGAAAGTTTATGGAGAAGTGGGAGGAAGCTGTGAAGGGTTGTTTTGATAAGTCCGCTGCAGAAAAGCAAGAGTTCCGGTTGATGATGGTTTCTCATTGGCTGAGTTGTTGGGGTAGTTGATTTCTTCTAGGAAATGTAATCTACATCTCTCCCTGTTAGGACTGCTAATTGATGACTCTTTCCCCCAAATGATTCTTCTGTTGAGGTCTGAAATTGACAATTCTTCACGAAATTGAGGTTGAATGGTATGGCTCCCCCTCCAGCCTCCCTGTCTAGCTTCACAAATCTACTTTAGTGAGGTTCCCTTTTTTTAAATGTCATAGTTAGAAGGGGGAGGGGCCCTATACACAGAGGTCAGTGTTCTGTGCCCATCTGGAAAGGCAGCTCATCTCTGAACCAGAACTCAGGTCTCTCCTCCCCCAGCTCAGGGCATTGCCAGAAAGAACAGTCTGGACCACCGGGTCCTGGATATGCTTCTTCCCAGCCCCAGACTACCACCACCGCCCCCCCCCACACACTTTATTGCATGGGATGGCAACCTTGTGCCCCCAGCCATCTTGCTTTCAGGAAATTACATGATCCTTTTAGGAACACCTGAGACTTAACTGGATTCCATTCTTGGGGTTATTTGCATTTTAATGACCAGGAGAAAACCACCTCAGTCCAAGAGATGATGCAGATGGGGTGACAGCAAAAGCCCTTGCGTGAGTCTCTTTAGGACTTTAGAGAGAAAGTCTCTAGGTAAGAAGGGCTTGGTGGCTGGTTGTCTGGCAGATGTCCTACTGAAAGTTTTGTTGGCCATGAAGATTCTCATCCCAACCCCTGTTCCCAACATGTACTGTTCCAGAAACATTCTTTATTTCCAGAACGGGGCTGGGTTCTCAATGGTGGGCATCATGGCAGCCTTTCAGAGCCCAGCTGCAGCCTCTCCTTTTCCTCCTTTCCCCAGGCTAGGGTTCCTCTACATGCCCAGGCCACCCAGGCTGGCCAGAAGCCCCAGTGCAACTCCTCCCAGAGATGCTGGCTCTGCACAGGGCTCTAGCTTTTGCAGAGATGGGACTGGAACGGCCAGGCTGCTAAACAACCAGGAGTGGGTTTGCAGCAACCCCCAACCCCTCCCTGTAATTAGGCAGGCCCTGGTGGGAAAGAGGAGGGGATCGAGAGTAGGCAAGCAGCACCAGGCATCAGAAAAACAACCGCATGATGTGCCTGGGAATTCTCAATGTAAACAGTCTCCCAGAAGGCCCAGATGGCTATCCTTGTCCCCAGAGAGCACCCTGGGGTCCTCTGGGGAGGGCAGAGATGGGTTGAAGGAAAGGGTTTTTTTCCCAGCCGACCAAGGTGGTGGAAAATGCTCTCACAATAAAAAGCAGACCCACTTGAGCCTAAGTGGCTGGTCTGTGTAGCACATTCATCTGGCATTCCTGAGCCTGGCATTAGCTCTAATGGCAAGGCCCCGTGGGCTGTGGTTGCAACACTCAGCACAGCCATGCCGCCCCCTTCTTGGCCACTCTGTGATTTCCCATCAGTGAAACAAATAGGCAGAATTCATATGACAATGGCCTGGACGGCCGGGCACGGGCATACACACACACTCACACGTGTCCGCACACACAGGCACGTTGGCCTGGGTTCTGACCCAACACCTGGATGAAGGACCCAGCTGAAGATGCTCAGGGACCAGCTCGGGAGCTGCTCCGTCACAGAACACTCGAGAACCCCGGATGGAGAGCACCGGACTTGCAGTCTAGAGAACCGGGTTTGAGTCCCAGCTAAGAGCTCAGAGTTGCCGGGGGTTACTGTACCCCAGCACCGTGCCATGGGCCTAGTGTACCTCCTTGTCCTCAAAACAAACGCTCTAGCAGATGTCCTCATCCCATTCTACGGATTAGGAAACTGGGATCAAGGAACTTGCCGGACGTGTCAGAGTGAAGAGGCAGTGCTGGGATTCAAATCAGATCTGTCCGAGTCCAGTGGGACACAAGCTGGTCCTGTCACCCTGCCGCCTACTCACCCCACACCCTGCCCGAGTCTCAGGCTCCTCCTGGGCACACCGGAGGCACAGACGTCCCCTACCCCGTGCATGGGACTGTGACGACGCCAGCAGGTTCCACACATCCGTCTCCTCACACTGAGCTTGTTAAGCCTCTTGACGCACAGTAGATTCTAGGCCAGAGATTCAGACTGTCTGAGTGCACAGAGAGCATTTCCACTATGAAAACTCCACTCTAACGACTCGAGAAACTTGCCTTTCCTCGTGAAAAAGAACGTGCCAGAAGCAGCCCCAGTCAGTCTTGGCAGTGCCTGAGCCCGAAAGGACTCCAGGGGATGAATTTCGGTGAGCTTGCCACTTGGCCTCCCTGATTCATTGTCTCTAGGACAGAAGAAGGAGCCAGGGGGAGGGGGTCGGAGGCAGCTGACCCTCCAGCAAACTCCTCCCCCCCACCCAACTCTGGCCCACACTGGAAATAGAGGAGCCGCCCCCGCCTTCATCCGTGGAACCCTCTTTGTCTTGGGCTGTCTCCCGGGCCTAGAGCAAAGGACACTTTTTTTTTTTTTTAAAGATTGTATTTATTTATTTGAGAGAGAGACAGTGAGAGAGAGGATGAGAGGCGAGAAGGTCAGAGGGAGAAGCCGACTCCCTGAAGAGCTGGGAGCCCGATGAGGGACTCGATCCTGGGACTCTAGGATCGTGACCTGAGCTGAAGGCAGTCGCTTAACCAACTGAGCCACCCAGGTGCCTCAAGGACACTTATTTTGTTCATCCCTGAATCCGCAGCCACCAAGAAAGCAGGAGGGGTCTTTCTGGGAAGAGGGCTGGATGGCCAGGAGGCTGAGTTCTCCTGCGTCCTGGTGAGCTGGTTTTCCCGTGATGGTTGAAGCCACCAGGTCTAGGCTGAGCTGACAAGACTGAGGCAGCAGATTCCCATTCCGAACAGCAGCCTTCTCCTCGAGGCGTCCTGAGCATGAGCGAAGAAGCCCCAGCCACCTACATTGCGGAGTTGGAGGGCTGCCCAGCCCGCCTGTCTGGCAGCTCCACGCCGAGGCGTCCCAGTTACAGGCACACGGAGACACATGTGTGCCGAGGGCCAAAGGCACAGGGAGACACAGCCGTGTGATGAAGCTGAGTTTCTGGGGGAGGCCACGGCCTGGGGGGGCGGGGGTTGGGCGCAGCGCAGGGCCTCCAGGAACTACCATCTGGCGGATGCTCCCCGACTGTTTTCTGCTTGGGCCCCAGAGCAGAGGAGTCAAGAGTCTCCTTGTCTTGCTTCACCGACAAGCCTCTTCTCACTTCACTTTGCCAGAGATTTTGCCCCAGGCACACATCTGGTCACATCTGGTTGTATGAGCCAGTGTGCATTTATGAAAATGTGCATATATACACTTATCTCTGTGTATGTGTGTGTGTGCAGGTGTAGGCAGGCTGGTGTGTGTGTGTAGGACACATGGAAGTCCGTGTGTGTGCCTACCAGTTGTTGCAGACAAGCACAAACCCGTGTGTTTGCACATGTGCGTGCATTCTCAGCCTGCCTGCCCCCAGACTCTTCTCCCTGCCTGGGTAGGGGGACCTCCAGGCTGCTTCTCTCCTGAGTCTACACTCGCATAGAGGATCTCATCCTGATCTGTAGCTTCTTTTCTTCCCCTGTGAGGATAAAACTCGCAAATCCCTACCTCCAACCTCCAGTCTCTCTCCCAAGCTCTAAAGCCTTGTTTCCGATGGACGACTTGTGTAACTCTCAAAATCGATGGTTCCCAATGGTCTCTTATCACCCGTTTTGCCAAACCAATTTTCCCTCCAGCCCCGAGTATGCCAGAGACTGGCACGGCTGCCCTCCCAGCCTCCTTCGTCCCTCACGTCTTGTGACAGAGGCCTGTGCCTTCTTCCTGTGAAATCTTACCTTCCGATTTCCCTGCTGCCGTCCTAGGCCAAGGCGGTATCACCAAACACCCATCCACTCACGAGCCCTTAACTTGTCTCCTGGGATCCAGGCTCTGCGGCCCCACTACGCCCAGTTCTGGTGAGTGGGGCTCTTTTTAAAAGCACAAGTCTGGATCATACCACTTCTATTAAAAACCTTTTTAGTAGAAAATCTAATTTAATAGAAAACCTGGGTTCCTCTGGCCTTTGAAGTCAGCTATACCTGAACCCAAATCTCCCCCCTGCTACTTGCCCCTGTGGGACCCCATCCACCTTACCAGGTGTCTCTGAACCACACCATGGTTTTCAGAGTCACGGTCAAAACTAGCAAGACAACATACGAAAGTGCTGCAAAGTATCTTTTCTGTAATATATACATTAAGAAATATGTTTATATATATAGTATAAATATGTGTAAGTATTATATAAAATATGTATTTTCTTAATTCCAGTTCCTTGGTTTGGGGGGAGAAGTGGGCACACGTGAATGTGTGAATTTGCAAATATGTAGGAAAATGAGAGTTGCATAAACTATATGCACACAAATACTCTTATTTATCTGTCTTGTCATTCATTTATTCATTCAGCATGCAAGCATGACCCTACTCTGTCCCATGTGTTGGTTCAAACTATAGACAAAGACCCAAGCTCTAGCCCTTAAGAATTTGGCATCACATTTGAACGTCCTCTCAAGTCATATACCTTGAACAAAGTCCAGAGTCATCCGTCAAATCTCACTTTCCTTGA
Organism: Mellivora capensis; assembly: GCA_004024625.1. NCBI lineage: Eukaryota > Metazoa > Chordata > Mammalia > Carnivora > Mustelidae > Mellivora > Mellivora capensis. Next base: position 289,670 of record PISX010000355.1, on the reverse strand, counting down.
TGAGTCCCAGTTCAAGGAGGTGTGATGCTGTTTTCCGGGAGGGCAGGCCATCTTGGTCCCTCCATCCCTGAGGGCCCCTCACCTGGAGTTATTGGCCTTGGAAATCACCAGGCTCCACAGAGCCCTTCGGGAACCTGGCCAGCCTGTCTTCTGTCCCGCTTTGCTCTACCTACGGAAAGGCCACGGTCCATACAGACAGTGGCCAGCACCAAGGGGCCAAGGGCTGGTGAGGGCACTCCACAACCTTCCTGAGAAAGCCATGCTTGCCTTTGTGGGGGGCAGGGAGGTGGAGGTCGGCCAGACTCCATCAAATGGAAGGCTCTCCAATTTACTTTCAGGAAGGAGCTCCATTAACTCGAGCGTTTGGGGAAAAAAACAAAAACACTAATCACCATCCGAAATGTACATGCTATTTCCCATCTGGTGTGCGGAATTGGATCGTCTCGGGAGTCTCAGGAAAATGCAGCAGATGGGCTGGGTTTGGAGCTTGTCTCCCCACAGGCAGTGGGGAGAGGAGGAAGAGGCTTGGCACAGGCAACCAGCCTGCATGAGGAATGGTGGGCCCCGCCGGGCCCCCATCAACTGGGTCCTGGAGGAACCCTCCCCACTGTCACAGGCCTGCTGCAGCCAGAGCAGCTGTGTTGGCTGCCCCTGTGGCTTCTGGTCCATTCTGGGAGGCAGTGGCTTGTGCTCACAGTTTGCAGGAACTCTATGGCTGCTCAGGCTGCAGTGGAGACAGGGAACGTTTGAGGGGCTCAGACGCTGGCTGGTACTGCTTCCTAGTTGTGCGGTATGGTCCTGTCACTCTCCAGAGATCATAGCCGGTGCCTCCCAGAGTCACGAAGAGGCTCTGGGGCCAGGGCTATCACCCCACTCTGGGCCCGCACACATTATTACTTGGTTTGGATGCCCCCCAGATGGGAGATTTAGTGGTGCTCCAGAGAGGATGGGGGCATCATCGTAGACCTCTTTGGGGAGGGGGCCTCAGCCTCCAGCTCACGGCCAGGTCCCCACGCTGCACCCCATGCAGCAAAGGGGTGTGTGTGTCCCAGACAACAGCTCGTCCTGTGACCTGGGAGTGGAGTCAGGAAGGAGAAGGGCAGGAGACCAGATGCTCTAGCTCCCAGCAGGTGGACAGAGAGACACTGGAAGGGAAAGACAGGGTTGGGAAAAACAGAGCTCCTGCAGAGAAGGACAACGGAGAGACAGCAAAGCATGAGCTATGCTCTCAGAATTCTGCGTGGTGGGGTCCCTTCTGGAGAGGGGTTGCCCCCTCCTCCACGTGACCCCACAGATGACAGCTGTCCTCTCAGGTGGCAGAATGCCGACAACACCTTTCTTGTCTGTAGTGACTTTCAGTCCCCCTCCCTGGGCCACCCCTCCCCGCAAGATCTAATTAAAAGGAGGAAAGTAATTAAGGAAGGGCATGTAACAGTCCCTGTAACACTGAACTTAATAACGCCCCCGCCCCTCCCCCACTTCCAATCCATAAATATGACACACAGAACAACTCGCTGCAACACCAAATTGTTTATTGCTTGCTAAGCTGGAAAGCACTTGAATTAACCTCCTGCATAAGTGGAGTTAGGAAAGATCCAGGCATCTTTAAGTGGAAGGAGGACGTGAGCCAGACAGAGTCTTCTTCTGGGAACCCAGAGGCTGAGGCTTCACTCACTCTCTCACGCACTCATTCATACAAGCGTTTGAGTGCCCACTGGGTAATAGAGCATTTGTTTGTGCTCGGGACACAGAGGAGAATGAACCAGCATCGTTCTCTGCAATTTGACACATGTTGCCTTCTGCAGCTTTGAGAGTGGCAGCTCTGAGCCAGTGAGAGGAGGGGACCCTCCTGGGGCAGGGGCTAAAAGGAGATGGTGGGACAGCCCCTCGTTCCTGGCTGGGCCATTGTTGTTCACCAAGCCTATCCTATATGCAGGCACCCTGGGGGGGGCGGGTCCAGAGATGAAGCAGCCACTGCCCATGACCTAGAGAAGCTCACAGTCAAGTTGGGGAGAGGGACAAGGACTCGGTGTGAATCCCAGCATTAACACTGCCAATCCTTAATTGAGACGTGTGCCAAGTCCCGGGAAAACAGAGGGGCAGAAGCATCCATTTTGTCTGGGGGAGCGCTAGAAAGGATCACAAAGGACCTGACATTGAAGGTGGGTTTTGAAGCGTAACTAGGAATTCCCAGCGGGGGAAGGGGTATGGGAAGAGCTGGGTGTGAGGAAAAGCCGGTGCAAAAGACTCAGGCGTGAAAGGGGAGGTGACAGGCTTGGCTGAAGTTGAAAGGGGTGGGGACAGGTTGGGGAGTGGGAAGGCATGGAGGTAAGAGGGAGGATGATACTTTGTCCTAGGAAGAGACGTAGGGTACCATCTGACGGTCGGGCTGCCTGGATTCAAAACCAGGTTCCGGCATTTCCTAACTGTGTCCCAGTTTCCTTATCGGCAGAGTGGAAAGGATAATAGCACCTTTTGGGGCAATCATGTGGAATAAAGTAGTTGATACTTGTCAAGTCCTAGGACCTCGCTCGGCATGACCCCTGCACGACTAATGCCTTTGATTACTGTTTCCTTACCAGCGTCCTGCCCCACACGATTGTCTAGCAGACAGCCAAGGGTTCTGGACAGAAGGACAGCACCCTCTCTTTGCATGTTGCATTTCGGAGAAGTCTGTCCTGCAGCGGTTTAGCTACGGTGTGTCCCCGAACCCCCTAGGAAACATGCTCAAAACCATATTCCCAGACCCCACCCCAGAATGACTGAGTCAAAGCCCCTCAGATAAATGGGCCACCAGAGATATTTGGGGGACGACGGAAATGTTCTAAAACTAGATTGTCGTGCTGGTTGCACAACTCTGTAAATTGACTAAAAACCGTGGAATTGTATTTTTGTTAAGATTTGTATTTATTTATTTACTTGACAGAGAGAAAGATCACAAGTAGGCAAAGAGGCAGGCAGAGAAGGGAGGGGAAGCAGGCTCCCCGCTGAGCAGAGAGCCTGATGTAGGGCTCGATCCCAGGACCCTGAGACCATGACCCCAGCCAGAGGCAGAGGCTTAACCCACTGAGCCACCCAGGTGCCCCATTGAATTATATTCTTTTTTTTTTTTTTTAAAGATTCTATTTATCTGTTGAACAGAGAGAGAGAAAGAGATCACAAGTAGGCAGAGAGGCAGGCAGAGAGAGAGCAGGGAAGCAGGTTCCCCACTGAGCAGAGCCCAGTGCAGGGCTCGGACCCAGGATCCTGAGATCACGACCTGAGCTGAAGGCAGAGGCTTAACCCACTGAGCCACCCAGGCGCCCCCACCCCCATTGAATTATAGTCTTAAAATGGATGAAGATTATGGTATGTCAATGATGCCTTAATAAAGCCATTGAAAACCAATTCCCCAGGTGATTCTGTAAACAGCTCTGCCTTGGAGGTGGGGGCAGACAGGGGTGCAAACTCAGAGCCTGACCGCAGGGCTGGTGGACGAAGTGGAGGAAAGGGACAGAGAGGTCACAGAAATCCTGCAGGCGGCTGGTGCCGCACTCGCCTGGATTTGAGGCCGCTTCTCTGGGCTTAAACTGCTCTCTCATCTTTATCAAGGAAGCCATTGGATTTTGCTGAGGGCTCTCCATCCTCAGGGTTCCTCCAGCCCCGGCTTAAGTCCGCCTGCCATGAGCACGTGGCCTCACTGGTGGGCTGCTCTGCTTCTAGGCCTGGTCCCCCTCCCACCAGTTCCAGGAGCTCCTCAGCGTCAGATACATGAGGGCACAGACTAGAGGTCCCCTATCACATAGTGGGTCTCCGTACCTATGACACCCCGGGCTTCTTCTGTACGGGGTGTGGATAGTGCTTCAGAGCTTAGGTGGAAAAGGCACTAAACGTGGCCTTCACATGCTGGTTACTGTAAAACCACTCTCCTCTGGCCATCAGCTTTATCTGTGGCGTGTCTCTTCTTCAAGGCTGGGAGCTGCTTGTGGGGGGAGATGTCCCCTCTTGGGTTCCCGACTTTGTTCCCTCTGCTCTCTCCTGAGTTACCACCATTCCTAGCTGTCTTTCTCCAACTCTTGTCTAGGTTCCAAGAGCTCCTGCTTTGAATACGACTCCTTGTTTGCCCCTTTGACCCTCTTTGGGTGTTCAAGTTCTCACCTGTCCCATCAAAGTCTCCACATGTTACCCTTCTGTGACCCTACGATCCCTACCTGCATCTCCCCTGTCCCTATCTGTGCCATTGGGCCTTGGCCACTTGTCACCATGAATGCCAACTATGGCCTTATAGCCCTCCCCACATCACCTCGGCCCTTCCTGGCCTCCCTAGGACAGAGGGTTGCCAGCAGAAAGGAATAAATGCAGGGATGAGGGCAGCAGCTTGGCAGAAATTTGGAACTAGTTGCAAGTGTGGTTGGTGTAAAAGGGTTTTCCATTGAATTATCTGGAAAATTGTTCCTATTTTTTGCTCAGGGGTATGTGAGAAGATGTGAGCATGGGCCTCAACACCACACCACGCTCTGTGGAATTCTTGTCCATACCCTTGTCCTTCTGTCTTGGCCTCTGGTCACAGGACAAGAATCAGCAAGATAATAACCACCTAGCTAAGGGCTCTTGACTCCCTGGGGCACATCCCACACATTAGCTCTCTCTGAGGACATCCAAGGAGGGGGAGTCATGGAAAAAGCCATTTGGGGCCCTTTTAGCTACTTTGTCATGCTCCTCTCTTCCCTGGGGCATTAAGGACACCATTAAAGACCCAAGTCCCCTGACCCAACATGTAGGGGCCCTCTTGCCCTCAACATGGAGAGCCTGTGCGCCATGTCACATTCCCTCATATCCCAGAATGGGCATCAGAACCTTGTTCTCTGGTTCCCAGCTCTCCTGAAGCTGCTCAGAGCTTCTCTGGGCTTCTCTGGGTGTCTCTGAGCATCCTGGTTCTTGGAAGGGATGCAGGTGCATGCTTGAGAGCAAAGGGACCCAGTTGGCAGGGTCAACAGAATGTCATAAAGTCAGATCAGAGAAATGAGGCTGTGGCCACTGGCGCCTGTTCCTGCCCAGCCGCATGAGCTCAACCCAACCAAACCCAGGTGAGGGGTGGGAGCCTGGGATTAACAGATGGGCAGAACCTAGACCCCCTGGTGCCTCAGAGATAACACAGAGCTGGGGCTGGCTCTGGTAGCCAGGCCTCCTCCACCCCAGGTCCAGGCTACTGCCCAAACTTCCTCTCCCTGCCGCATCCCCCCACTGTACCCCTTCTGTCCTCATCATTAGCAGCGAGGGAGCTAGCCTGGGGACCCCAGTTCTCCCTGAGGCTTCTGAAGGCTCCCAGTACTGGATGGGAGAGGCAGGCATTCTCTTTCTAAATGGGATCTCCTGAACTGTTTCTCAGGCCAGAGGCCAGGGAGTAGCCCTGGAGATGAGAATATGCTAGACTGAGATGCAGGGAGAGCACATCACCAATGTCAGGACCAATGTCAGGACTAAGAGGCAGCCCAGGCTGGTAGGGGTGGGAGCTTGGTGGGAAGGAGCCTGGAGAAATGTCCAAGCCTGGCAGCAGGTTTGGGGTACAAGCTCCCCTCCTCCTCCCAACAGCAGCCAGTCTGCCCACTGCAGAACATGGAGGCCCCCCCCAACCCCCACCGCCAGCAATCCCAGCTCCTATGGGCATTCCATGCAGTGTTGGTGGGTGGGGGAGGGGGGAGAGGGTCTGGTTGACACAGCGTTCCTTCTGAGCCCTTCCCCACCCCAGGAACCCTGGAAGGCCTGGAGTGTGAGTGATGTGTGTGTGAGTGTGTACACACCGTCCTTCCTACTGGATGCTTACAAGAGAGGATGGTTTTCTCCCAGGGCCTATTCAAGGCCCACCACGGCCATGCGGTAGAGCGAGTTAATAACTAAGAACAACACACTCTGACCAGGTGCTGGGTACTATTCTAAGCACAACAACCTCTAACAACAACCCTGCAGGGAAAATATTAGTATCAGCCCCATTCTGCAGACAGGAAACAGAGGTAAATTGCCCAGAGGCACTTAGCTGAGAAGATGCAGGGCAGATGGGAGCCGGTCCACCCTGCTCCAGAGTTCATGCTTTCCAGAAAAACAGGCCTGCCCAGCTCCGTTCAGTGAAACCTTGAGGAATCTGTCCCTTCTTCTTCCCCCAGAGGAGTCCGTAGCTCTCCCCTGCCCAGGCTGCCCCTGCCTTGGACTAGCTCTCAGAGGACAGTGCTCCGTGTCACTGTGTCCTTGTGCTGTCCACAGACGAGGCAGCAGGAACAGCCACAAAGCAAAGACATGCCTGAACTCTGAGTGCTGGGTTTTGGGATGAGCTTGTTTGTAGCCCCTGCTGCCGCTGGAATTTTGGCCACCCCCAGCCCTGTTCCCGGCACCAACACCAACACCTTCTTCCATGTTGGGCAGTTGCTAGAGGAAAATCTCTTGCCGGGACAAGGTGGGGTAGGGGCCCTATCACTGGGGATCTGCCGCACCACGAGGTGGGGGCTGGGACTGTCAGGATCAGAGCCTGGGACTGGCATCATGGGGAGTTTAGGGCTATCCACCCTGGACGTGGAGCAGGGAGGCACTATCTCTTCTCGACAGCCCGTCATCCTCATCTCCCTCTGGGTCCTCCTCTGGGTGTCGCGGTCACGTGCTCCTCTTCACGCCCAGCCCGGCTGCCTGCCGCCTTGTCTGTCTTGCGGGCAGAGAAGGGCCATACCTATGTGCCAGAGAGACACAGGTGTGCCTGCGCCGCTCACACAACGCACCACCTGCTGGAATCTTGGCGGAGGGTGGACTTGGGATGGGATCCACGGGAGAGACAGTCTGTGGCATAATTAAGAGGGAGCAAAACACAAAACAAAACAATGTTTTCCTTCCTCTCTCTTTTCTACCACTTGCTCTAATTATTTTCCCACTTTAAAATTCTACATCAACTTTAATTAAGCTGGCCTCGGGCAGGGAAGTCTGGCAAACTTGGAGAAGTTCACTTGTTTATTTTCTTATCACTCAGTGATTGGGTTTTTGAGGCTCTCTCGCACTCTCTCTCTCACTCTCTCTCTAAGGGAGGATGATGGCAGCCTCCTGCCTGCAGGGGGACAGGTGCAGACAAGAAGGGCTCTGTGCTGCCTCTGAGGGAGGCACTTCCCCAGAAAACTGTACTGCTGGCCCGCTCATGCTCTCTTTCTGCCTCGCCTCCCCCTCCAACTCTGCTGTTACCCTGCAATGTCCAGGTGTGGTAGAGGGGAGCAACCGTTGGGCAACTGGGAGAGCACTGCGCTTGGAGTCCAGAAACGTGGGCCAGAAGCCCCGTTTTGCCACTTGTTCGTTGGGCACAAGTCGTTCTTGCAGGTGCATTCATTCATTCATTTGCTCATTGATGCATTCATAATTCTCCCTTACACGTCATTTATTTGTTCATTCATCCCTATCTCCCTATCACACGGAGCCAAGGTACACGCTTGCTTCTGCCACGCCCGCCCCTAGCAAGTTATGTGTGGGAACCTGACACTGAGCCCATTCCTTCAACCCTGGGTTGTTTCAAGGACGAAGCCATCACGTGAGTGGAAGCCAGTGTGGCGCCTCTGGCCCAGGGAGGTGGTGTCAGGTGACACCTCTAATATTACACCCATCATCAGACCTGGGCTCTAGGTTTTTGTGCATCCTGGATTTGCTGGCAAGTCCAAACCCAAGACCAACTCCACAGTCAGAGGTGTGAGCCGGATTCTGAAGATTGCTGAATTTCGTGACTCAGTGGGAGACAGAGAGCTGGTGGCTGTGTAGGGGCCAAGAAGCCTGGGTGGCTGACTGGTGAGAGCTCAGGACACCATGGGGGCACCCCGGGCCATCCCATGAGGTTGGATGGCATCGGACACCCAGCCTGAAAAGTGGCTGGGCACAGGAGCAGTAGGGGGGCCTCTCCCGGGGCTGGTGGGCAGACAGTGCATGAATGGCTGTGCGAGGGAGGGAAGGAGTGGGTGTGTGTGTGTGAGTAACTGAGCGAGCTGGCGATCGAGCAAAGGACTAAATACATGAATGAACGCGTGGACAACTGAGGGATTGAAGAGAAGAGTGGATGTGTAAGCAAATGAATGAGTGAAGGAGTGAGCAAGTAACAGTGGACGACGGAATAACAGGATGAGTGAAGGTCTGAGTGAGGCATTGAGGGATGGAATGAAAAGGATGGGTGGATGGATGGACGGTAGAAGAATGGGTAAGGAACTGGGTGAGTAAATGAGTGAGTGAGTGAATGACTGAGAGCATGAATAAATCAATTAGGAGATGACTGAGTGAGTGAGTGAGTGACTCTCATCCGCTCACCAGGAATCAGGCCGGCAGGACAGGGAGGTGACCCCTTGCTGCAGGCATTGTCCCCTGTTCCCCTCCCCTTACAGCGGCAGAGCATCTGGCCCATCAGCGGCTGCGCCATTATGTATAAACACAAACAGGATCACGGTGTGTCATTTACCCCTCCGCCCACTGCGCCCCCGCTACTGAAACGCACGTGTCAGTAAAATAACATATCTCTGGTGGCTTGTCTACCTGTCTCCCTCACTGCTGAGAAATAACTCACAGCAGCGGGTTAAGCTGACAATAAACACAGGAATTGACTTCAGTGGGAATGAACTTGCTTGACTGTTGACAAAAATCCAAGGTGATGCAACCTTTGCGGGGCTTGTTGCCTGCTCAGGGGACAGCCGGCCGCTGCTGTGCTTCTTCCTTCCTGGGACAGGGACGAAGGACGAAGGCCCCAGGCTGAAGAATGCGTCTTCTGTCCCTGGGCCCAGAGGCAAGTCTCTGTGTCCTGTAAAGGGCGGAGTCTTGGTTTTTGTGGTTGGACCCACTTTGCCGTGGAGAGAATGCTGGCGAACCAAGCATGGGTTTAAGGACGGCATCTCCCTCCTCCTCCCTGCTCTGGCAGTTGGCAAAGATCCAGGGAAGGCTGGCAGTGGCCTCCTTCTGGTCCAGGCCCTTTCTAGGGTGAGAGGGGGTGACGCAGCCTGTTCCCTCATCCTCCAGGAAGCACCCGGAAGGCAGGTGTGCACAGCAACAGCGGGGCGGGTAGTGGGACATCGGCAGGAGGGGGTCGGGGTCTCCAGCATCCAGCCGCTGCCAGCAGCCAGCCCGCCACCGCCGGGCAGCCTGAAGGGAGATGACTGGATGCAGGCTTCAGCAGAGGGCACTCCAGTGCTAGGAATCTGCACTCAACAACCGCAAGCCTGTGCTCGTGGTTTCCCTGGGAAGCGGAGATCATGAATCTCGGTAACTCGAGCCCAGGGCCTCATCACTCACCGTGATTGTGGGGGGATTGAGGGCTGGAGTGGATCGGTCTAAACAAAATGCACACACAGGAGACTCGTCCAAATGAGCCTGCTTGGCCACCACTGGGAGTCTCCTGCAGAAGCCGGGAGGGGCCGGGAGGGGCAGGGAGAGGCTGGGAGAGGCCTGGAGGGCCCGGGCGGGTAGGGCTTCTTCCTCCCTACCCCCACCTGTGAGCCATCGGGAGACAGGAATCTCACTGGCAGCGACTTGGGCCAGCTCAGCCATTTTCGGGGATGTTAATGAAATGCGGGAGCACTTGTCCTTTCAGACAGCGGCCCCTTTTATTTTGGAATGAAAAGCTGCATTAGTCTGAATGAGGTTTGGCGGCCTCATAAATCCGGCGCTGGCTGCCTCGTGGGGGAGCAAGGAGCTGAGCCCTGGCTGGTGGGTAGACTTGTTTACCAACAACTGGAAAAGCCAGGACTGGTGGCTCCCAATCCCAGGGGATGCAGCTTGAGAGCCGGATAGCCTCAGTGGCTGCTGGTGGCAGGACAGCCTGGAAGAGGCACCACAGCAGGGAGAGGGGCCTGTGGGCCTCTCCACCTGAGCTTGGAGGAGCTCCAGTTCCCTCTAGTAAAGGGCCCAAATCCTATTCTACTCTTAAGCCTTTCCTTCAAGCAGCCGGAAGCCCCAGTGGGCCTCCAGCAGAGCTGAGGGGATCTTCTTCTTCTTCTTCTTCTTCTTCTTCTTTTTTTTAAAACTTCTTTTCAGGGTAACAGTATTCATTGTTTTTGCACCACACCCAGTGCTCCATGCAAAAACGTGCCCTCCTTAATACCCATCACCTGGCTCCCCTAACCTCCCCCCCCCCCCCCCCTTCAAAACCCCTCAGGTTGTTTTTCAGAGTCCATAGTCTCTCATGGTTCACCTCCTGAGGGGATCTTCTGCTAGAGCCTGTCCCCTGCTCAGTCCAGGCAGGACAGGACGAGGGTCAAGCCTACAAGCTTAAGAAGCAGAAAGGACCACATGCAGATCCAGGCTCCTCTCCCACAGTACCTGGCGGTGATGGCCGATGTGTATTATAGGAATGAAGGAGGAAGGAGGCAAGAAAGAAGGAAAGAAGGGAGGAAGGAAGGAGGGGGGAGGGAAAAAAGAGAAAGGAAGGAGGGGGGTGGAAAAGGGAGGGTGGAAAAAGGGAAAAAGGGGGTGGAAGAGGGAGGAAGAGAGGAAGAAGGGAAGGGGGAATGGGGGAAGAGGAAGAGAGGAGGAGAGGAGGGAGGCAGGAGGGAGCAGGAGGGAGAGAGAAGGGAGGAGGGGAGAGAGTGAGGAAGGTAGAGGGGAGGGAAGGAAGAAGGGGGAAGGGAAGGAGGGAGGAGGGACGAAGAAGGAAGGTCACATACTAGCTGTGTGACTTTGGACCTCTTCACCTTCCGGAGTCTGAGTCTTCACTGAAAAATGTAAACATCACAAGGGTCCTAACCTGCCAGGCTGCGGACAGGGTTAGATGGAGCGATGCACAAACGTGAGGTACGTTGCGTGAGTACATAGTCTGGAATATAGAAGACGTGTAATAAATACTAGCAGTCATGATTACCATTGCTGTTGTTTCTGTTGTTATAATGCAACCCACCCTTTCCCAGACCGGAAGGCAGCTGGCTGCTGTCAGTTTGGGAAGACCACTGTGGTACCAAAGGGCTTGCAGCTAGGTCCACAATAAGGCCCAGCTCTGGGTCAGGGACAGCCGGCTTCCCTCTAAGCCCAGGGCTCCCAATGGGGTGTGGACCCCATTGAATTAGCCCCACAGCCTCTGCAGCTGGAGGCTGCTTCCCACCGCAGCCAACGTGGCAGCAGAGGGAAGCCCCTTCTGCAGAACTCGCTGGCTAACACCCGCCCACTCTGGGATGCCACAGGAGTGAGGCCCAGCTCCTGCTCCATCCCTGGACCAGGCGAGGGTCAGGGTTGAGGGAGGGGCCCTCAGATTCCCCCTCTGCCTTTATCCATTGACTTCTCTAGTCCCTCTCTGGTGCTGGTTTTCTTGGAGGCTCCTCCTTCTCCTGCTCCCCAGCTTTCATCCCCCACTGGCCTTTCACTGGCTTCTAATCTAGGGTGCAGATCTACCCATTCCCCCCATTGCCCCCTCTCCCCTTCTGCTTGGGCAGTTTCCCTGCCAGGCCACTTCTTCCCTGCTCCCTACCCCTCTCCTGGCAACAGGCTGCTTGCAGGACAGACAGAACTAGCATCCAGGCTCTCCCCTCCTACCCAACCCCTACCCATCCTGGGGTGCTGTTGGTGGTGCTCTGTGAGCCCTTCGTCCCTTGCCTTAAATTCAGGTCCTGCCAATCCCCATTCCCATCCCCCATTAGGACACTTGGATCTCCTCCTTCCTTAGAGAAGAGCCAGGATTTTTCGGTTCCTTGGAGCAACTAAACCAAGTGATGAGGTTGGGGTGTCCCATCTTCAATGAAAAGGCTCCACTGGCTTTGTCCTGGAGGGTGGGGCCCTCTGCTCCCCTCTCATGTGCTTCCTCCTTGCTGGTGCCCACTGGGGCCCATTACTCTCCACCAAGAGGTGGCAGCTGCCACTTCTCTGGCTCTGGTCTGCATGGCCTTCCTTCTGGTCTCTTGGGCAACATTTTCCAGTGGCTGCTTGGGGGAACCAGTGGCTCCTGCTGCCGGGTGAGGAAGGCCCAGGTCTGGCAAAGAAGGTGGCTTTAAGGATGGCCTCAAGACCTGTACACCTCTTCCCCTTCCCAGAAGAGCCCCAGGGAAATCGTCCTCCCACCACCAGAGCTGCCTCCCCCATCAGGTGGGAGGGAGTCCCCTTCCAATGGGCAGGATTGGCCACGATGGAATGTTCACATCCACACACAATGCCAACGTCCCTTACTTCCAGAAAGCAGGGGAAAGAAAAGACGGGGAAATTAACAGCCAGAATAGAGCTGGACTGAGGCTATTTGTAAGAAAATTAAAGATTCGCTTTTCAGATGTTGGGGGCCACGCTCTTACCAGACAGCTGGCAAATGGGAGAGATTGGGAATGATGGAATAGATCAAATTATTTAAATGAGAAAAATAAATTCACACACAGCCTAGCCGCTGCCGGGTGACAGATCCGTTTATTTATCTACTGTATCGGCACCGCTTTGTCTCTGTCAAAAAGGTCATTAAACTCGCCTAACTGCGTAATTCCCCGCCTCCTGCTCCAGACTCGCTCCACAGCCCTTCCTTTCCCTCGACACCCAGCGCCACTTGAAAAAAAATTTATTATTGCTAATAAACAAGGTTTTTTTTTTTCTTTCTTTTTAACCCTTTCTAGTTTGCTCCCCGTGGGTCTTGCTCCATCTCACGGAAATGACAGTTTCTCTTTATTCTTTTCTCAGGGGAAAAGACGAAGGGGGCTATCCCTTCCTGCACAGTAGGGGAAAGACGGATGGGAAGTACCAGGGTGCATCTCAGATGCCCTCCGAGTCCAAGGATTTAGCCGTTTTCCTCCGAAAGCCCTGTCTGTGGCTGCAGTGCGCGGTCAAGTCCTGCCTTCCTCGGCAGAGGGTCTGGCCTGGGCAGTCCCACCCCTACCAGATCCTGCAGCTCCCCTAGCCCAGCGTGCACAGTTCTCTTCGAAATCTGTCTCCCCAGAGCCCCAGCCCCAACTGTGCCTCCCCGAGGGCTGGGCTTCGGAAGGGCAACCGCTTCCCGGGTCGGTCTCCCGCCGCCGCCGTCCAGCCTGCGCCCGCTGAGTGGGAGCTGGGAAGCGAGACTCCGCAGACGGCGGGCTCCGCGTCCCTCTGCTCCGGCGGGCGCGTCCCTTCCAGCTGGTCGGGCCGCTAGGCTGCCGACGTCGCCCAGCTCGCGGTGCCAGCTCTCTTGCTCCACGCCCGGCTCCCAGGCTCCGTGCCCTCGCAGATGAGGGGACTGGGGCGGCAGGGCGGATGGGGACATCTGGGAAGCGAGGAGAGTCCTCGTTCTCCGGGCGTCCCCCTAAACCGGGTCCAGGGTCCCCTTCCCCGCCCCCTGCGCAGGTGTGAGCGCGCGAATGTACGCCTCGGCGGGCGTGAGTGTGAAGTGTGTGTGCGCGGGGGAGTGCGCGGAGGGAGCGCGGGCGGCGGACGGCGCGGGAGGCGGGAGGCAGGGCGCGGGGAGGGGGCTGGGAGGGAGTGTGTGCGCGCGTGCAACTCCACTCCGGGGCTTTGTGCGAGCCCGGGCGATAGCATTGGCGGCGGCTGGAGGAGGAGCGGCCGGAGAGGCGTGCAGCCCGCCCGCCAGCGCCCGGCAGCCAGGGCAGGTGGGAGCCCGCTCAGGAGCCGAGCCGAAGCGAGCCGGAGCGGAGTCCGAGCGGAGCCCGGGCGGAGCCCAGGAGCCTAGCTCGCGGGCGGCCCGTGGGCGGCAGCCGGGCGGGGCGGGCGCCGGCGGGGCGGCCCCCCAGTAAGATGTGCGCGGCGCCGCGGGGCGCCCCCCACTCGCAGCGGCGCTCCGGAGCCGGGCAGCTGGGCCAGGCGGCGCCTCGGGGGCTGCTGCGCGCCGGAGCCTAGAGCTGCCGCCCCAGGGAGCCCGCCACGGCCGCGCCCCGGGCACGCTCGGCGGCGCCCAACGATGACCGCTCCCTGGCGGCGCCTCCGGAGTCTGGTTTGGGAATATTGGGCCGGGCTCCTCGTGTGCGCCTTCTGGATCCCGGACTCGCGCGGGATGCCCCACGTCATCCGGATCGGTAAGGGCTCCCCGGAGCTGCGGGTCTCTGTGCGCCCGAGCGGGGGCGGGAATGGGGGGCCAATGAACGCGATCACAGGAGATTTTCCCAACCTCTCCGGGGCAGCCGGGGCCAGGTGACCACCGGCAGCTCGCCCGGTGAGGACAAAGTTCCAAAGCCGGGGTCACGGGGCCTTACTTAATGGGGGAGGAGGCGGCCGGGCCGAGGCGGGCGAGGGGCCCTTGGCGCGCTAGTGAGAGGCCAGACCCGGCTGAGAGTAGCGAAGCGTTCCAGCCCCAACCCGAGTGGCAGGCGCATTCCCCGGCGACTGCCAGCACAACCGGCCGCAGACCGAGTTCTGGGACCCGGCTTCCCCGCGGAGCGGGAACCCTGGGGAAGGCGCCAACTTCTCTTGCCTTCTGGCTTCCCACAGGCCCCTCGCCCCCACCGGGGACACGGCTCCAGCGGCCGCGGCGGGGACGCGGGCGACGGCTTCGCAGGACAGGGGCACTGGGTCTCCTCTCCCGGCGGCCGCCCACGTCCTCGGGGGACCCCATCCGGCCAGATAGCTTGGGGCAGAGTAGGGGCAGCCCCCCGCCGGTCGCTCCTGCGGTCGCCCGCGGCTGGGGGGAAGGGAGCGACCGAGCCTACCAGCCGCGGCTGGGAAGGCGGTGGGAGGGATGCGAGCGGCTTTGAAAGTTAGCCGAAATCCCTCCGCAGCTGGCGGCGGCTGGCGGGGCTGCGCGCGGCTTTCCGGAGCTTCCGCGTCTCGGCTTTCTTCTCTTACTCGGGGCTTTAACTTTGTTGTGGCCGCCCCAGGCGCCCCGTAGGCAGCGCTCTGGGCAGTGCGCGGGGCGGGGGCGGGGGCGGGGGTGCGAGGCCCGCGCCCGCCAGGGCTGGGCACGGCTTGGCCACGCGGGAGCCTCGGTCACGCAGGGCCTGCGCCCGCCGCCAGACCGGAGACCTGGGCCGCCTGGGTTCTCGAGGCGCCACCACCAGCTTCTGGCCCCGGGCGGGCCGAGCTCTGCTGAGCCAGGGCCACCATCCTCCCTTGTGGCTCTTCTCCGGGACAGACTGCTAGAGGCGTGAGGGGGTTCAGGGAACCGAGGTGGGGCTTGGTTTCGGTACTGGAGGTTTTCCTAGGAGGCGGTCAGGAATCTGGGGCTGGGGGTCTGTCTTCCTGGCTTGCTCTTGGGCCCCACAATCTCTTGAACTCAACATCGGGATGGGGGTACAGCGTAGTTCCCAAGCGCTGCCCACGCCGCCGGGGTCTTTCAATCCTTGCCGGACGGACGGACTGGCAGACTCACTCAAACCCAACCCTGAGGTAGAGGAGTCCAGGCGTGGGGCTCTGGGGACAACCCTCATGGTCAGGCTTAACCCTTTGCAGCCCAGGCTGCTCTTGCAAGCAAAAAACCCAAACCAAAACAAAAAAACAAAAAACCAAAAAACAACAACAAAAACCAAAAAAAACAAAAAAACAAAACAAAACAAAAAAACCGTTCTCTGTCTCAGTTCTTTTTCCTGTTCCAGCTTCCAGTCTGGTCACCATTCCAGGGGCAAGCAGTCCCTTAGTAGTGGGTCAACACTTCTTTTATTCCATCCTTCCTTCCCTGTTTTTAGGGTGCCCTTGGGAGGAGGGAGGGGAGACCAAAAGGTGCTGTGTGCCCATCCCACGCATTGCAGGTTCCTCTTCCATGGTTCTTCCCTCTGCAGGGTTGGGGGGAGCTGGCTATGCTGTAGCCCTGTCTCAGGGATGGAGGTCTTTTGAGGGCCGGGGAAGTCAGGAGCAGATGAGGACAGCCCCTAAGGATGAGCCAAGGAGGGGCAAAATGATGTATCCTTACCTGCCCCCTCTTACTGTGAAATTGACTTGCACTGGGGGCTCCTCCTTGCTCGGAGAGGAAGCCCCAGCCTGCCTGCCCTTTCTTGGGTTCAGCTTGTAATAATGCAATTAAGGAGGGCAAAGCCCTCCTCTCTTCTAATCTTCTTCGTATTAAGCCCCAGGATTAATTAGCCTGTCGGCCCAAGCCATTTATATCTGAGAGCCCTGCCCCATTTGATTCCCAGCCCAAGGACTGGGGTGCTGTGCAGATGCCAAACGTGACCGCCGGAGCTGTGCCAGCTTGGACGGAGGATGGGAAGGCTCTAAGGCCTCTGGGCTTCTCTGGAGCTTCCTGGGGAGCTGAACTCCCATCATTCTGAGCCTAGGCTGGAGCCTTAGCTGGAGCCAGGGAACCACAGTGGACACGGTGCTTGCACACATACACACACACATACACACAATCGTATGCCGAAACCCAAACACACCGCCTTGGCTGGATCTGACACCATCTTCCTTTTCTGATCCACTCATGGGATTCCAGGGCTCTGGCTGGGGTTGCAGGAATTGAGGTCCTGGAAATTGGACTCCGGAGCATGCTGGGTGCTTCTGGTTCCCCAGCCGGGTGCCTGAGCCCCCTGTGCCTGGAGCTGAGCCCTCCAGCAGGCAGGCATCCCTGAACACCAGCCTGGAAATAGGTTTTCCTGCAGGTGTCTGAGGGACACTCTGGGCCGGGGAGCAGCGTACCAGCCCCTCTCTTTGTGCCGTTTTTTGGGGGCTGAAATTTCCTCTTAGACAAGGAGATGGATAGCTCAGCAGTGTGACAGAGTGTTCAAACAATCCATCTTGAATAGATGAATTGCATTGCTCTGTCTTTTTGTAATTGTGTCTATCAGAGGGAGAGGTCAAGGCATTGATTGCTTGGATGGTTTGCAAGTAACAAAGGAGAGCGAGGGAGAGAGCGAGGGAGAGAGAGTAATTGGATTGTAGTCTGCGGGAAAAAATGATCATTGATTATTTTTTATGAATATGTGGAAGATGTATCTGTGTGTGATTATCAAGTGTTGCTCATTGAAGGTTTTCAAGGCATATTGTTCAGCATTTTATTATTACTGTTATCATCGTTATTATTGTTGAGATGGATTCTGGTCTTAACTCATGGAAAGCAGTTTAATGCACGGGTCCTCTCAGCCAGACGGGCTTTACTGACCTCATGTGGGAACCTGGATCTCCTGGTTACGTGACCTAGAAGCTGAAGTGGAGGCGCCCTAGGGTGGGAGCTAGGAGGCCTGGGTTTCCTGCTCTGTCTTCTGCCTGTTTACTAAGCCATTTTGGTCAATTCACACTGTTCTCCCCAGCCTCAAGCCTCAGTTTCTTCATCTGTTACCCGTTGGGTTGGCTGTGACAGTTTGAGATATTCTGCGGCTTTGAAGTATCTCTGACAGCAGACTGGTGGGGAATGCCCTGTCCGTGACGTTGTAGGTTTCGTGGCTCCCCGAGGCTCCCTCGTGTTATGTGCACACTGTAGGATCGAGGGCCAGCTTGGGACTTGAAAAGGGAACCAGACAGTGGAGGCAGCAGCTGGGAAGCTCTAGTGGATGATGATGCTCTCTAGCCAGGCGGGGGGAGGTTCAGAGCCAAGTGACTGCAGAGACATAAAGCAGGTGTATGTGTTGGGGGTGGGGGTGGCAGGGAAGGGCTGGCTCAGCCCGGGAATGTCCGAGCATCCACAGACAGAGCAGGACAGATGAGCCCGAGCCCCAAGCCTGGGCTGGGGGGCCCAGTGGGCAAGCGCAGCAGTCTGTCCCTGGGGAATGAGATCCCCCTCCCCCAGACTTCCCCCCACCAGCCCCGTCCACTGTCCGTATCTTCTGCGATCAGTTCACCCACATGGTCCTGAATGTTCATCTCCTGAGTTTGGGAGCCCCCTGTAAAACAGTGAGGAATTTCTCACTGTGACTGGTGATGCGAGGAGACATTGCCGCCTTGTAGGAGCAGACAGGAGCTGAATGAAGATCAATAGGGCTTTCCCCCCTGGAAGTAAATAGCTTCAGACAAGACCTGGGAGTGGCCCGAGGGGCCTTGGAAAGCATTAACTTGAGGAATTTCTGCCTCCACTTTCCTGCCCAGCCGCTCCTGTCAGCCCGGGCTTCCCTCCTCCTCCAAGCTGGAGTTTAATTTCTTCTTGATGCCTGCCTCGCACTGCGCTAAACAGTCTTTCGACATCAGGATGATCTGGGGTTTTTGGAGGTGGCTTATGCAGGGTGAGTCAGGCATTGTGTCCTGCCTGGGCTCTTCCAAGGTCACTTGCATCCCCCTGTTGCTGGCGTGACAGCTGACTTCAGAAGTCCAGCTCGCTGTGCTATTTTGAAAGAGCTTTGAGGGGCAGCTCTTTGTCCCCCACCCCTTCAGGAAGGTAAGGCTGCTTAGGTGCTTTTAGGATCTTTGCTGGGGCTTGTGAGCCTCCCTGAGTCCCCGTGTTCCACAGACTCTCTGTGTTCCGGCTCTAGGAAACAGAGTCCCCCCAAGGAAGAAGCACAGACTCTCCTGTGGACGTTAGAAGTCTCCCTCCTCTTGGGGTTGGGCTCCAAGGCCATATACAGGGCAGGTGGCCCGAGGCTGCTGGGGGTGCCCTTTTGGGAGGAGACTCGGTTGTGCTCAGCAACTCGGTTTGTTTATGATCTGCTGAGGCCATGCTTCCTCCATCCTGTCACAGACAGCTGCCCCTGCCTCCTGGGGCTCAAGCCTGAGTCCCACCTTGTTTGCTCCAGACCCTCCAGAGGGACAGTGGAGAAACTAGAGCCAGGGCTCCATTTGACTGGGCAGTGGCAGCAGAGAAGAGCCTGGAGCGCTCCAGGCCCTGCCCAGCAACAGTGAGGAGTGAAGTCCCAGGAGCAGGGTTTGTCTTCCTGATGCTGGTGCGACTGGGCTGGAGCTCTGCACGGATGGAGGGGCCCCAGGGCCAGGAGCACATAGCGTCGGGGCTCCTGGGCTGGAATAGCCCTTCTCCCAGGTGCCAGTTCCCCCTCAGCAGCACCAGGGGGCAGTGTGCCTGTGTTGAGGTGTCCGTGTGTGTCTCCTGCCTGGGACCCCACCTGGGACTGGAGCGACTTCACATCACACACAACAGGGACAAAACGAGGGCCGCAGTTTACAGAGCACTTACAAGGTTCCAGGTACCGTGGGGTTCCAAATGCTGGCCAGCCATGCGGGGGGATAGTAAGCATTCAGTAAACGCAGCTGCTGCAATGTCCCCCCCCTCCCCCATCTTACTTAGCCTTCGCTGCCCCGCAGGCATTGTTTCCGTTTTGCAGATGAGGAAACTAAGCTTGGCAAAGTCGCTTACTTACTTGCCCGAGATCACAGGGCCAGAGAGAGAGACAGACGCAGGATGGGAACCTCTGGCAACCTGGCTCCAGGTCCTGTGTGTCTGACTGTGTGATTGGAAGCGTGAAAGCACCGGGTGGCAGAGGTGCTGAGCGGAGCTCCCCAGCTCCCACGGCTCTGGGTGCTGCATGTGGCCTCGTAGGGCTGGGCTCTGTCTGGCCTGGTGTCGGAGAGGGCTGTGTGGATTCTGTGACGTTTAACCCTGCCAGTGCTGGTTTGCAGAGTCCCGCTGTCCTTGTGGATGGCTGTGTGGCAGATTCGCTTTGTCTAGAGGAAAGGATGGGTGGTCTTTGCCACCCCTCCCGCCAACACACTCATATGGATTCCATCCCACCTTGTTCGGGCTTCTGGACTCTGTCCAACGCTCCAGTTCAAGCCTGAAATGAAGAAGGGCCTTTCCCTTGGGGATGGCTGTCCCCCACCTTACCCCTGCCATAGGAATCCCTCTGCTCTGGGGACTCCTGCCTACTCACCCCCTTGGCAGCCACCAGGCTGTCCTCACAGACATCGTCAGAGCCTTGTGGAAAGGGCCCCATGGCTGTGTCTCCCCCTCACCTCCATCCGTCAGCCAGTGAGCTGGCAAGAGCAGGTGGTCGGTGAATTGTTCTTTGTTCTTCCTTTTCCCCTCACCTCTCTTTACCCTCCCCAACCCCAACCCCTCCCCCTTCCAACATCCTTTCCAGGCTAATAGTTTTTATGGTCATTTGATTTTTTTAAGCAAGAGTCACGTTCCGACCTTCTAGATAGAGCTCGCTTGCCAGGAATTGAGACCGGTGGACAGAATGCAGGGCAGGCCCACTGACGCCGGGCTCTGGAACCTGAGCTCTCTCCCAGATTCTCTGGGCTGGGTGTGGGCACCTGGGTGCAGCCCTTCTGCCAGGCCACTTCTACAAGAGCAAAGGCAAATTCAAATTTACCCTTCTCGTCCACCATGTTCCTTCTTCCTGGGGGGTGCAGGGAGACTGGGGTGATGGTGGCCACCAGGGATGGAGTGGTTCTGAAAGTGGGGGAAAACTGCAGTGCTGAGAGCCCCTGGAGAGGTGACAGGTTTGAAACAGGCACAAGCAGATGGGTCATGTTATTTCCCAGGACCTCGTTTTCCCCATCTGTAAAATGGGGATGATACCGTCTTCCTCCCAGAGTCAGAGAGGTAGGACATCGTTGCAGAAGAGCTTAAATGCTGCCCAAAGATTGGCCTTTCTTCTTGCTGGTGTTCACAGGGTGTGACAGCAGCACAGGCCCTGGATGAGGAGGAGGTGAGCCAGCAGGCTAGGGGGTAGAATTTCAGCAGGCTCTCACATAGTGACCCTGGGCCTGCGCCCCTGACCACGAGAGGGGGCCCTTGCTGAAATGTTGTGCCCCTGAGAGCCTCGTGGGCTGGACCAACGCCTACGCTTGCTCACGGAGTCTCTGCTTTCTTTTGCTTCTCCCTGTGCCCCAGAGACAAAATTCTATTGGAGTGGGAGTGTAGAGACTGGATGGAGGCCCAAGGTGTTGGGTTTGAGGACCACAGGTTCTTCTGATCTTGCTTTTGTTAACCGTTGGCCCTATTCTATAGCAGCCATGACCCAGAGCAGCTCATCCCCCCCTCACCTGGTTTTATTTCCTTTGGAGTTATGTCTGGGGTCCCCCTGCCTCTGACTATAAGCCTGGCAGTCCTCTCTCCCCAAAGGTCACTCTGCCACATTCTCCGCCTTGCTTCCTTGGATCTCTCTGCCTTGTTTACCAGGGCTGACCGGCCTTGGCTGGGGTTAGGCTTGTGGGTGTGTCTAGGGTTTTCTCCTGGATATGAGTGTCCTGCCTCCCCCATTGGACAAGAAGCTGCCCCAAAGGGTGGAAGGGCGCCTCTCCCACCATCACTACCAAGAGGAGGAATGAGTTGTTTTGGAGTCATATAATATATTTCGTTGGTTCTAAGATGGACTTCCCGCCTCCACCTTCTCACTTTCCTGAAATCACTATGTGTCCCATGTCATAACTGGGATCACATACAGGATTTTTTTCTTTCTTGGCCCCTCAAAACATCAAGGTGCGTCTGGGGTTTGGCAAAATGTGGTGGACCTGAGTTAGGCTGTGAGTCTTATATGTCTGCGCCTTGTGATGTTGGGCAAGTCACGTGACCCCGGAGCCTCCGTTTCCTCCTCTACTAGGTAGAAATACTACTATTAGGCAGAACCGTATTCAGATGTTTTTGACCTGCAAAAATTTCCTATGGCGGAACCTTACAGTATCATCTTCCCAGAGTTAGTGTGAGGATTAACGAAGATAAAGTGTCTAAAGCTGTTTGCACAGTGCCTGATGTTTAATAAATGTTAGGAGAGAAAGGATCCTCTCAGGGTGGGGGCCATGTCTCTGCCGTCAGACTATGAGCTCTGAGGCTTATGTACCCTCTGCCTTGGAGCCAACCCTGGTGCCCAGTACTCTGTGCAGCTCAGTACATGGCATTTACCCACTGCCTGCACACCTGTGTGTCCCACAGCGGAAATGGTAGGATCTGGCTGCCTGTGACCATTATCCACCGCATTAGGGAGAGAGAGAGAGAAAGAGGTGTCCTTCAGGATGCTTCTGCATGTTAGCTCCCAGACTCCTCCTGGACTGCTCTTTATCACATACCTGCAGCCCATGGGCATATTTGCAGCCTTTTCATTGAAATGCATTTTGCATGTGTTCAGAGCTGAGAAGACCCTGGTTGTGGGATGCTCTGTAGGAACTGATCCCGGGGAGTCCTGATCCATCCTTCTTGGAGATGAAGTTCCATCTTGCATCTTGGGCAAGAGGGTGCAGTCCAGAGAGGGTCTGCGGCTGAAGGCTGGGATAGATAGCAGTATCTATCTGGGATAGATACTGCTGTCTCTGCTGGGAGACATCAGGTAATGAGGCCACGTCAAGAGCCGGGGAGGAGAGAGTCCCCATGGTGATCATACAGATCGGAGATAATGAGATGGAGTGAGATCCGGGGGGAGTGGCAACTTTGACTCCAAATCCTTTGGTGCCATGCTGAATGGTGGTTAAGGAAGGCAGGGGAAAAAAGGGAGCGAGAAGGAGCTAAGATTCTAGTTTGTGTGAAGAGGGTTCCAATCCATAGGAGACAATTAAGTCTTGCGCTATTAAAGGGACGGATGCAGACAGGCTGCTGATGGAAGGGGGTTTATAGAGTTCTCAGAACAACTGCAGGGATGAGCTCTTTAAATATGGGAACGAGGGAGACTTGTGCAAAGCCTTTCTGCATCTGCTTTGCAGAACTGAAATATGCTATTCCGAAAAGCCTGCCCAATTGGGCGGAAAAGCAGGAGCAGGGAGCCAAGGACTTCCCAGGGCTCCACGGCATCACATTTCCTGTCGGTGGTGGAGAATCACAGGATTGAGGCTGAAAAGGACCCCAGGGGTCATTCTAGGCCTCTGGTTCTCCAACATCAGCATGCATCAAAATCACTTGGAGTGCTCAGTTAAAATCCAGATCGCTGGGCCCCACCTGCAGAGCTTCTGATTGGGTGGGTCTGGGGGAGGCCTGGAATTTTACATTTTTAACAGGGCCTCAGATAATGCTGATGATGCTCATCTGTGGCCGACCCTGTGGGGACCACTGTTTTAAGTCACTGCAGGACCCCCCTCATTACGGGTGGATCTCTGGTCTCTATTGAATACCACCTGAGACAGGAAACTCACTACTTCAGACGCTGTTTTGTTCCTGACTGCAGATGTTTTGGCTGATTATCATCTTTGTTGCAAGTTTTCCCCTAAAATTCATCTGCCTGCAGTTCTGGAGAAGGCCACAGAACTTGGATGTTGAGAGTGTAGGTTCGGAGATCCACCTGTCTGAGTTTAAACCCTCTTCATTCTCCAGACTAACACTTTGGGTAAGTCGCTTAAATTCTTGGCCTTAGCTTTCCTCACCTGACAAATGGGGATAACAATAGATTTGACCTTATGGGATCGTTGTGAAAATGAATCTGCCTGACTCCAGAGAAGTTGTCCATGCACTTTCACAGTCCAGTATTGTGGGTCAGTTCGCCGGTTCTGGAATCTGCCAGCCCCTGACTTCAAAGCCTGCCTCTATCACGTCCCCCCTGGGTGATCTTGGGCAAATTAATCTCTCATAGTAATGATAATAACAACAACAACAATAATAATAGCATCTGCCTCGCAGGGTTGTTGCAAGGCTTAAATGAGTTAATGCTATACAGTGTTTAGACCACAGCCGTGGTGAACACTTAACAAATGCTGTCCGTTAATCTTATGTTATGATCCCCATGCCCACTGATTCTGGTTCGTCTTTGCTCCCTGTCCCACCATGCAACCCTATGGAAATGTAAAGGCATTTCTCCAAATTAAAATTTTCCAAATTGAAGATGCTCAGTTCTAAAAAAAAAAAAAAAAAGTCTCCGTTCTTCCCCCAAAAAAGATGTTCCGTTCTTCCTCTGTGGTGTTAAGAGCTATCCATGGTGCTGCCTGTGAGTTGCATCCAGAGAGCGCACCGCTTCCTGGGTCTCGGCTGCCACGTCTCCTTGTACAATCCAGACCACCATCTCCATCCTCTCGGCCGTTATTCCGCTTTGCCAAGTTATGCTGAGCTGGTGGTCTCTTGAGATCACCTGGTCTTTTGCACAGGCATCGCTGCTGATCTATAACTTCTCTCATCTCCCCTTTGACAGTTGATCTTTGGAACCTAAAGGCAGGACCTGTCATTTATCCTCGGTAAATCATATCATTGAACCTTCAGGCGGTTATTCTCACTTGTTGTTTCTGGATCACCAAAGCCCATTCTGGCTCCTCCATCCTCTTCGTCCTCCCATCCCAGGGCTCTGGCGGGGAGAAGCTGAGTGGTTGTGGGCCTACACTACCGTTGGGGCTAGAATCCTGTGCTCTGGGCAGGACAGCTTTTGTGGCTCCCTTGTCACTCTGTGCCGTCGGAACCTGGGATGAACCCACCTGCCCTCCCTTCAGTTGTGTCTGCCAGCAACATGCCAGGCAGGGTATGACCAATGTCAGAGTCTGTTGGCTTAATTCAGTGATCTTGGGGCCACTATCCTATACTTTAAACAGCTTCAAAACCCCACTAGCTTGCTTTTTGCTTTCAGACTCTTTATCTCCTGCTCTGGTTGGCAGACTTAGACTCCATCTCTCCTTGCCTCACCCACACTCCCTGTTCCACTCTACCAAGCACCCAGGTCTCCAGGGGTCACTGTGCCTTCCTTCCCACCCTGGGCCTCTACTCTTGCTATTCTTTCCAAGCAAATCCTAGTCATCCTTCAGATTTCAGCAAATGTGCCTCTTCCTGCAGGAAGCTTTTCTTGACTCCTGCCCACTTCTGTGGGTCCCCACAGCACCCTATACTTCCCTTGTCATAGCATTTACTATACAAGTGGGTACCCAGATGGCTTATTCCCAACTTTATCCAGTGTCTCTAGTTAGTAAGTGACTAACAACTATTTGTTGAATAGCTGAATGCATGGGTGGATACAGTCATTTGAACAGAAGTTCACCCACCTGCTGTGATATTCAGCTCCACACCTTTTCCATCTGGTCAGCAAGATTGTGTGAAAGACATCATTCGATTCTTCTATTAAGTCAAAGTTCTAGTGAAGTCTGTGGTGTCTTGACATGTTAATTCAGCACCCTCTATGCTAAGACTTTTTCCACGTAGTTAGCTTGGGTAGAACGGGACTATTTAGAGGATCAGGTCCTTCTTTTCCCCAGGCCTAGACTGGTCTTTACATCCATTGTCTGGTTTGTATCATGATGATTCTCCTCTCGAGAGGGACACAAGCTGTCTACTTCAAGGAGAAACTGAAGAAGAGCTCACGGCCTCACCCATCCCTCCTCCCCACTTGCCCCTCAGCATCTTTCCTGCTCCCTCTGGAAAGTGAGCCAAGAAAGGGAACTTCTGCCATTTGTCCTTACCAGGCAGGCCACTCCAGATGGCTGGAGGCCTCTCCGTTTTCTGTCTCACCACGTCACTTCCTCCTGATAGAGTGTGTGTGGATAATAGGTCTCCTTGTCAGCTCTGTGTAAAGCAGAGGTGTTGATAGTTGACCTGGAGATTCAGGCTGTATAGACAGTCAGCCTGGGCCTGGGGATGTGCGGCATCTGGGTTCTTGGGAGTGTGAGTGTGTACACATGTATGTGTTTGTGTACTTAGAAGAGATGACCACTTGGAGGTTTGCTTCTCTAGCATACACTTCCCAAGGTGCGGCTCAACAGCCATTCTTTATCCGAATGAGCCCAAAGAGTGACTGTAGTGACTTTCCTTTGGGTCAGTGCAGAACTGAAGACTTCAGTGGTGCTCCCAGTTCCTGGCAGACTGGGCCGATGGGTTGCCATATTTGTGTAGCCGAGAGTGAGGCCGGGCCAGGTTTGCACTAGAGCCCTGGGCTTCCCCTCTTGCACTGCACAGCACCAGGCTCTCCCCTGAGGCCATGCCCTCCCCTTTCTTGCTTCCTTCCCCAAGGAAACAGATGACACATTATGAGCAGAAAGAGCCTGTTGCCTACATGGCCATTTTTCCTGCCCAGTTTAATAGAGGTGACAGCCGTCTATTTTACTTGTCTTGTAACATCGAATCAGTAAATAAAATATGGGTGAACTCTCAGGTTTAGCTGAATTATGGCTGGTCCATGGGGACAGAGGGCTGGGGAGAGCTGAGCAGAGAGATTGAATCCCTGGCTTGTTGCAAGAGAGGCTGAGCCTTGTGTCCTCCTCTGGCTCCAGGAAATCTTTCAGTGCTGAAGAAGGCCAGGCAAGGTCATCCTGTTGACAGTCTCTGCGTTCATGGAAATCCAGAACACAAAGAGGGGCTCCCCAAGTGTTGGAGCTAGAGGAGTATAGGACCTGTCTTTACTCTTTCCTATCATAGGTTGGGAAACTGAGGACTAAAAGAGGGACATGCTTTGTGCTACATCCCTTGGGGAGCCATAGGAGAATCAGACGAAAACATGGGTCTCTGACCCCCAAGTCTATTGAGAAAACTCCATCCCCATTCCTGTCTCACACACACGCACACATGCACACAGGCATCTGAAGCTTTAATCTGAAGCTTTAAATTTGCAGTCTTGAGATAGAGACTTGCTTTTTCCAGTGCTGAGAAACAGACCTACAAAACATTTTTCCACACTGAGGGGGAAATACAAAACCGATTCATGTGTGTTTGGAAAGGCTCTTAGATCATTGATACACCCTATGTAGTTCCCCGAGAGACCAGGAGGTTAAGGTTCACCCCTAACGTCTGGGTTCAGCACCACGGAGAGCAGCCAGGCCCTGGGGTAGGGAGTGCGCGTCATCTCCCACTGACTCTCCTAGCAGAGGTGATGTGGTGTTGTCAGGTCTTGCTAAACAGGCATTCTTTTTCCAAATGCTCTTCCTCTAGGACTCTGGTGTTCATAAACCGGACTGAGATGTTTAGCAGGCACAGAGTAGGCTAGTAAGAATGATTGTTTGTGGTCATTTAAATCAAGTAATTCACAGTAAAGAAAATGAAGAGGACAGATAGAATTTTCTCCCTCCTCCTCCCCCCAACATAAATTGTTCCTAAGCCTTTGGTGCCTTGTACGGCTTGTCTGCTAGGGAGCAGTAGCAGATGACAAAACGAGTGAACATTCTATTGTCAAAGATCACACCTGATACCAAGCGTCTTTGCTCAGCTCGTCAGCATCAGCTTTCACACCGCAGGCTTGTGTTATGTATTTTTATCCTGCTAAATGTGATTCCTTAAAAGTATTTTGCGTGTTATTATTTCCTGAGTTGTGGAACCCTGCATACCTATAATAGAGCCACATTTTCCGCTAGTAAATAAAATTACTCCTCGCTCAGGTGATGGGAATTGAACGTGTCACAGCTTCGTGGCTTTCCCCAAAGAACCCCACAAGTCCCAGGTGCTCCGCCACCTGGATGTGTCTGAGAAGCCTGGCGATGGGGCTGGGTAGCGACAGAGGTCTCTCCTAGACAGGAAAGGCACTCTGGGAGTGGCCTCCGCCTGCCTCAGAGAAAGAGAACCTTTTGTCAGTCACTGAGATGCTGGGAGCTGGCTGGAACACCTGGCCTAGAAGCCCAAGGGCACAGGATTCTGAGAATATCTGAGTGACAGAGTCAGAGGAATTGGCACATGCCTCTGAACAAGGAGCGACATTTAAGCCAATGGGTTACGAGGAGGCAAGATGTCCCCTTTTCAGTCCGAGCAGATTGATGTGGATTAGGCAGAGGGGACATGGGTTAAGGTGCCTGCGGAACAGGACTACTTCCGGGCCCTGGCTGGGGAGATCTCAGTGACAGGGGATGGTGGGGATGAGGGTTTTTTTTCCCCCTTCTCCTGCTTGGATTCACAGAATAAGAAAAATTTGCTTTGAAAATGCAGCTATTTTTATGCTGTTTGTAATTTAGTGTTTATTTCCTGCTGTTTTCACATGGACTCTGGGCTGACTCATTGATTCACCAAATATTTATGGAGCGCCCACTCCGTGGGCTGTGGAGAGTCTGGGGGTGGGAAGCAGCCTCCCTGGACCTGGTGGTAACTCGTTGGCCTCTTGGTAAGTTCATGTAGGTGACTTTCAGGGATGGCCCTGGTTCCTTGAACATGAAGATACATGGAGTGCAGACCAGAGCCCCACACTGAGATCTTCCTCACTCTCCGGAGTGCTGGGGAGGAGCTGTAAGGCTCAGAGAGGAGAAGGAACAAGCTAAAAGTCACACAGCAGAGCCAGCTGGGAAGCCACGTCTCTTCCCTTGCAGCGTTCATGCCCATGCTCCTGCTTGCCTTGCTCCTTCAAAAGCATGTTACCCCTTCCATTGTTCTGAGACCTCCTTCACTCCTGAGCTGTCACACCCTATCTTCCGATACCCACTCAAGGCTCATTTTGGCCAGTTCTCTGTCTCAAGTCAGAACAGAACCATCAACCTTTCTAGATGGGGCATGTGCATGTATAAGTAGGGAGGAGAGATAGGGGTAGGGGTGGCATCCCATTTTTGTCTCCAAAGAAAGGCTTTTCTTTCTGGCTGATTCAGATTCTTGCTGCTACAATGTAAATCTGTCTCGTCCATGACACGATATGGCCATTTGCGGAGTTTGGGAAGGAACATCTCGATTGGGAGCCGGTAACTTCGGGGACTGTAGCAAAGAAGCTCTCAAACAATTAAGTTGAAATGGCTACACTTGCCCTCATGGGGGCTTGGGCAGATTTATAATATTTTCTTTCTTCAAAAATTGGGATTTTTTTCATGGAGACAATGATTTATGGAATAATCAATTTCTTTATCTACCTAATACATTGGAGCAATCTGTCAGCACAGGCATCCATCTCCTCCAGAGGCTGGAGAGGACCAACAGCCTTTGAGCCTGACTCACCCAGCAGAAGGTGGCTTTTTCTGTGCGCTGCTTTGATCCCAGAGTGTGGATCTGAGGCCTGCAGAAAGGGAGGTCTGGGGCTCCTGCAGCCCCACTCTTTGAGCACCGATGCTAACACTTTCTCCTCCTCCATGTCAGCCCCACCTGGAGAGGATTAAGGTCCAGCACTCGCTGGCCCCATAGTACAGGTACAGAGACCAAGAGGAAGGTCAAAACCCAAAGCTTGAGATGTGAAGGCAAGGGTTGTCATCCCTTAATCTCTGAAGGCTGTTGTGTAGGAGGGTGAGCAAACCTGGTCTTAGAAGTCCCAGCAGAGAGAATTGGAGCCAGTGGGAGGATGGCCCAAGAAGGCAGAATTTGGTTCAATACCAGCCATCTCGTAGGACTATTTGAAGATTAAGTAAGATAACCTCAGGGGGAGGGTGATAGTGATCTTCCTGTTAGGGGAGATAATCAAGAACAGATTGTCCAGGGATGTTACTGAGGGGCTCTGGATTCCTTTCACTGTGAAACTGCAGGCATCCCCAGCTGGGCAGCTAGAAAGGCTATAAAAACCCAGGCTTTCTAAGTTGCCTGGAAGGAACATACCTGGTCTGTTGATGGAAACCACGAACTCACAGACTCTGAGCTCAGAGGTGTGGTTGTGAGGAGTCATCTTAAGGTCAGACTCTTTCTGTCCTGCCTGTCTCCTGGAGCAGTTTGTCCCTTGGCAGTGCCCAGAGGTCAGGAGGAGACTGGTGGCTACAGCCAGCTCCGGGAAGGACCTGTCAACAACTTTGAGCAGTCTAACGCCAAACACACTGGCACACCTGATGTCGCAGCGTCTCTGTGCCGTAGGTGTGATAACCTTCTTTTGCAGAGGTAGGAACCGAAGTCTACAGGAGATGGATGGTCCAAGGTCATACAGCTGGTGGGGGTGGGGCTCTGTCTCATTCACATGAGTGCACAATGGCTATTTCCTCCTCAAGACTTTACTGTGCATGTACTATGTGCCAGCCCTGGGCCAGGTGCTGGGACCATCAGGGTGAGCAGTATAGACATGGTCCTTGCCCTCATAGAGCTTGCAATCTGGGGGGAAAGACAGACATCAAAGAGTCACTGCAGGTTCAAGGCATGTTATAGAAGGGAGGCACAGACTGCACCGGGGAACATCGGGAAAGACTTTCTGGAAAAAGTGATATTTGGGCTGAGACGTGAAGGAGGAGGAAGGCACAGTGACATCACGGTGCTGGGGAGAAGTGAGGGCTGTGTTCTAGGTGGAGGGTATAGCCTGTGTAGACAGCCAAGGAACAGTCCGTTGTGTTGAGTTGAACCATGTGAGACAGTCAGCTCGTAGGTCAATGTGGCCAAAGAGTAGCATTTCATGTGTTCCAGACTTGTATTTAGAAAGCTCAAGGAAGAGTTTTCTAAATAGAGTGGATAGAATAAAGGGAGGGGGGTGTGGAAATATAAGCCCTTAGTAGTGGGCCTCATGTAAGCCTCGATAAGCCATGTGAGGAGGCTAGAATTTATCCCAAGGGTACTGGGGAGCCATTGAGGACTGTCAGAAGGGAGCAACATAATCAGATTTGTTCCTTTGCAAAGTCATCCCCGTGGCTGTGTGGTATGACTACAGGGGGCGGGGGGTGAGAAAGTGGAAGCTGAGGGCCCATCAGGAAGCTGTTTAAGTAGTCCAGGTGAGAAAGGACAGGGAGCTGTGTGGGCAGATGGAGGGTTGTTTAAGAGATCAGGTGTCCTCATTCCTGGTCCAGGGCTCTCCCCAGAAGCCGGCTGTTCCCTTGGCCCCAGGCCTGAACCCAGGAAACCAGGCCATGGTACATGTGAATGGACCCTCCACAGAACCATGCACTTGTTTTCTGAGCCCTCCGTCTATGGATATCACACCCGGTTGTCTGACAGCTGAGCTGGGCCTCCAGCCCCATTGCATGGTTCTCTGGTTGGGCCAGAAAACCCTTGGTGTGTTCTGTCTCGTGGTGCGTAAGACAATGAGCACTCCATGGGCTTTGGACTGCTCACAGTCTCTTCCAGCAGGCCGATGGGACTTGAAAATCTGGTCGCCTGGCCAGACCTTCTGCAAATCCTAGGTCTTTCTGACAGCCTGGCTAGGAGGCTTGAGAAAGGAAATCCTGTCTGTCTCCACTTTCCTCTTCAAAATCTATGAGGGGCCGGGAGCTTCTCTGTGGGTGAGCTGAAACCCTTCTCCCACTGAGGATGGAGCCCTCCTTCTCCTTGGCAGAAGATGGGGGGAGTGAGAGCTCAACCTGCAGGACAGACACCGGGGTCAGTGCCCCCGAGGACTGCAGCATCAGGCAGGGGTCAGGGGGAGGGACAGCCACACGCGGATCTGGCCGGGCTGTGCTTCCCTTACGGTTTCCATCTCCAGCCCCAGTTGCTAACACGCTGTTACTGTGCTCCTAGACATAACAAGAGTGATCTGTTAGAGGCTCGTGATGTACCAGACGCTGTGCTAAGCATCTTCCTGACATTCATTCACTTAACACAGCAAATCAAAGAGGTAAGGACTTTGTTCCCACTTTAGAGACAAGGAAACGGAGCCTGGTGGAGCGCACACAGAGAAAGCGTTCAGAAGTGTTCATTGATACCATCACTGTCATCCATCATCATGGCTGGCAAATAACGGCTACCAGGACCTGTCACAGAGCCTGGCATAGAGTAGGTACTCGGGATATTTCTTGAATTTGCTTATACAGATTTGGGCAGAAAATGGGGTGAGTGGCCTGGGTCAGGAAAGGGGGAAAGCTTGGGAAAGGGGTCTTTCCAGCTTTCTGGATCATTGAGAATCTCTTGTTCCCATCTCCCACTCCTGGCAGGTGGGGCTGTTTCTGCCTTCTTGTTTCTTTTGTGCTTCACACCTGGATGCCCCCCCCTTTGGCCTCCTGCCAAATTTCTATTTTCTCATACTTCCTGTTCTGTCACCTCCTCCAGGAAGCCTCCTCTGATGCACCTGGGCAGAGGCACGACTTCCTTTGGGCCTCCTGGAGCCTCGCTCCAGCCTCCTTTTTACAGCACTTCTCATGGGTGCAGAAATGATCTCCTTCCCCTTGAACCCCTGGTGGCCCCAGAGCTCACAGGGAAGCTTGGGTACCTTGTGTGTTTGCTTCCAACTGTTTTTTTTTTAGTTTGTTTGTTTGTTTGTTTTGTTTTGTTTTGTTATTAAAACAACAACGGCAACATCTTTAGCTGGTGTGCTCTCTTGAAAATGAACTTCTTTGCCTCAGATTTAAGGAATTCCACTCCTGAACTCTTTTTCTAGGTTCTGCCCTCTCCCACCTGCACCCCCATCAATTTAATTTTAAGCTGAATTAGTTTTCTAAGTTGAGTTAGCCAACATTCCAAAATTGGGATGTTTTATGTAACAGTTTAGGTTTCTGGCTTCCTTTCCCCGGTTGCCACATGCCGCAGCCCCCACCTATCCTTACAGCACATCCCCTGAGTTAGGGCCATTCACGGTCATGGTCAGGCACGAGCTTGCATGCAGCAGCATTGAGAGGGAAAGGGGAAGCATTTTGTGTGACTGTGTTTTTATTATCAGGAGCAAAGAAGAGGCAGAGCAAGGGGGCCGTCTATTTCAAATGTCTGTGTCTCGCCAGCCCTGCTTCCCAGTAGGGTTCCTTTTGTCCCCCCGAAGGCACTGGGTCCCTGACCCTCACCAGGACCAGGAGCTTCTCAAAGGCAAGGACCTTATCTCATTCCTCTTTATCATGATGGTAAAAGCGAGTGTTCTCAGAGCCTTCCCATTCCCCTCTCCATCACATTTAACCCTTACAAGGTTCCTAAGGTTGGTGCCATTATTCCGTCTTTCCAGTGGAGGGATCTGAGACTAGCACAGGGAAGGACCCATTCGGGAAGGGGTGGTTGACAGATTTGAATGCCGGTCTGCCTGGCTCCCGCTTGATTCCCCTGAGCGATCCCAGCAGCTCACCAAGCAAGGCCCACAGTAGACAATTCAGTGCCTCACAGATCACACTGAATCCCAGAGTCATGGATGGACTGGAGCCTGGGATAGGTCTTTCCCAGCTGTGGATGGTGAGTGGCACGTTTGGGATGCTCCTGGCTCTTCTTTGGGCATCTGGATCGGCTCCAAGTGGTGCTGTGCATCTCGAGGGCAGCATTACCCAGAGTTAAGTTAACATGTTCCAGGCAGAAAATCTGCTTCGAGTCCCTTCGCATTACTGTGTCTTTCAGGCACCAGGAGATGGTGGGAGCATTCTAATATCCTCTGTCCTTGCCTGCTCCTTGTAGGCCTGGCCATGGCCACAGGCCCATCATGCCGACACAGTCCCAGCCACTAACCAGGCCTGGAGAAGAGGCCACGCAGACACCCACTCTTTCCCTCCTGCCTCCAGGCTCTGAGCAGGGGACACAGAGTAGGAGGCCCCGCACGGCCTCCATTTCTGCTCGGCTGGGGTGGGCGAGAGTGGGGAGAGGCTGTGCCCACAGCCCGGCAAGGGTACCTACAGGGAGAGGGTGGGCTGGCTGGTGTCATGGGTCAGGCGGCCGCTGCAGAGGGAAGCTTGAGCAAGGAATGTAGGGCCAGCTCTGCCTGGGAGAGCGTCTGTGAATCTCATCTTGACCAGACACATTCAACTTGAGATTCTAGACATCTGGCCTTTCTGGGTCTGGCAGCGGGTCCCCTCATGGGGAGGACAACCGTGGCTGATGGTGTTAGACATCACGGCAGGTATGTGACGTGACTGCCTTATTCCTGCCACCCCCTCGGAGCCCGCCTGAGGTCTCCTGGCTGCACAGCTCAGCCCCGCCCTGCCCCACGGTGGGACCCGGAGGTCTCCACTTCTGGAAATTGTGGTGGCCCTCCAGGTCTGATTGTGGAAGTCTGTTTGAGTAGCCTTATTTCTTCCCAGTGCTGAGCGGTCATGCGGGGGTTGTCAGCCCCAGCACCATGTCAGCAGATCTTGGGTTTCCACCTCCCGGGGGCTGAGGCCTGTAAGAGGAGTGAGAAGACCATGGAACATGCCACCTCTCTCAGGGTCAGCACTTTCTGTGCCAGTTGGAAGTGACTTGGGAACACTGTTAAAGGTGAGACACAGCCCCGTTACCTGGGGCGGATGCCAGCCCCTCTGGGGGACATGAGAAGAGACCAGGCAGGGGGCCTCCCAGAGCCCCCCAGCCTCCCTGTGCTTTAGCTCATGGTCTCCAGGGAGACAGGCTTCCTCTCCCTTGGGGTGGGCAGCATGGCCTCTGTCATCGCCCCATCCCTGCAGCCCCAGACAGGCTCCCACTTAAAACAAAGAAGCAAAAAAAGAACTGATAGGCCAGGACCAGTAAAAAACAACTGCCAGTGCTTACCCGGCGCCTACAGCTCTGGGTGCTGTAGAGCAATTCCGAGTGCTCATTCTTTAGTCCTCATCAAGACCCTGTGCAATGGCCCAGGTATCCCCATGTTGCAGGCGAAGAGCTTGTGGCTCAGGGAGATGAAAGGATGGGCCCAGGTTACTCAGCCAGCAGGTGGCAGGGCCTGGGTGTGTTGTGGAGGTCAGCTTTCGAGCCCTGGCCCCCAGCCATTCACGCCAGGCCGTGGCTACCTCCTTAGAGAAAACCCAGGGTACTGGGGAGTATGGATTTTTCCAGATTCCTGAACCTAGAGTCCTGATAAAACTCAGGCAGGAGCTTCCTGGGCTTTAGGATCCCTTGATGCTAAGACAGGAACAGGATGTTTAGCCTCTATTTTGAGCCCACTGTTTTCATCCCCGAATGAACCCGTGTAGATGAATTCTGAGCAAGAGACAAAGAGTGAGTCAGGAAGAGGAAGCCGGTGTTTGAGACAGAGACACTCAGAACAGAGGAGACAGGGAGAGACAAAGAGATGAGAGAGAGAGACAGAGAGGAGAAAGGGAGACTAAGCAGGTTCGGTACCGAGACAAACAAGCTCTCAGTCGCCTGGTGGGTCAGAACGACCTCATAGTAAAAAATGGCAGGTGCAAGTGTCGAGATGCCCACTTGGGATTGCCTCTCTCTGGTGCCCCACCAGTGCCTCGGGCTTCCCTGCTTATTTCTAGCTGCTCAGCAGAGGCCACTGGGTGTGGTTTACCTTCGGTTGACGGATGGGTGCCATATGCAAATTCCTTGAGATTGTACCAGCCTGGCAGGGCGGGGTTCACTGGGTTACAGATAGAGTTTCCCAGAGCAACCAGTTTGTCTAAATGGGATCCATGTGAAGAGATGTCTGGGAGTCGGCCGGAAAAGGAACTCTTATGCCTGGAACACACCCATGCTGGTTGGTTCTCAGAAGCTGGTCTGCAGCTCATCTCGCTTGCCTGGCTTCTTCCTGCCTTTCTCCTTCCCCAGAGCTTTCCTCCCTTCCATAAGTGCTGGTCGAGCACCACTATGCACCAGGTGCCCTGGGTCTAGGGGTACGAGAGTCCGTTCTTCATGGGATCTTGTCTAGTCTATCTGGGATGACGAGCAGTAAGCAAGTAAACAGGCAAATAAATGCACAGTTGGAGATTAGAGCAAATGCTCTGCAGGAACATACTTGAGAGGCTACTCTGTGCTTCTAGAAGCAGGGAGGGCCTCCCTGAGGAGGTAGCATTCAGGCAAAGGCCTGCAGAGTGGGAGGAATGGCCATGGGAAGGATGCAGGGGAGCGTTCTCAGCAGAGGGAACAGCCTGGATGAGGGCCTTGAGAGTGGGAAAGAGTGTGGGCTGGCCGAAGAACAGAGAGAAGGCCCGTGGGGAACAGAGTGGGGAGGTGGTTTCCAAGGTTCTATGCTCAAGAACTGAGCTGGCACAAGTTCTAGGCCGAGGCATTGGCCGGCCTCTTACCACAGACCATTGGTTTCTCTTGGAGAGTGACAACTCTTCTCAGCACGGGGGCTCACCCAGGCCTGCTGGGACAGCAGTGGAGGAGCCAGCACTGGCCCACAGAGTCCCAGGCTCTCTGCGGGGGAGGGTGGGAGCTAAACATCGAAGACTCTGATTGGCTTGTTCCATGCACCGTGTGCCAGAATGTGTACCTAGGCATGGCCCGTGCCTTGGCTGGGGAGGAGTCCCCATGCTCTTAGAGGCATCTGGAATTTTGAGGATGTGTCACCAGGCCATCTGGCTCAAGCCACTGATAAATGATTCAACACTTATTAGTGTCTGGGTCCAGGCTGGGGGCACTTTGGGGAACCCTAAGAAAAGGGTCCATCATTTAAGGTAGCAGAATTCTCTCTGGCCTGCCAAGTGCATGCATGTCTGTGTCATGTTCAGTGCTCCCAGCGGTGAGCTAGGCCGGTGGAGGAAGACGGAGGCTCCCCAGTCCGCTAGGAAGAGATGGAGGTTCCGTGAGGCCAGCTCACTAATTCAAAGTCAAATGAGTAGGATCAAGAAAACCCTGGTTTAGGTCTGAACAGTGAGCCACTCCTTCGCCATTTAGGGGCTCTGTGACCTCAGGAGCACAAGGCTGGCCTCGTTTTTCCCCATCTGTAAATGCAGGAGACATGCTAAGCATAAAAGTACGTAGCTGGGGGCCCGGTCAAGAGTAGGGGCTTTGGAAATGGTCAGCTCTGCTTCCCTCTGGTCCTCTGACCCAGCTCTGGGCCTGGGCCTCTCCGAGCCCATCCCTCCTTCCCTGCCTCGAGGGTTTCAGGTTCATTGTTGTGACCTTGCACAGAAATGTCTTGTTATTTGCTGCCAGGTAGACAAAACATCTGGAAGATTGGCCCATCTTTTTCCTCCCCATCCCAATGTTTTGGTGTCATGAAGATAAAACCACAGAGACGAAACTGCCAGGACGCAGTTCCCAGAAGGCCATAAAACATGGGCGATTCTGCCTGGCGCCATTCCCCACAATCCAGTAAAGTGCTCCTTGCATCCAACACATGGTTATTTTTTACAAAATCGCTGAACTAGCCATGTTAGCTGTATTGATCAATAAATTACTTTGATGAAAACTCAGTAGGCAGTGTCCCCTTGGCACTCGTTCCTACACAAAGGAAGGGCTCTCTACACTTTTCCTTCTCAAAAACCTTGGTGCCATTTCCTGTCCCCATTTCTCTTCTCCGCGTAGGACTCCCAGGGCCACTGGCCAAGCCAGGACGCACCCAGACAGGATAGCGAGTGTTCTGGGACCACTGGCCAGGCTCCGGTCTGTGGCATGGAGCCTCCCTCTCGGAAGAGTTCGTCGCTCCATCCACCTAGGCCTCCAAGAACAGACTTGCTTTCCAGGGCACATTGTACCCGCAGCCACCTGCTGCTGGGTGTTCTCCCATCTGTGAGAAACTCCTCATTAGCGGCCCTGCTGGGGGGGTGACAGCCAGTTAGAGCATCAGCCTTCTTGCTTGGAAGAGCCAGAAGCCAGAGCAGACCCATGGTCTTTCTTTCAATTCTCTCATTCTTTCATTCACGTGACATACTTTTGAGCCCCTGCTCTGAGCTGGGAACTTTCTGTGTCATCTTACTGAATCGTTACCTAAAGCCAGGTGTTGGAAGTTGACTTTGCAACCCCCCCCTTCCTGTAGGTGTATCAATACCTTTATTGCATGTTTAAGGAAAGCAGGTGTTGTCCTAAGCGTGCCTACATTGGGCGAAGCAGTGGGGCCTGCTAAGCAGGAGTCCAGACATGGGGCTTTGCTGCCTGGGTTCAAATCCTGGCTCTTGACCTTGGGCAAGTTCTGAACTTCTCCGTGCTTCAGTTTCTTCATCTGTAAAATGAGGATGAGAAAGAGTTTACCTCTTAGGGTTATAGCATAGATTGAGTCACTGTGGGTAAACACCCCGTGCCTAGAACTTCTGAGCCCCATGCAAGTTGTTGGCCGCTCCCAGCTAGTGAGGATTCAATGGGCTAATACGGCAGAAGTGCTTACAACAGTGTCCGCCACATAGAGCTTGGAGCATGTAAGCTAATGTCAGTCTCATCCGATCACCCCAGCCATGCTGGAGCAGGAACCATTAGCCTCCCCATGTTACAGATGAGGGAACTGAGGTCAGGTAGATCACCCAGGACATTGGAGCAGGAATCTGGCTGTGGCTGGTCTGACCGCAGCCTCTGGACATTTTTTTGTGCAGTGATTGTGTGCTATTGTGGGGGGCTGGAAGGACCCTGGGAGATGCTTGGGCCAGCAGAGTACACGTGGTACAGAGTGGGGAGTCTACTGACCAGAGGGGTAAAGTGACTGGCCCCTCGGGGAGGGGGTGGTGACTCCTGGGTGCTTCCTGCTTGCACTGTAGGCAGGGACCGTGTGTCTGGACGTGGGCTGCGCTGTGATGGCCACGCATGCCCCCTTCCCTCCAAGAACATCTTGAGAGCTCCCAGCCTAGCTGGTAGGCCGGAAGGTTCTTGAATTAGACTTGCTGGGTTTGAATCCCGGTCCCACCACTTCCCATCTGTCATGCTTTCTGTGCCTCGGTTTCCCTTGCTTATAGATAGAAAGGACCAGGCGGGAGAAGATGCCTGGTGTGTAGGAAGCCCTCAGTAGATTTTACCTCATTTTTATTCGTCTCAAGAATAAACACTGAAATAACAAGAATAAACGTCCCTTTGTACAGCTCTAAATGTTTACGGCTCCTCCTGACCCTCAGACAGCTCTGGAAGATAGAACGGGTACTGTTGGGTCCTTGGTAATTTGTAGCTGAGTGAAGAGAGGTCCAGCTTCGGGGGCTTAGGGGCTGGGTCACACAGCTGGCGGGGGAGGGAGGACAGACTCAAACGATCTGCAGGCCTCCAGAGGAACCTTCCACTCTGCGCTGCAGCTGCCCCCCTACAGAAGCTCCCAGCCACCCCCCAGGGTAGCGCCCCCCGCCACGGAAGCTGGTCTCCCAGGCCGCTTCCCACCCCCCTGCCCCCAGTGTGGGTGCGCTCTCTGCAGGCACAGCGCTGCCCTGTCACTGGGGGTGGGTGGCCCCCTCTTCATTATGGGGACATTGGCTGCTGCCAAGCTCTGTCTCCCCTGCTCCCTGTCCCCTGCCCCCACCCATCTGCATCCTGGGGACTGTGGCTGCAGGCCAGGGGACATTTTTCCCAATTACTGCTATCACCCAAGTTCCTGATTCAGCCTGGCCCTGCCCAGCCCCATTTGCATACCATTAGCTATGATGCCATGCATTATGGATTCATATTTAATTTTAGTACTTTTTGGAGGCAACTCTAACCTAATTAAAATCTCCTTCTCCAAGAACCTGACATTTCCCCGAACTCTGGTAACATGGGTTCTGCACAAATGGACCACACACACACACACACCCCTCCAGCCATAGACACACACTGCCATTTCAGCCCCCGTTTCTTAGATTCTTTTTTTAAATGCAAAGGGAAAAATGAAAAAAAGTCTCTCTCCTCCAAGTTGATTTGTATGCAGACTTATCTCTGCGAGCCCCCTGGGGCTTGTGCCTGGAGAGGCTGCCAGAGCTGGGCTCCACTGAGAATCTAGGGCTGGGGGAGTGAGGGGACCCAGGCTCTGGCTCAGCCTAGACCTGCTTCACTCAGAGAGTCACCGCGCCTGCCTGTGCCTCAGTTTCCCTTCTCCTTGAGATCATTGCAAGATAAAAATCTCAAGTCCACATTGTACCATTATCGTACCATTTTGCCCGTTCGCACTCAGGCAATCTGAAATGAAGTATGTGGAAATCTTTTTCCTTAATCAAATGAAAAAAAGTAGTGGGGGGCGGCGAGGGATGGAGAGGGAGAGATGAGTAAGTGTCACACAGAGGATTTTTTTAGGGCAGTGACTGTCTTCTGTATGATACTACGATGGTAGATGCAGGTCATTACACATTTGTCAAAAACCACAGGACATACAACACCAAGAGTGATGTCAGTATAGGCTCACGGATTGTACCAAACCTACCACTCTGACTGGCATTGTTGATGGGCATGGAGGCTGGACACATTGCGGGGGTAGATGGAAACACTCTCTGTTTTCTGCTCATTTTTTCCTATGAACCTAAAACTTTCCTAAAAAATATGTTTAAAAAAAAATAAATAGCTCAATATTTCTTTATTTTAAGACTTACCTATTTTAGTGGGGGAGGCGCAGAGGGAGAGGGAGGGAGAGAATCGCAAGCAAACTACCCACTGAGTGTGCGCCGGACACTAGGCTCGATCTCGTGACCCTGAGATGATGACCTGAGCTGAACCCAAGAGCTGGACCCTTAACCAACTAAGCCACCTAGGTGCCCTGAGCTCAGCCTTCCCCATACGTTAAGCATTTCACACGCACTAACTAATTAATTCTCGTGGTAACAACTTGAGGTCACTGTATAATTATGACACCCCCACTGGGCAGACGAGGAAACGGAGGCTTGGAGGGGTACATGGCTTGCCCAAGTTCACACAGCGAGCAAATGATAGAGATGGGATTAATTCCTAAATAGTCTGTGGTCTTGACTATCACCCAACTGCCTCCTCCTTTTCACCAAGGAAAGAATCAATTGCTTCTTTGTTCCAATTCTGTGGTAATGACTTCCTTCTTGCCTGACTTGGGAGCAAGGGATCGGTCACTGTCCATCTCCCAGATGCTCTTCAGAAATCAGCTGGTCAGAGTTTTCCAACCGCACATTGGAGGTGCTCAAGGTGCTGAAACACAGACCCTGGGCCCTCCCGTGTCTGGGATGGGTACGGTGAGAGCACAGACGTCCTCGGGAAAGGGGGACCGTGCACCATCCCCAAGCTTTCACCATGACCTTTCCACATGTGGAAGAGTCAGAAAAATGCATCTAAGTGGGTGGCTTGGTCTGGGGCTGACCCTAGGTTTGCAGTGTCAGGGGAAGAAAATAGAGAAGAAAATAGGATTTTCCCCCAACTTTTTTTTTTTTTAAAGATTTTGTTTATTTATTTGACAAACAGAGATCACAAGTAGGCAGAGAGGCAGACAGAGAGAGAGGGGGAGGCAGGCTCCCCGCTGAGCAGCGAGCCCGATGAGGGGCTCGATCCCAGGACCCTGAGATCATGACCCGAGCTGAAGGCAGAGGCTTAACCCACTGAGCCACCCAGGTGCCCCTCCCCCAACTTTTAATGACGAAAAAAATATAAAAATGTACAGAAATGTTGAAAGAGTTTGACAGTGAATAGCCAGACACTCACGTGGTATTTCTTTAGTAATCGTCTGCCTTGTGCTCTGGCAGTGGCTGTCACTGTGGACAGTCATTTCAGCCCTCAAGCGACCCGGGGAGTAGGGCTTCTCACACCCACTTTACAGATGAGAATGCTGAGGCTCAGGCAGCCGAAGTTGCCTGTCCAGTGCCATCCGGCCTGGCAAGTATAGAGTCGTACCCAGAGCACTCTGACCCCCAAGGCTGCTCTTTATCACTCTTCTGTCTGTTACCCCATGAGACTCCGAAGTCCCCTTTCTTTCTTTCTTTTTTCTTTTTTTTAAGATTTTATTTATTTATTTGACAGAGACAGAGAAGAGGGAACACAAGCAGAGGGAGTGGGAGAGGGAGAAGCAGGCGTCCCACCAGGCAGGGAGCCCGATGTGGGGCTCGATCCAAGGACCCTGGGATCATGACCTGAGCCGAAGGCAGACGGTTAACTTACTAAGCCACCCAGGTGCCCTCGAAGTCGCCTTTCTAATGGCAAGCTAAGCTGTCCTCACCCAGGCCCCTCTGGGTGACAGGAGGAGATATATGTGGCGGTCAGAGAGCAGAATGGAAGTGGAGGCAAGGCACTGGGTGTTCCTCTCAGGCAGGCTTGTGCTGGGCCCATCACCCTCTAGAACAGGTGCTCCTTCTCCTGAGACTCTTGGCCCCTGAGGGACCCGGAGCTCTGGAGAGCAGTTGAGGACTCAGATGGCTGGGCAGCTCCGGGGCTCCAGGGTTCTCCCACCTTCCCACAGCTGCCAGCTTGGCTTAGGGTTAGGGTTGTGACCCCCTTGCCGCCCTCCTCATAAAGCTTCCCTGACTCCAAATGTGCTCAGTCCCCTACCTGGGGCAACCGCTCTTCAACCGTGATGTGAAGAAGTAATTGTTGGACCGACCGCACGCGGTTGAGCGTGTTGAGAAAATGCATGGACAGTGCCTGGCCTGGGCCTGGCACCCAGTGTGGGAACTGTTCTTGGGGCTGGCTGGAGCTTCCCAAGATTTATGCTTCTGTCCCCAGCCAGGGCCGACGGCTCCCCAGTGCCACCGCACACGCAGGCCTCCTCTCCTATGCTCCTTTGGTCCTCCCTTCCTGGAATGCCTTGCCTAACAACCACCAAAGTCAGATCTCATCTCCTCTTGAAGGTTCTCCAGTGTCTCCCCACCACTCCCCTGGCATGAATGACCTCCCTCCTCGCCTTCTCCCTGGCCCCTGAGCTCCATGACGATGAGCACAATCTGGTCCTGGGGCTGTGTGACTTGACTTTCAGCTCTGTCACTTGGTGGTGGTCTGACCTTGGGTAAGTTACCTGGCTGTTCTCTGCCTCAGTTTCTTCATCTGTAAAATGGGTGTGATGATAGTCCCTCCTCCTCTAGAGACCTGCCTGAGTTAATGATGTGAAAGAATATTTGCCCGGGGCCCCAGGGGGCGGGGTGGGGGGCGCGGCCTCCCATGCTTCTCTGCAGAGCTGAGCTGACTCTGCATTCGCCTCCCCACCCCCACCCCATGGGAAACTCCATGAGGAGGAGGACCCACAGGTAGACAGAATGTTCCCCCAGAAGGCAGAACTCAGGACAGCCCATAGGGGCGGGGAGCAAGCACAGCGAGGGGCTGAAGCAGGGGCCTCTGTCCTGCACAGGGCCTTCTCCGTGAAGAGGTGGGCTTCCTGGGCTGCAGGGCTGGGGGTGTTCAGGGCTGTGGAACCCCAGCTCCAGTGCTGGGTAGGCCCAAGTTCAAATCTGGCCTGCACTGCTCTTCTGCTGTTGTGACCTCGGGCTAGTTCCGTGGCCCCTCCCAGGCCTCAGCTTCCTCTCCTGTGACTAGGAGAAGCAGTCGGACCACCTCTGAGGGGGTTCGGCGCAGCAAAGCCGCAGAGCTTCTCACCCTTTCTTTCCATGGCTGCAGACAGTTGGGCTCAGGGCCATCTCGACTGCCTGCCTCCCTCACCGGGACCCTGCCGGTGACTGTAAGCAGAGTGCCGACGTGTGATCCATGTGCCTGGTTTGCATGGAGATCACCCTTTGTCCAGAGGGATTTCGATTTTTACATTTTTCCCGAAGAAGTTCACCTGAGTCCTGCAGGGCATTGACCAGGAAGGTCTTTGACTCGAACCTCCATTAGCTGCCGCCTCCTCTCACGCTGAGGCTTTTGCAGAAAAATCATTTAATGTTTTCTCTGTGTTTAAAGAAAGCTCCGAGGACCCATCAGGCTCAGCCTGGCTGCCGTGATCCCGAAACAAAGTGCGGTCCCCAGAGGAACAAGCCAACCTCTGCTCTTAAGTAAATTCAGGGGAGCGTTTGTGCACGTGGCCTGGCTGGCTATATTTAGGCCTTGCCAGGCCTTTGAGTTCCTCCCCACTGCATTATTAAAGCTGCTTGGAGCTGAGGCGCACAGGGCGGGGGCGGGGGAGCCCCACCCCCGTGAGCAGAGCTGGAGTCTGCCCGGTGAGGTCTGGGATTCACACTTGGCTCCGACAGGTGTGTGTTTAGAGACAGGAGAGAGGGCCACAGACCCCAAGGAAACAGACGGTCTTCCCGAGGAGGTTCCCCTCAGCACGGGCCTCCTGAGTCCTCCTTTCCGTCCCCCATTGACTCATACGTACGCCCTTCTGTTGCTCCATTTTCATCCCTGCCTCGACCCAGGTTGTCTTCTGTGTCAGTGATTCTCAGTCTGGTGTGTCTCTGCAGGTCAGCTTATCCTCACTCAGAAACCTTTGAGGGCTCTCCAGTGCCTGCACCATAAAGCCTAGCCTCCTCAGCCCAGCATGCAAGGCCTTCCATGATCTGACCTCCACCTACCTCTACATTCTATGCGCATAGCGGCTTTTGTGTGCTTTATTTACCACAATATGCTAGTGCCTTGAGGATTGCCTGGAACACTGGAGGTGCTTGATAAATATTTGCTGAATGAGTATGAATGAATGAATGAATGAGTGAGTGAATGACTAAATGAATGAGTGAGTGAATGACTAAATGAATGAGTGAATGGGGCTGTGATCTGCAGTTTCCCTGCCCTCGTGTTTTTGCTCTGCCAGCCATGTGCTGCCAGGCAACCCTTCCCACTTCATTGCCCACCTGTGTTCTACCCTTTAAAGCCCAGATCAGGTCTGCCTCCTCTAAGCCCCCTTCCCTGCTAACCCAGCCCCTTGGTCCCTCCTAGTAAGCTTTGGCACCATCTGTTGTTAGACACCAGTGCCTTCCTTGTTATCTGGCTTTCTGGAGGCCCCAGCTGCCGTTATCCTTGGCCTCACACCACTGAGGTCTAGGATAGGCGAACGAGCCTCCATACCCTTGTTCCTCAGTGCTTCCCAGAGTTCCTGCATGGCTTTTAGCGGATGAGAGGGAAGGTTGGTCTGATCGGATGAGACCTATTCTGTCCAGGAGGGCAGAAGTGGAAGGTGGGGGCAGAGAGGCAGCCGCAGGTGGGGAGTGGGGCTTGGTCCTTTCAGGGCAGAGCGTGCTGTCCGGAGGGGTCGGCCACAGACTTCAGGTGGGGAGGAGCCCTAGAAGCAGGTGAGGTCCAGAGCTTCAAGGCCACAGACAGAAGTGAGCCAGGGTTAGGGGGTGCTGTCACTGGAAAAACTGTCCTTAAGGGGAAGAGACTGTCAGGCAGGTGTCCAAGACTGGCCCTGAAGCCCAGGCACTAAGGCAGCAACCCCGTGTCACGCTCAGCGATGGAGGTTAGCACTCCGGCTGGCCAAAGGACCAGCTCGGCGGTGGGCTGCCTCTGCCGTGCTGGGCTGGCTGGGGGTGGTGGGCCAGAGATCCGGAGAGCTGAGACGGGAGGGGATCCAGGAGTCTCACAGCGGAAGGCGAAGGAAGAGGCTCCAGGTAAACACAGTAGGTGTTTTGTAAACGTGGGTTTCAGACACTGCAGATACGGGTTGTCCGTCCCCACCCCCGTCACCCCCCCAAACCACACATGGGAATTCTCCATGGGAAGGCATTAGGGGATATACATGTGCGCACACATGTGTGTCTACGTACACACAGATACACACACATGTACGCATGTAGAGAGAGACACAGACACGCACATAGACCGCCACCCCCCATAGTTCAGTGACAACAAAGAGACGCCAGGCATGGAGCACGGGGAGGGACCAGACGACCGCCGATGCCTCTGAAGGCCCCTTCCCTGAAGCTCGTTGATTCAAGGGTACAAGTGTGAACAAAGGGAGTGGGGAGGGGGGCTGAGAGCCTCCTGGACAGCGCCCCCCCCACACCCCCACTCCACTCCAGATCCTAAAAC
Organism: Mellivora capensis; assembly: GCA_004024625.1. Classification (NCBI taxonomy): domain Eukaryota; kingdom Metazoa; phylum Chordata; class Mammalia; order Carnivora; family Mustelidae; genus Mellivora; species Mellivora capensis. The sequence continues at coordinate 244,921 of PISX010000355.1, read as the reverse complement.
TCAATATTTCCCTGGTTCTTCTGGGGTCACTTAGCTCTCAGAGGCAACAATTCTCTGCTTCTTTGTGTGATTCTTTATCCTTTTTCAAAGCCCTTTTGTGCACAGTTTTCAATTTGATCCCCCCCCCACCCCGCAAGGTGGGCAGGTATTCTTATCTCTGCTTTATAGATAAGGAAATCGAACCTCAGAGAAGGTGCCTGGCTTGATGAGGCCCCTCAAAAGGTGGGCTGTGCAGCGGGGATTAGAACCAGGAGCGTGGGTCTTTCTGCCCTGTCGAGTTGGCTTCTGCCCTCTGATGCGTGCCTGGAGTTGGCCTCTGCCCTCTGATGCGTGCCTGTGTCAGAGGGCCGCCTCCTGCTGCTGCAGGCTTCTCTGCTGATATTTTCTAGGGCGTGTGTGTGTGTGTGTGTGTGTGTCCCTGAGGGAGTGTTGATGGCCGTGCTGGGGCTAAGTGCTCTCCCAAGTATTTTATCCCCCCTCCTTCAAGTTTGCTTTGGGGGTCCTGATGGCAACAGGTACCCATCCCAGCACCCTCGCTTCCCCCCTCCCCTGGCCCCTGGGTGCAGCACTGGAAAGAAGAGAGTGGGAGCTGGTGAACCAGTGGGGGATGATTGCAGGGATGGTAGGAGGAGAGGTGAGATGGCCTTCTCAGCCCAGAAGGGTAGCAGCTGGTGGAGCCGGACTCAGAATTTGTCAGTTTGGCGAGAGCAGAGAAGCAGAACAGCCCCGCTCTCTAGGAGCCACTCTAGGGGTCTGTCTTGGAACCCAAAGGACAAATTCCAGGAGAACTTCAAAGAAGATGTTAAAATTCTTTTGGAGAGACGTGGGTTTCAGTCAGTTGCCCAGAAAGGCCAAGAGTGGATTTAGGGTACAAATGAAAACAAAGTGAGTGGGGATTCTATCTGGATAGAATTCTATTTGGAGGGACAGCGAGGTGGGGGCTGGGTGCCTCTTGGCCAGACCCAGGCCCCTCCCCCACCCCAGATCCTGAAGCTCAGCCCTTTTCACCTGTTGAGGCTGATCCCATGGACATTAAGCAAACATCTTTCTCTTTCTCCCGTGAAAGGCAGACTCAGCATCTGAAACTTCATGACACTGACCTAGGAGGGCATTGTTGATATTTATGCTTGGGTCCAAAAGTGCAATTTGGGGTATCAGCTGGGATTCATTTTTTAATTAATGAATTAGGAATTAGTCCATCTTCTTCCATGGAAATAATTCGAGGTTGTTTACAAGAATTACCTTTAATAAGGTAGCTAACTTATTTTTCAAAGAACCCAGGACCAGGAAAGATATAAATTCAAAATTAGATGTGTCCTGGGAAGAATAACGAAATACTGTTGTTAAGTCGTGATGTCCATGATTGTCACTACAATGGGGCCAAATATTTGACTCTGCACTTCCTAGTGGCCAATACTACTGGTTATAAAAAATTTACCTTTTCTTTATAGAAAGATCACCCTGGTAGCTCCAGGACAAAATAAAGCATTTATTAACCCTTCATTTTAAAGTAATGTCTTCGTCTAGGGATTTATATAGAAGGTGCTGCGAGTTGCAAAATCCTTCTAGCAAAGGACAGTAGCAGATGTCCTAAGACTGAGGCTGGGTGTTGACCCCTCTCCACGTCCGCTGAAGCCACATGACAAAACTCGTAATGACAAGATGAAGCCAGGAGCCTACGTACGCTCCAAGCACACAGCTTGATCAAGGAGAAATGCTAGAACAGCTGGAGGAATGGATGGCTGGCCTGCTCAGCCCATTCTCCAAAATGCTGTTTTTCCCCACCAGGCTTTGGGTTTGTGTCGGGCAAGAGACGCTTGATGCCACCGTCCCTGGGAAGACCTGACAGTCAGGTGGTTGTTCGGTCGGAGGCTGCTCCATTTCATTGCAAGCAGGGATCGCCAGGATTCTTTGATTGATCACGATCACCCCTTACTATCAGACTTTTGGGTGCACCTGGATAAATGTTGCTTATTCTTTATGTATTGTATACGGGTATGCCCAGCTCCATATACTATGGGCCTTAAACCTTACCTGTGGAAATAAGTAATTGAAATGGATGAGATTCAGATCAATGTAGGTAGAAGCTAATTTATATATATATATAAAACAACATATGTTGTTTTATATATATATAAAACAGTATATATATATAAAAATACATATTTTTATATATAATATATATTATATTTAATATTAATATATATAAATATTAAATATTAATAGTATATATTTTTAATATATATATATAGTTTTGAGAGAGAGAAAGAGAACACAAGTGGGTTGGGGGGAGGAGGGGCAGAGGGAGAGAGAGAATCTTAAGCAGGCTCCCTGCCCAGCCCAGTGAGGAGTGGGGCTCAGTCTCATGACCCTGAGATCATGACCTGAGCTGAAATCAAGAATCAGATGCTTAACCCACAGAGCCCACCCAGGCACTCCTAGAAGTTAATATTTTTGTTCCTCTTCCCAGTGCCTTGTCTGGTGTCCTCCCTGGTCTGGGCATCATCTCCTTTGGTTCCTCTGCAAGGCCGGACTGCTTACTCATGCCTGCAGCTCTGGCTGGGAACGGGACGGTGCAGTGAACCCTCCCCAACTGGCAGGCAAGGGCTTCTCATTACTACCCCTGCCTCCTCTTCCCTCCACTGGGATAGCCCCGAGATGGGTTCCCCACCCGTCTCCCAGATGTCCCCCATGGGCAGTTGAGCCCAGCTGCCCACAGTGGTAATTCTCTTGAGAAATCATCCGCTGTAAGCCACCTCTACCTCTGTCACTTCCCTCTCCCTACCAGCGTGGCCTGAGATCCCCTCCCAACTAAACTATTGGCACTCAACCCTGTGTCTTGGATTCTGCCTCTGGAGAAATTCAGATCCTCTCCAAGCTTTCTTTTGAGGGATTGAGGAATCTATCCAGATTCTCCTCGTCTTATTTCAGCATGAAGGGGGGCCCTGCGTTTTCCTTCTTTAAAACCAGTCCTGTGTCTCTTCCCCCAAACGGTCAGTCCTGAAGCTGGCGTGATGGAATCCGGCCTGGGAGATTTCCTGACCAGCCATCCAGTCCCCCTTCATGAGCAGGGAGCAATTCTGTAACATTCCCAAGGCAGGCCGGCAACAGAGCCCTGTGCCTTCCTGCCAGGGGAATCGGTTGCGGGACACCCTTCCCACCACTGCCCAAGTGCGTAAGTTAAGTTCCCGGCCCTACATAGTTACTGAATATAAATTCGTTAATTTTGAGAGGACAACTGCCAAATGCAATTGATTTTTGCTTTAGAACCATTGATCTCGGACAATTCCTTCTGACGACAGGCCGATGAAGGACCCCTTGTCCGGAGACTCCTGGTTTGTGATAATATGGTGGAGCCATTGGCTCATCTTTCTGAGTACTGTGGGCGGCGGGGGTCCCCAGGAGACACGGACACCTTTCTAACACCTAAAGGTATTTTGACTCTTGAAGTTGGGAATGAAAATTACTGGTTGGTAATCCCAGGAAAACCCTTGGATGGTTATGGACAGAATTGAAGTAGGAGCCACTGCAGCCAGGGAAGGCTGCCAGCTTCCCTCCCTGGGGATTCTGTGAAATCAGGGCCCCCCCAGCGCCGTACTTTGGTGGGTGCCCGTGGATGTTTGTGGAACGTGGATCTTAGAGGTGGAAGAACTGCCCACGGGCATTTTGACCCAAGAAAGGAATTGGGATCGAGGCCATCGTTTCCAAAGCTTACCATCTTGATGCCCACTTGTGGTGGGAAGCTTCCTGCCCGGGTGGGCATAGGAGATGGGATTTGGATTCAGAGAGATGTGGAGTTGAATTTGGATTCAGAGAGATGTGGAGTTGAATCTTGGCTCTGTACCTTGCTACGTGGGTGACCTTTTGACAGGTCACTGCATCTCTCTGGGCCTCTGTTTCCTTTTCTATAAAATACAATCATTGCCGTGTAAGAGAGTCATAACCATTAAATGATGTAATCCAGGTGAAGCACTTAGCGTGGTGCCCAGCACGTGGCTGTGTGACCTTGGGCAAGTGACCTTACTTCTCTGAAGTCCCCTTTTCCCATCTGTCAAATTGGGTTAATAGCACTTACCCTCCTAGGGTTGTTGTGAGGATGGCAGAGATTTATGTGTGTACAACAATGATCATGGACCTGGCACCTAGGAAGTGCTCAATAAAGTTGGCTATTAGCACTGTAATTATTATTCACTCCTATATATAATTATTATTCTCTCCTATATGTGGTAGCAGTCATAAAAGGAACACCTGTCTTGCCGAAGGCCACGTGACACGGCAATTCCTGAAGGTCATTCATTCAGCGGGTAGCTCTTGAATGCTTACTGTGTGCCCAGTCCTGTCCTAAGCACTGGGGAGTGAGTGAAGAGCAAAACAGCCAAAGTCCTTGCCCTCAGAGAGCCAACATTCCAGCAGGGACATTAACTGTAAGCGTAATAATTACAGTAAAATATGGAGTGTGCTTCATCATATCAAGTGTTTAGGAGACAAAATAATACAGGGGTGAGGACTAGGATTTGGAAGGGGGCGGTCACGTGAAATCAAGTTCCGCGCCCCACCCTCCTCCCTCGCGCCCCAGGACCTAGAGAGAAATCTGTCAGAGCAAAGACAGGAAGCATAGAATAGAGCCTCGAGGCGGAGAGGGTCCAGGGCCGGGGGGCTGGGCCTTCCCTGCAGATGTCTTCTGAGAGGTGTGGGCCAAGGGGGCAGTCCCGTCCCCAGGCCCAGCCAGAGGACTCTGCCTGGGACTAGCTTCTGGAGTGGGGGGAGGAGCTAGAAAATCTAGGCTGGTTGGGGCAGGGAAAGAGAGCACTTCCTAAGGCCCCTGTCCTGCTGCCTCAGGCCTCTTTGGGAAACTGACTTAGATGTGGGGCCTCCTGTTCGGAAAGCAACCCTGAAGGTCAGATGCAGAGGGTCGTGCTCCCTGCCGCCCCTGGTGCTCATCTGGTCTGTCACACCTGGCTCCTGACTTGCAGTTTCCTTCCTTCTGAGATGGTAGCTTTGGTCCTGGTGTGGGAGAGTGACCTGCTCCTCCAGCTGCCCCTGCAGCTGTCCCTGCACCTTGGTGCACCTGGGCCCCTTCCCCAGACCGTGCACCTCACCCCCCAGCTCTGTGCTCCCAAGCCTCCCTCTGTGATTCCGGGGTCCCTCCATGTGTAATGGGCTCACCTTCTGTATCCACGACCCCCAGCCTCAGGCCTCTGAGCCTTCTGCTTTGTACCCCATGTCCTACCTCTTCGCCCGAGCAGCCCTCATCCCTGCTTCTTCCCTCCCCACCCCCCCAGCACACACACACACATCCACATGCACCCCACTTCTGAGACTCTGCAGAGCAGGCGCAGGGGGGTGGGGGATAGAGGAGGTGTGATGGGAATGGCAGACCCTGCAGGCGGACATCCGGGGATACAGCAGGAGGTTCAGAAACCCCTGGGCCTTTAGCAGGAGGGGCCCTTCACTGGTTCTGGGGGCCTAGGGACTTGCCCTAGGAAGCCCTGCTTCCTCCTCAATCTGGGCTTCCTTCACCACCAGCTTGATGGGGAGATTTGGGAAGAACAGTGGAGGAGGAAAGGGAGTTTCTCAATAAAATGGAGATGGGGGCTCCTGGGCAGCGCAGTCAGTGAAATGTCCCAACTCTTGGTTTTGGCTCAGGTCGTGATCTCAGGGTTGAGGGATTGAGCCCCATATAGGGCTCCGTGCTGAGCACAAAGTCTGCCGAAGTTTCTCTCTCTTTCCGTCCCTCCCTGCCTTGTGCTTTCTCTCTCTCCACCATACATAAATAAATAAATCTTTATAAGAAAATAAAACAGATAAGCAGACATCACAAAGCTGTCAGGAGAGCTGGGTGAGGTGGGCAAGGAAAGCTCTGCGCACAGCGACTGTGGCCTGCGGTGGCGAGGGTAGCCAGTGACAGGTGCCCCGAAGAGGCTGCTCGTCCGTGCACCTCCCCCGTCAGGTCCTTACACGGATGCCCCTCACAGGCACGTAACGTCTAGGTGCTTGCTGATACGGGAGAGTGGGGCCGCTTCTCAGGGAGACCACGGTCTTACTGGGGAGGCGGTGTAAGGTTCCACGGCTGTGTGCTCAGGTTCTACTGGGAGTGAGATGGAGAAGTGCCTGGGAGATGGGCAGTAGGGCGAGGTCAGGGAACAGCTCCTGTTTGAACCTGATAGGGAGGGTCCCTCATGGTGGGGTTTTAGGCCGCTTTACTAGTAGGAGGCAACACGCCAGGCAGGGCTCTCCAGCCCTGAATTCAGATCAGGCTCATTGCTGCCTGTTTCCCTTGTGCCCTTGGCTCCTCCAGTCAGAAACCTGGGCTGAAGGGAGTGGCCTGGCAGGCTCTGGTCCTTATAAGATGGGCCCAGACACCACTGCCTCCTCCCCTGGACTGGTCAGCTCATGCCTACTGGGTGCCAGGCATTGCTTTGTGCTCCAAGGCTCTGGCAGGGAGCCAAGCAGATCTGGGTCCTTGGCTTAGGTTGGTTCTAGTTTGTTCTAGCTGGGGGAGAGATGGCCAGTAAATGGGCACAGGTACCCTTGACCCCTCCCAGCCTGGGTCTGGCAGCTCTTCTTTTCCGCAGAAGTAGCCAGAAAGGCAGGAGCTGGCAAGGGCTTCGGACTGAGTCCCTCTGCCCAGGGGCACCTCCGCCACTCCCAGCATGGTGGCAGCCGGTCCCTCGTGGCCAGCACCGTGGCGCTGGGGGGCAGTGGCTCCCCCTCGCTGTGTGTGGCATTGAGCTCTGGAATTATATTTCCTGATTTAACAACTGCAAGTGTTTGCTGCGGCTTTACTGCCTTAAAAATGTTTTCTAATAATCCCCAGGTGTTTCTCTCGCATACAATAGCCTGGCTTGTTACAACCCAATTAAATCCTTATTTGAGACGCTTAATTAAAACTCTGAACGGAACAAGCCATAAAGCTTGCTCCTTGCCAGCCTCGTGCCAAAAGTGCCTGTCCCTGCCCCCGCCCTCACCCCTTTCCCAGGCAGGCCTGCCGTTGGCATTGGCAACTTCCGGTATTTGTCTTGGTGGAGGGGGGCACCCAGTTTCCTGTCGGGGGGCAGGGAGAGGGTGTGGGTGGGCTCTGACGCTGAGCTCCTGACTTAGAGACGGCGGGATGGGCTCCTCGAGCTCTTGGTTCCCAGTTCTCCGCCCAGAGTCCCCAGACTCAGCCTCTTCCAGCGGCCCCGGAGCTGGGGCTCTCAGCCTCCCAGGTTTGGGCCAGATTCCCCATGATGGGCTCCTGCCCACAGGTTGTACAGTGCTCAGCAGCCTCCCTGCTCTCTACCCAGAGGACGCCAGTGGCACCCTCCCTCGACGTTGTGACAACCAAAAATGTCTCCAGACATTGTCCAGTGTCCCCTGGGGGCAAAATACCCTCCCCCATTGAGAACACCCCCTCCCCCTTTGAGAATGGCACCATCCCAACACCACCAATCCCCAGAAACCAGGGCCCAGCTTGGGAGCCGCCGGAAGTTCATTGTCACCCCTCTCCCCACACCAAGTGCTAACAGAATAGGGAGGTACAGGCGACAGAAGTGCATCTCTTCCCACTCCAGGACACTGGGAAAGGGTCTCGTGGGGAAGGTGAGGGAGGAGGAGGGCCCTGCCTTGGAGCCCACAGACACACACCTCTGCCTGGAGAACCAACCTGTCTTCACAGCTTCTTGGTCTGCCTCTTTTCTCCCATGCCATGCTCAGCTTGGGACAAAATTGAGCCAGATCTCGTGGAGGAGACCCTCAAGGTCGGGCAACCAACTTGCCCTGGTTTGCTGTGACTTATCCAGTTCTAGCCCTGAGAGTCCAAGGTCCCAGAGACTCCGTGGAGCCAAGTGGGATAGTGGGGAAAGCCTGTCCATTGCTCATCCCACCATGGGGCCCATCAGGGGCTGAGAGAACTGCCCTGGAGGGAGGAGTTCTTTCTGAGAATCCATGGGCCCTGTGGGCATCTACTCCCTTCATCCCACAAACTGGTGGGCTACAAGCTTCATCTTCTTCATGGAGAAACCAAGGCCCAGACAGACTTGCCCACAGCGACACAGTAAACAACAGAGAGCCAGGGTTTAAACCAGGCTGGTCTTGCCCACGCCACTCTCCTGTGCCTTTTCCATAAGTTCCTGGAAAGGGAGGACTTGGACACTCTGGGTTCCAATACATGAAGCTTTTCTCTTTGGCCTTGGCCTTGACCTTGACCATGGAGGAAGTGGAATGTCTTTCCTGGTGCTACTGCCCACTGACACAGAGGCAGGGGTGGTGGGGACAGGGGAGCCAGACCTCCCAGCATCAGCTGGGTGAACTCCTGGGAGCCTCGGGGCAGTTCTAGACCTGCCTTATGATAGTCGCAGCTCCCGGAACAAAAAGAACGTGACTGGAAGAGCCACTCGGGACCAAATTCTCACTCACAAGAAGATGACTGGTGAAGGGACGTGATGGGGACCAGCTCTGTTTGTGGTTCCCGGGGAGGCTGCAGCCTGAACTGCAGCAAGGAACATTTCGAAGCTCAGAGGACACGTGAGCCTTTGTCTGTGGCCTGAGTCCGTTGGTGGTGGGGTGGGGAGGGGGTGCTCAGAGAACTGGGACCATTGCAGGCTCCTGTTTCTGACACGGTAGTTGCAAACTGACCCAAGGAAGTAGAAGGGGTCTGGGGCCGTTCCTAAGGAAACCTGTGTGATGGCTTAGGGAGCATTCTGGATAGGCTAGACTTACAGTGGTTGTATCCAAGGATGGAAAGAAGAGAGGTTAATTGAGAAGGCAAATCAGAACAGATCTGCTTCCTGGAACCCGTCATTCCCAGGAGGAGCATCAAATGCTGAGACTTGAAGCAGTGTATAGAATATGTTTAGAGACACGTAACCGTATGTCATAACAACAGCCATTCTTTATTGAGTGCTTACTGCATGCCAGACAGGATGCTAAATGGGTCATGGCTGGAACCATCCTCACAGCAGCCCAGGAGGCAGGAAGGGTTGGCCACTCTGGTTTTTCAGATGAGGAAATGGAGGCAGATAGTACCTAGTCCTTGGCGGAGGCAAGATTGCAAACCCACAGACCTGGTTTCAAGTTATGATTTAGCCACTTCCTTATACGCTGTGTGGCTTTGACTCAGTTAGCAGTGTCTCGTTTCTAGATCAAATGTTATTTGTTCATCCACGTCGACATGTGAACACAGAGATGGGTCTGTAGCCTGTGTCCAGGAAATAGGAGGTCCCTTCTGTGTAAGAGCCATGGGAATGTCAGAACAACCTCAAGGGGGAGGCCCTAAATGGGCTGTGGGGCAGAAGAAGAAGGGAGCAAAAGTAAGGCAGGAGGAGAGTATAAGTCTTTCCAATTTCTGTGCAGAACAAGAGAAGGATTTCATGTTCATGGGTGAGAAGGGACTCACAGGTGACACTTCACACCACTGAGGGGAAGGATGGTCAGCCTGAAGGGAGCCACCCAGACCTCAGGGAGAGAGGGCCCCAGGGTAGCCCTGGGCATGGAGACAACTTGCCGCACACATCCCTGAACCACAGCTTCCTGGAGAACAGAGGACGGGAGAGCCCTGGGAGACCAGGAATGGTGGATCCCAGAAAGGAGGACGGTTTCCAGAAACCACAGATCAGGGAGCTTGCTCAAGGCTGAGGTTTGTGTACAGTCATAGACCAAAACGAAGATTTCTTAAAGCCCTATCATGGGTCACATGTCAGGTGTAGGTTCAAATTCTGCCCAACTCAACTTGCTCTCCTGGACAGAGTCATTAAACTTGAGACCAGGGGCAGGCATTTGTCTGAATTCCCCAAGCATTCAGATAGGCTTCTCAACTGTCCTTGTGGACAAGGCAGAGAGGCTCCGATATCAAGAGGGACAGCTAGGTGCATGTGTAACTGGCCTGGTGATTGCATTCCAAGCATGCTTGCTTATTAATGGTTCTGTCCACAGGTAAGGGGGTTTCTGCTGGAGAGCCCCAGGGCTCTGTCCTTGGTTCACAGGTGTAGGGCATGGGCTGCTAGGTTTCTGCGTGCAGGACCCAGGAACTGTGAAAGAACCAGGGTTCGCTCAGGGCAGGGGAGAAGCTGAGGAGTGGTTCAGATCTCTGGCCAAGGTCTGGAGACCTCAGCCACGTGGGTGACAAGGGCTCCCCGGCTTCTGCTCTGTCTTCCTGACTGGCTATTTCTTCCTCCCATTATTCTCTGGCTCAGAGCCTGTGCTCACATGTTGTTCCTGGTCCCCTGTGCCTGTCACTTCCGTGTGGTCTGTCATAACCTCTCCCTCCTGTCCAACCCGGTGGCCTTTCAGCTCCCATGGGCAACAGCTTCGTGCTCAACATGGCCTTGTTGATACTTCTATCAGAAGGCATCTGATGGAACTGTCAACCGTTCACACGGGGCCCTTGTTGGGGGCCTTGGCTCCACTGCAGACTGACCTCCAGCCTTAGTCAAGCATTTGAGGCCCTGGGGGATGAGGGCTGGAGGGGTCACAGGATGCAAAAGAGAGGGGACCCGAGGGCTGCCCTTTTGGCAGGAGTGGTGGATTGAACGAAACCACCGTGAACAATAGCGATCAGTTGTCATTAATGGCGGTGTGACAGGTACAAGGATGTTAATTTCGCATTGTAACATGAAATCGTGGGAAATTGCAATTATGTCGGGTGACAGCAGCAACATTCATGACTCTCTTGATGGCTCTGTCATTTTCATAACCCGGTCTCCCCCCGGAGGGGGCATCTGCACCGCCTGTCACCGGCAGCACGTTGTCTGTCCCCACCACTCTGCTGAGGTCACCGGCAGCGTCTGTCCATCTCATTTGTGGGTTCTCTCTGCCATCACGTTTGTGAAGGGCTTTCACTGTCATCTCCTCCAACCAAATAGCAGAAGCCTGACTGGGATGGTACCTTGCACGCAGGTGCAGAATCCAACCTGAGTTCAGAGGCAAAGACACACGATGAAAGAATGTGTGCGAGTGTTACAGGAGGCTTGGATATATCTGTGTCTGTTTTCTGCAAGAAATCCCAGAATGAGGCTCAGTGTGTGTGATGGCTTAAAAGCCCCGTTCTCCAAAAATTCTGGGCAGCATTATTCAAAGTAAAGGATCTGAAAGGCAGGTAATGGGCCCACGCCTCTCAGCACAGGAGAGACCACAACCCAGAGTAGTGTGTTTGATTCTGGGTACCAACTGATGAACGAGTTCTGAAAATAATGGCTGACATTTATTAAGCATCTACTGCATGCGAGCCACTGTTCTAGGGTTCTCTATGAGATTGATGCCATTTCGCAACTCTTAAAACCAAGGAACAGAGAGATGATGTAACTGGCTTAAGGTTGCTCAGCTTAAAATAACTTGAAACCTGGGCATTTGTATAATTATCTTGAGAAATTGGGAATGAGAAAATGGAACAACCAGATGGTTGGAAGGCAGAACCCAGGTTACATATGAGACAGGGCAGGAATATCTTAAGAACACAACACCAATGAGCAGTAGGGGTTACTGGGCTGATTTGATGGAGGAGAAGGTCAAGGCTCACTGGGGTAAACTGACATGTCCAAGATCCCAGAGCTAAGAAATGGGAAAGGAGGTGACGCTGATGGGTGTTCACCACCCAGCTGGATGATGTGTGGGACCCTCAGAGTGGCCAAAGCAGCTGCTTGTTGGAAGAACCTGATACTGGCTGGGCAGGGCCACTGATGGGCTCGGCCACCCAGGGAGGTGGGATCTCCATCACCATCACAGATGGAGTGGGTTTGGTGGGCTCCCGGCAGGGTGTTTATCAGGAATGGTGCTTGGGACCCACATCTGCAAAGGGAGGGGGTGGAATACGGGGCTCTGCTGAGAACCGTGTTGCTGTGGTGCATTGGCAGCCTGGGTCCCACGAGCCCCACAAGGTGCTTCAGAGCTGGGGCGTCCCTTCCATGGCCTTACAACCTTGTGCTGATCACGTATTCTGCACAGGGCCACCCCTGGAGGCATGACCTTGGGCAAGGCCGTTTTCTACAGGAGATGATCCCCAAAGCAGGCTGCTGGCTGGTGGCTGTTCCCATGGTGGGGGATGATCTTTCTTATTTCTAATAATCCCAGAGGCCACCACACCCCCTCCTTGTCTTGTACACACCTTGCCCAGGCTCCCATCACATCACCATTACCGTGAGGGTGCTTATTAATATCCATCAGATTTCCTGCGAACAAAAGGCTCTTCAATGTTCTGTTGCATCTTATCCTCCCAAAAGCCCCATGAATGGAGTATGATTAACGCCCCCACTTGATAGAAGATGGGCTTGAGTGCTCAGAGTTAAGATACTGGCTCAAGGATGCGCATCCAGCAGGAGGTAATGCAGGGCTCCCTGTCCCCAGCTGGAGTGCTCCCTTGCACCAGGCCCCGGGCGCTTCCTCATGGCACACGTCTAGATGGCACCTTGGACTTGGCACATTTGGTCACTTTGCTGGCTTTCCTATATGGCTGGCCTGTTGACCCCCCACCCCCCTGCTGTCGGGCTTCATCTCTCCTGTCTGTGCTCATGTCTCCAGAATTCCCCCATCCCTGCTGAGATTCAGGCACACATTTTCTCCCTCTTAAGCCACCAGGATGTCCCAGAGACAATTTGTACTTGTACTTGCCATATCCAGCACTGGCCTTATCATATGACCTCAGGGCTGCAGGGCAGGGAGGTGGCAAGAGCTCAGGCCCTGAGATTCAACTGGGTTCTCATCCTGGCTCGCCGCTTAGGCGCCATGGCCTTGGGAGGCTACTTGCCTCTTTGTGCCTCAGCCTTCTCATCTGTAAAATGGGGATGAACATGGTGTGCACCTGCCTCATGGAGGTGTGAGGGTCAGTTGAGCTTCTGCATGCAAAGTGCTGACAGCTGGGCCTAGCTCATAGTTAATGGTCTGAAAGTGAGAGAGCCATAGTGCTTACAAGTGCCGCCATCCGCTGAGTCCCAGGCAGGAGCAGGTGCTGCCTCGCCCTTGGTCTCTGCCTCCCATGTCTTGGGCGCATGTCCCTCCTGGCCTCTCCCATCAGCACTGCCTCAGGGGTTGCTGGCTCCATCTTGCACCTGAACTCAATATTTCCTTGGAGGCCGCTCAATCCATCCCCAACTATTCAGGTACCAGAATTTGGCTTTTCTGATGTGAATATTTGATCATGGCTCTCTTCGGCTTCCAGGCCTTCCATGGCTCCCTATCACTCTCAAGGTAAGGTCCAGCCTCCTGTGAGGGGTGTTTGTGGCTCTCTGACATCCCACCCCCAGCCCCCTACTCCAGCCTCATCCTGCCCACGAAGGCCCCCGATCCTGCTTCTCTTAAGTGCCTGGCATCTCTCCTGCCTCGTGACCTCTCTCACCTGGGTGCCCATCCTGGAGGTCAGTCTCCTTTTCATCCCCATACTCCAGGAAGGGCGAACAATGGTATATTGTTCGCCTCTGTGTCTTGGGGTCCACTCGTTATAGTTTAGTAAACTTGAGCACGGGAAGAGCGAACGGTGGGAGGGGTGCTGTGTCCAAAGGAGAGCTGGAGTGAGGCTGTCTTCTGGGCACCCTTCCCGTCAAGCCCCATCTTTTCCAGATCCCCAGGCCCCGTTCCAGTCCCGTCTGTCTCTCTGGCAAGCCACACGTTCTCTGCTGCTGGGAGCAGCTGAGCACTGGCCACACGGGCCAAGCCTCTTCCACCGCACTGGGAGAGGGACGGCAGGCCTCTCGATAACCTCGCTGCTGCGCTCCCCCTTTTGTTTCCTGGGCCTGGGCTGAGCCTTCGGCTGATGAGAGGCAGAAGGCCTGATGCTGCAACCCTCCAGGATCTTCAGGCTCAGCTGGTAAAAGGCAGATTCCTGGGAAGAGCTCCTTTGGGAACCTGAGAGACTGGGTTCAAATCCCAGCCCTTCCCCTTGCTGGGGGTGTGCCCAGGGTTAGGCACAGTGCTTCTCCAAAGCCTGATTTTGTTATCCGTAAAATAAGGGCTGTTGCCAGGAAGCTCGTAAAGCAGCCTCTTGTGGAGGTGAGCCCAGGGGGGCAGCCGGGGTGCTAAGGGAAGACTGGGGATCTCGGTTTGAGTCTGGCCTTCTGCCACTGACTTCTGTATGTTTGAGGCTGCTCACTGCCTTTCTCTGGGCCTTCCAAATGCAGGACTGAATATGATGGTTTCTGTGGCCACTGACCTGTGATGGTCTAGGACTCCTGCAAAGGGGAATTTGAGAGAGGTGAGAGGAAGAGTCAAGAAACTAACATTAAAGAAGCACCAACGAGGCACCAGCACTGTGCTGGGTGCCCTTTGTGCCTGATGAGCTGAGGCTTGTTATTCCTAGTTTACAGATGAGAAGATAGGCTCAGAGAGATGCAGTGGCTTACCTGAGGTCACACAGCACAGAAGTGGAGGTGCTGACTCTAGGGCCCTTTTGCTTCCCTCAGGTAACTCAGGAGATTCTACAGCCCCCTTTGCCCACCCACACCCAGGAAGGGGCAGCTGGTAAGTAGGGGGAAGGACAGGTGGGTCGGGACCCAGGATCCAGTCTCCATACCCACGTGGACTATGGAGGCCAAATCATTGTCCCTTCCCAGGAAGCTCATGACCCCAACAAGGCCCAGACTAGACTCTGCAGCTGAGCACCCTGCCTTCTCCTCTGATCCCAGTGGCCCTTGAGATCATCCTCCCCACTCCCTGGGACTCTGGCTTCCACAGCCCTAGGCTCGGAGGTGTGCCGATGCCCAGCTGTCCCTAGTGACCATGTCCACATTCACGAAGGAATGGTGACATCCATTCCCTTAACAGAACTGAAGATCCTGTAAATGCCTTTGCCATTAGAGAAAATGAATTTTCTCCCCCCCCCCCCCCACCGCCTTTAAAGATTTATGTATTTGTTTTAGAGAGAGAGTGAGAGAGAGAGACAGACTGGGAGCAGGGGGAGGGGCAGAGGGTGAGAGAGAGAATCTCAAGCAGACTCCCTGCTGAGCATGGAACCCCACACCAGGCTCGATCTCATGGCCCTGAGATCATGACCTGAGCTGAAACCGAGAGTTGCATGCTCAGCTGACAGAGCTGCCCAGGTGCCCCTGTTTTCCTCCTTTTTAAGTTGGACCCCAGCCCTGGCCGTTCCTTGGAACTCAAATATTAAAAACAGCAAATTAATGGGAACTTTCTGGCTGGAGCCCTGTATGGGTCCAAATGCTTCTCTGGGACTTCTCGCCAGCCCTCCCAGTGGCCTCCGTCTGGAGCCAGCAATGCCTGGACTTCTCCCAGCCACCCGGGATGGGGCCCATTGTTGGCCCTGGTGCTGCGGGACCAGGTCTTCCCAGCTAGGGTGTCAGGCAGGATCTCGTGATGGGAGAGCCAGAGAGGGTAGCTGTGGCTGTGTGGAGGAACTGCCCAGAGGACGCAGCAGGATGTAGGGGGGCTGGGGAGGGTGGGGGTATCCAGAATGGTGGTTCCAAAGGCTGGGCAGGTAGCTCAGGGCTCGAGCCCCTAGTTCTGGGCTCTGCAGAGCTACAGTCACAACGGGTCTGGCAGACCAGCGGGGACAGCCTTATTGAACTGTGCTGGTTCCCCAGGGCATGTGCTCCGAAGCTGGGCTGTTGGGGTCAAATCCTTACTTTCTGTTACTTGGTCTAAGATCTTAGACAAGTTATAGAGTCCACCTGGATGTCGTTGGCTCCCCCCTCTGGAAATTGCAGATGAGAATAAGTATCTGCTTTACGGAAATTCAGCGAGGCTCGGGGGTGTGCTGTCGGGACGAGGCTTAGCATGGTGTCTGGGATGAAGTCGGGGTTGGGGGGGCTATCATTGTCATTGTGCTGGGGGTGCCATATGGGAGAGACTGTGATTTAGGATGACCTCAGGCCAAGACTGTGGTCAGGACATGCTATGGTCCTAGCAGGACATGCAGGAAGAGGACCCTGTGGGCCCCAAAGTGGGTCAGCACGAGGGCAGCCAAGCTTTCCTGGGCCAGGTGGGGAGCTGGCCGGCGTCCACAGCAAGGTGGGTGAGGCTGGGCAGGAAAGCGGTGGGGGCCCCAGTTTGGGCTCCCCAGGAGGATCAGAGATCGGAGCATGTGATTTGGATGGGGCCATTTTGCTGACAGCTCCCTCTGCCGCACCAGACTCCAAGCAATTAACCAGCCAGGCCCCTGGGAGGAGCGCTCGGCGGCAATCAGAGGGTAACCTTGACCTCCTTTGCACACCGCGGAAGCCGCCTCCTACCTCCCCATCTCCAAGGTGCTCCAGTGTTGTTGAAGGGCAGCTCCTCCCCAACTCGGGGAGCACTGGTTTCCCTCTGACAGCAGAGCAGCGGGCACGGGCTCCTGGGCCACTGACACTGGCTCTTGGGTCTCCCACCGAGACAGTGGACCTCATTGAGCTTTGGTCCGGGGTGCCTTTCTTGGAGATGCACAGCATCCTCAGCTCTGTGTGTGTGTGTGTGTGTGTGTGTGTGCACAAAGGGGAGAAGGGATGGAAGATGTGCTTTGGAATGCAGGGGTGGAGACACCTGTATGCCTCTTGCATGAAGGGAGAGGCTGTGTGAGCGCTCGGCTGCAGGAGCATGGATGGAGCATGTAGGAATGTGGAAGGGGCGTGCGGGATGTGTCTGCAGGGGGGTGGGTGGGAGTGGGGGACACTCATTGAAGGGACAGGAGCTGCCCTGGGGAGGCGGCGGGAGTGGGGAGTGGGTCTGAGCATCACGGGAGTTGAAGCTCTGGAGGGGGAGGTGGGTTGAGGGGTGCGCCGGACTTCGGTTTCAGGATGTAGGGACAGTATGCTCCCTGCCACCCCCTCTCCACCAGCGCGGGCCTGTACGTTTCAAATACTTCATTGTCAGTCCTGGTAAAGCCTTTATTTATAAAGCGCGGGTGTTTCATTCAGCTTAACTGAAAAGGCCTTTAAATCACCGCAGCTGGGATGGGCTAATTGCAGTTAGAGTTGTCAAGGACTCTCTTGTCTGCTTTTGCCATCTGTGACATAGTGAATGCAAAGATCATTTTAAACATAGGCAGTTAATGTAGAGAATAATTTGAGAGCTTTAGATATTTATGGTAAATTATTTAACTTTATAGTTGAGTTTTATTGCCTCATTATTCTATGTGTGAAGAATCTTGGCGTTTTCTGTGACTCTGCACTTTGTGGAGTTTCTCTCTGCGACACTCAGGAGTGAAGTTCCTCTGTACTTAACTGACTGACGTGAGATCTGGGCACATTGCTAGTCCTCTCACGGAAGGGGCTCTCTGATCTTTGCCCATCTGGCCACTGCTGCTTCTCGCTTTGCCGTCAGGGTTTCTGGGTGGGCTTGGGTGCTCCGCAAAGCTTTGGGGTGCCTCTGGCCACCAAACCAGCCTGACTGCTTCCTGCTGCCCTGCGGGGGGAGGGAGGCAGGGAACGGCGGCTCTGCCAATCACAGCATGGCTCTGCCATCATCCGTTGTCTGTGGGCTCCACGGTGATGAGGGAGGTGGGGGGTGCAGACAGGAGTCCCAGCTCTGGGAGCATGGCACGCAGGCTTGGGTTTTCAACTGCTCTTAGGCACCGCTGTCCTGGTGACTTTTGTGCCTGCCTGAGTTCCAGTAGGGCAGGCACTGGTCATCTTGATGTCACAGATGGGCTTGAGTTGTCATCGATCGCTGTTTGGAGCTGAACCTTCCAATTACTTAGATTTCTTTTGAGTGTCTGAAACTTAAGACTGCCTTCATGCTGGACGAGAGCCCGTCTCTCCCGGCCACGAGCAGTGGGGGTCCTGGCACAGGCATCGCAGCGCACACACTCACTGTTTCAGGGATGTTGGCAGGGTTTGGTGGCCAGCACCCAAGACTCCTCCCCCAAACCAGGGTTCCGGGGTGCAGAGGCTGCAGGAGCAACCTTCAGCCAGTGGTGGATAAGAATCGGAAAATAAGTACCCTGGCTTCTTTGCTCCTCTGGTGGGATAATCCTGGAGCATAACGTGTTCTGTCTCCCAGCACGGCCCAGTGAGATTGAGCCCAAACTGCCCTTGGCCATAGCCTACTCATCAACACCCCTTTTTTGGCTTCCTTTCCTTCCCTCCCTCACTGCCCCTCACCAATGTTTCCTGGCCTCAGTCCCCAAAGAAACTACTCGAACTCAGATCCACATCTCAGGGACCAATTTTACAAGCTTTACTAGGCACATATGCACTTGACCCCTACCACTGCCCACCTGATAGACTTGGGATGGTGATCCTTGAACTCTGCTCCCCTAACCTGCTGGCTGGGACATGGCATGCCCATTGCTTTGGTCTCTGCTCTGACCGTTCAACCTCGATCAGAGGTTTCTGTGAGAGGAAGGGAGGGCTTAGCTAGCCCTTGATCAGCTAGCACAGCCCCCTAAATGAAGGTGCTGGGATTTTCACAGGAAGATTATGTCCTTCGGAAGGGTGAGTGACGATTTTCTGTGAGGCTCCAATTCCTAGTTCCTAGTTCAAGGTCTCAAATGAGTGCATCAGGTCCGAGCTCAATGGCTGGGGAGGATTCAGTTTGAACCCTAGAGTTATTAGTTGTGGAGCTGTAACTGTCACAAGATACCTGTGAGGGATGTTGGAATGAGCTCTCCCCCACATCTCCCGCGAGAAGACTGCCACTCACTCTTCAGGACTCAGCTGAAATGTCACCTCCCCTGCCAAGCCTTCCCCAGCTCATCCAGGCTCCTCCGGCTGATGTGTTTCCACAGCCCTTTGTTCAAGGCTCGCTAATTGTACTTGCCACACTGTCTTGCCATTTATCTGTCTCCATGTCTGGTCCCTGGTGAGGCTGCGAGCTCCTTGAGGGCAGGGACTGTTGAGTCGTCTTTTTTGTTCACAGAGCCCAGGGCTTGGCACAGCCATAGCTCAGGAAATATGATCTGAATTAATGGATGGATGTGGTTGGGTGGGTGGACGGATGGATGGATGGTCGAATGGGTGGATGGATGACAGAGGGATGGATAAATGGTGGGTTGGATAGATAGATGGGTGGACAGGTGGACTGATGGATGGATTGGCAGAGGGAGGCAGAATGGGAGGGATGGGCTTGTGGGTGAGTGAGTGGATGGAAAGGTGGGCAGATCGTTGGGGGGATGTTGAGAAATTGTGGCACTCTGTGTTCAAGTTGAGCTTCAGAACCAAGAAACAACTTTCTTCAATGACTGTTCTTTGGGCAATAGTCTCCTCAGGGTTTTCCCTGGAAACTCAGAGAGGAGAAGGTAGTAAGTTTGGGTCCTTGGGGGTAGCATGTGGGCTCCTCTAGGCTGAAGGGTGGGGCCCTTTCTTTGGGATGAGGTAGCTGGGCTGGGAACTGTGGTCCAGGGAGACCCTCCTCCGTCTTCTTTCAGAGCCTGCCTATTTCTCCACCATCCCTGCCCCCACCCTTTGCAAAGACACTACAGGGAGGAGCTGGGAGGAAACTCAGCTGGGAGGGGGCTGCCAGCACCCTTTACTGAGTTCCTACTTGAGGGGAGACCAGAGAAGAGCCCTAAGTTGTAGCATTCTCAGCAGGTGGAGAGGGAGCCCACACAGCTCCAGGGCTGTGGCCGGAGCTCAGCGGGCAGGGTGGGGTGGCTGAGCAACAGCCTAGAGGCAGGAGGCAAGAGTGGCTTTGAAGCTTAATGACAGCTGGGGACTTAGGGCACTCCGAAAAGCTGCCTTTTGCCATTTGATGGTTGCATCGGGTGGGAGGAAGGTGCCCCAGCAGGAAAGGTCATCCCACCGCCATACCTGAGACCCATCCCTGCTGCCTCCAGGGGCAACACCCACACCTCTTGCCAGCGGTGACACAGGAGGCCAGAGAAGACACAGGAGGCATGTGCCCGTGTGCACGCCCAGCCTGCATGTGCCTTTCTGTGCACGACACTGACCACGCAGGTCTGAAATTCACCACACCCACCCCTGCTGCTTCTGCCCGAGACATCAAGATGCTTTCTATGAAGACTGCCCTCAGGACCCCGCCCCAGAAGGATGGCAGCCCTTGGGAGGCAGGCAGACAGGGGGTTGGCTTGTGGCTGGTGGGGAGCCTCTGCTGCAGGGGCACACCAGGCTTTTAGCACTTCCGGCTGATTTATTAGAGACAATGGGGAGGAGGCAAGGCAGGAGCAGCACCCCAAACCCCCCATTCTCTCCCCAGAGTTCTGAAGAGGAGGCTATGCTTGTTGTCACCTGGCCTTTGCTCCTTTCTCCCCATCCTGTTCTTGTTGAGTCCAGTCTCTTCTCTGACCCCTCTGGCCATCTTCCAGAGCCTGAAGTGGCCCCTTCCCCCATGGGTGCTGAACATCCACTGTGGGGGTGACCCTGTTTGTGGAGAGGGGGTGCTCTGAACATCAGAGCCCAGCATGTTCTTTCTTCCCCAGCTTCATAGAGCCTGTGGCCACTGCACTTGTCCCTGCCCGGCTTTAAGCCAGGTCGCAGCCTCCTTTCCAGCTGTCCCGCCACCCTTTCCTCTGCCCCTTCTGAATGTGCTAGGCTCTGCCCGAGATGTCCCTGGATCACCCTGATTAACTCTTGGCCCGCTCCCCATGTTCACAGCAGCCCTCCTGGCCTGGGCCCCATGCCCTAGTCGCACACATGGTGCCATGATTCTGGTGTGGAGGCGCTGCCCCTTTAGCCAGGCTGAAGAGGGGGCACTGTGGAAAGGAAGGGTTTGGTCCCTACCTTTGGGCAGACCCCGGCAGCCACCCACTGCCTTCTGTCTTCCCTCCTAGCTGCCACCACCACCACCCCCCTCACATTCTTCCCACCCCACACCTACCCTTCCCACCCACAAAGCCCCTCTTACCCACACAGGCCCATCTTCCTGATCCCCAGAGCCCCGGTGTCCTGGAGTTTGTGCAAACCAGGAAGCTGAGGGCAAGACTCTGGCTGCCCGAGGAGTCACTTCCTGGGGCCAGGTGCCCTGAGCTACGACTTTCCTCTCTGTCAGCTGAAGAAGTCTTGGAGCCCCCACCGTCCCCACCAGTGCGGGGGTGGGTGTGTCTGTGCGTGTGTCAGGGCACCCGTGAGGATACAAGTGGAGTGATGGCATGTGGGTGCTGAGGCTAAGCGTGATGTGGCCAGTGTGTGAGGCCTGGAACCCCAGCTGTTGCCTGCAAGCCTGCATGTGCAGACACAAGAATGTGTGGTTGTGGTGTTGTCTGTCTTCCTCATCCTCTCCCTCCGGGTTGCTGTAGAGCGTCTGCTCTGGGCCAAAGGTGCCTGCGGGGTGGTCTGGATGGAATTTGGATCCCCGTGTGGGAGAGACAAAGACCCTCCCAGAACAGGGCCTGGCAAGGCTCCGTCAGTGTTTGTAGAACGAACGGGTAAAAATTAAAACAATCTCAGAAATGTACCATTAACTGTGATCATTGACTTTGAGGAAAAGCCCAGAGCTCCCCAAGACCATATGTTAGAGCAATTTAATTTAAATGGGGGGTCAAGGAGGGCCTCAGGTTTGAAGGTTTCTTTAAGCGTCACGGGACGGAGCAGGATAGAGTCCTGGTCAAGAGCTCGGATTTGCAGCCCAGCTCAGCCCGGTATCTGCTGTGTGATGGGAGTAAATGCCTTGACCTCTCTGGGCCTCCACATCTGTGAAATGGGACTGATGATGCCTCCTGCCTCCTAGAGTCATAGTGAGGAGTAAAGCCACGGAAAGCACTTGAGCTGGGGCCTGGCCTACAGGAAGCTCTCAGGGTTCCCTGGGATTCCTGTCTCCCCATCCTAGGTGTGCTGGAAGGGCTGGGTGCGTGTGCCCTGTGTATGTGTGGGTGTGCGCAGGAGTACCCATGTGACAGTGCATGTGACCGAGCAGGTGTGGGCTTGTGGCTCCATACACCCCAGTGTGTGTATTTGTAGGAACTCTTGTGTGTATTGGACAGTGTAGGTATGATAGGGCCGGGGTGCGTGTGTGTGCACACGCGCGTGTATACATCAGGCCAGAAGAGGCAGCCATTCTGCTGGTCGCTGTCAGTGTGTGTGCGTGGGTGGGAGTTGTCTGCTCCTCGGGTGAGCACGTTCATGGCGCATACTGCTGGGCTGTGGCAGGGCTGCCAGGAGGACAGAGCAGGACCAGGGGAGGGCTGGAGCCAGAGCCGTGCATGGCCGCAGCAGCAGGTGGGCCCAGGGCTCCCTCGAGACAGCCGGGTCTTAATTGTCCGTGGAGAGGATGGGGCTCTGGGGAGTTGTCAGCAGCCCTCTGAGAGCCACCACTGGGCTCCTTGCCCTACTTGTAGGCCAGTATCCTTCAGCGCTGCTGGCAGCCGCTCCTCTCCTTCTCCCTCCTTCCCCTCGTCCCCCACTTCCTGCTCGCCTCCCGCCTCCCGGCTCCCTCCTTCTCCTAGCCTCCTCCTCCTCCTCTGGGCTCTGTGTCTGACCCCCTCTCCACCTCTTCTCCCTCTTCCCCTCAGCTTCCTGACTGCTTAGAGACCCCCCACACCTTCCATTCTCCGTCTAGAGACAAGCATGGGTCCAGGAACAGGGCACTGCTCCCTGAAGACCCTCGTCTTCAGAAAATGACCTCATGCAGTTCTTTTCCAGCTCCACACGTGCGTGGATTGCTCTCATGCACATCTGCAACTGTGGCCTAGGGTAGAGCCTGAGACCCAGCATTTCCAACAAACCCTTAGGCTGGTGCTGGGCTGAGGTCCACACGGGACAGGAGGAGGACCAGAGGCTTCAGGGGCCAGCCGTGTGCCAAGTGGCCTTTCTCAAGGACTCCGTGTTCTCCCCACTCATCCTCTCTGGGTGGCTGGCCTAGCCAGGCCACCTCCTTTGGAAGCTATAGGAGCAGTGGTTGCCATCGAGACCCTTATCCTGGGGGATAGCACGTGTGTGCCTCTGGCTGGCCGGCCTGGGAACCCACCTCGGGAGTCCTCCCCTGGGGTGCTGCCTCTCACAGGCACCACCTTCCCACTCCACCTGCCCCACCCATTTCTGCTGGACAGCTCAGGATGCTGCCCTCAGGATGGTAGGAAACGTGCCTTCCAGGGCATCCAAAGCTGAGCTGACTGGGGTGGTGACAGCAAGAGTGGGATCCACAAGCTGGGGCCTATGGAGGACTGAGGGGTAGGTCAGGGAGCCTGGGCAGGTTGGGATGACTCCTTCCTGGCCACCACGGTGCCCCCCCCACCCAGCACCTGCAGCATCCCCCACCCTCCCGCTGTTTGCAGTCATACCCCAAGGACATGCAGTTCCCTACCGCTGGGCTTGGTGTCATTGGCTACTTGACATTCTATTCTGCATTTATTGGCCGATTGTCTGACCCCTCAACAAGACTCTAGACTTGAGGAGGGACTTTGTTCAATGTAACGTCTTCACTGCCTAGAACAGTGCCTGGTACAGGGTAGGTGCTCGAAAACATTTACTGCTTGAGTGCCCTGGACAGCCTGTGTGCCCTCCTAGAAAGAATAAACAAGAGTCATCAAGTCAAGGCTGATTTGCCCCTCACCCCCCATTACCTCCAGGAGGAAGGACCAGGCTGGCTTCTGGGAGGTAGAATGGAGCAGATGGTAAGCAGACTCTGATCAGACGAGATTGGCTGCACTCCCTAGCATGGCCACTTACAAGCTGGGTGCTGTAAGGCAGATTGTCTTAAGGACTCAGTTTTCTCAACTGTGAAATGGGAGCAATGATCTCCAACTCATTGTAGCTGTGAGGAGTCTCAAAGCGCCGTTTAAAGGCAGCTCCCATGGGGTTTCCCTTTACCTTCCCTTCAGTCCCCCCTGACCTGGCTGGCTGTTCCACCACCCCACCTCCCTGGCCACTAGGCAACCAGCTAACGGGGCGTGGTGATGCGGGACCCACTCCCCCTCCGAGAGACCCAGTTCAGAACCCTGTGGTGACGGCAGGGGAGCACCAGCTGGTCCCCCTCTCTTCGGGCACCCTCCGGCTGCTTGCTTCCTTCCACAGGGAAGTCCCAACTTGGCCTGAGCTGATTGAGGCAGCCCAGGATAGTAGAGCGGACACTTGCTTCCCAGCAAGACTGCCTGAGTTTAAATCCTATCATCACTTAGCGAGTGGGAAGCAGTTAAAACCTCCCTGAGCCCGTTTCTTCACCTGGTGTGAAGTTACACCTAGTGTGTTGTTGTGTGTGTGTTGTGTGTTGTTGTGTGTACAACATCACTTAGCGAGTGGGAAGCAGTTAAAACCTCCCTGAGCCCGTTTCTTCACCTGGCTAGTGTGATGTTGTAAGAATGAAATAAAATCACCCATGTCAGACACTTAGCTCAGTGCTTGGTGTGTGGTCAACACTGAGTTCCTGCAGCTGTGGTCATTATTTCCTTTGGCTATAGCTCATTATTCGTCCAGCCAAGCCAATGAGACAGGAAAGGGGAGGAGGGCTAGATGGATGGTAAGAGCTTTAGTTTCCTCTTCCATAAATAAAATAGCAGGACTGTCCTTCATATGATTTCTTGCTGTTGTGGACCCTAAACTTGGCCCTTTTTTTATCCATTGCGTGTCCTGCCCCCTTTTCCCTGGGATGGGAGAGTCAGCCCCACCAAGAGAATCCAGACCTTCCTGGGACTTGGGGTGGGCGGTGCCAACTCCCACGTAGGCGGGGCCTGAGCTTCCTTGGCCTGTTATTAGCACCTGCCTACTGTGGGAGGCTGGTTCCTGGATCTGCATGGAAGGGTTCAGGTGTCCTCAGGCATGTCTAGTGTCCAAACCACACAAGTTGATCCCACTAGTCAGGGGGGCAGATGGCACCCCAAGAGGAGGGAGAGTACCAGGCAGAGGGAGCAGCAGGGGCAAAGACCTTGTATGAAAAGGAATATGGCACATTTATGCCAGGGAAGCTGGGCACCTGGGTGGGACCCACCTCGAGGGGGTAGGTAGGCTGGAGGTCTGGGCAGGGGTCAAACCCACACCGAGGCCCATAGGGCTTGGGAGTATTTGGGGTTTATCTTAAGAGCAATGGGAAGTGGGTGAGGGTTTTAAGCAAGACTATTGCCTGATCAGATTTGAAATTTTAAAAATATTCTCTGGCTGCTGTGTGCAGAATGGTTGGGGTCCATGGTTTGGTTCTACTGGTTCTGCCACAGGCACATCACCCCCTTCCAAAGGGATTTTGCTAGGACACTGAGAAGGACACGAGGAGACCCCGACACATGGGAACGTGTATCTGTGGAGTGTGTTCTCAGGTGTGCAAGGAATAAAAGCCACTTGAAAGGACTTACGGGCAGGATGTAGGTGGATTTGAACTGAACTGGCAAGCCTTGGGAATCCAGAGGCCTCTGGAGGCAGCCTCCCTTTTGGTCTGCGTCCCTCTCCCACCCACCCTCCTCCCCCACTCCATCTCAGGCACTGTGGCTTCAGCCCTGTCATGTAGGAGTCCTCTTTATTCTCCTCCCTCCACCTCTACCCTCTGCAGTCCAAAGTTTCTGCTCCCCGTGGAGCTCTTGGCCTCCGTGGCCCATCATGCCCTCTCTGGCCTGACCACTCCTCATCTTTCATCTGTGGCTCCTGCCACTGACCAGTGAATCTTTTCTGTGTTTCTCAGTTCAGATTCCCAAGAGAAGAAACCTGATTAGATCAACTCTTCTTTATGAGCCGAATCATAGGTGGTTTGTCGAGTGTCTGCCCCTTTGATCAGTTTTATCCAAGGACCAGAACACAGACTCCAAGGCAGCAAGCACTATGAATGGGGTACCTTCACTTGGAGAGGGCGCAGATAGGGCAGGCACATAACCAGCTTTCTCCAGATGTAGACCATTCCTGCACCAGAGCTCTGAACTTCAGGCTTTCTGGGTCTGACCACTTAATCGGTCATGCTGGGAAGCCAGAACATTTGAGCTCTGAGTGACCAGAACTGAACTTAGATCCACAGCCACAGTAAGACCAAAATTTGGCCTGTTGACTGCCTATCCC
The DNA here is from genome assembly GCA_004024625.1 of Mellivora capensis. Lineage (NCBI taxonomy): Eukaryota > Metazoa > Chordata > Mammalia > Carnivora > Mustelidae > Mellivora > Mellivora capensis. Next base: position 219,161 of record PISX010000355.1, on the reverse strand, counting down.
ATGCCATTGGTTCCAGCAAGGGAGTGTGACTGGTTCCTTGCAGGCCAACCTCAGGGTCAGAGTACATCTTCTAGTGAGGGCTAGGGGATCTGGAGTCCTTTTCTGTTTCAGTATAGGCCCATTAGACTAGGGCTGGATACCACACTTAGAACAGAGATTCAGTTTATAGAAGTCACCATGACCAATAATCATTCATCAGTCCCTGACCCATCCAGCAGTTGGTACTACTCCTACGTCATGAGATGGTGTCTGACCATGGTCAATGCTAGCCTCTCTTGGTCTTCAAATATGCATTGTCCACACATCTCCGGTAGTAGGTTGATGGCAAATGGCTATAAATTTTCATTCCTCTCTGTTTTCCTGATTTATCTAAGATGACCGCAGCATCTCTCCTCAACAGGTGGTTTGTTTTTGGCTAGTAGAATTGGGCAGAAGGAACATTAGGACTCCAAGACTCTTTGCATGCTTTTACATTCTCTCCATTGGAATCCTGCTACTGCCATGCAAACACAGACAGCATGCTCACTGCATGATGAAAGATGGGTGGCCAAGTCACCCCATTGTTGCAGTTGACACAGTCGGCCACCTGCCAGTCATTAAATGAGGCCATCGGAGAGCAACTAGCCCCTGCCTACCACAGACACACAAGCAAGCCCAGCCCAGGATTGTCTAGCTTGGTCCACATCAGTGCGACCATCCCCATGATCTGCAGACACTTGAGCCACAGCAGATGCTTATTGCTTTCTGCCACTGAGTTTCGTAGTGCTTTGTTATACAGCCATAGCTAGCTGATACACATTCTTGCTGGGAGGTGCTCTGAGGATGTGTTGCTAAGTGCTGTCTAGCTCAGCCTCAGAACCTGGGAGGTTCACTCCTTGAAGGCGAGACGTGAATCGTGGTCAGACCCAAGTTGCAGTGATGACTCTGGTATGTTGATAGATGCCCCGTAATCTGGGTGGGGGGTGTGCCAGGCAGCTGCACTTCCTGCCACTTACAGAGAATTTGCTGTAATGCATTGTGATGCATTAGCATAATAATTGCTAAGCATTCGCAAATGAATAGCTCACTGACTGATGGATTTTGTACAGAATCTGTGAAGGTTACATCGAGGGTGAAAACATTTCACTGTGTCAATGAACATACTTAATTTTTCTGGAAGTGCTATTTAAATTGCGGCGTGCTATGACATTAGCATAACAAAGACATAATGCATTCGTTTATGCTGTAGTAGGGAACACTGCCTTAATCAGCGGACACCATGGAGGGGGTGAAGGCGGGATGTGCAGAGAGTGGCCTGGGAGCTTCTGAGAGCTGTCCCATTGGGTCCCTGTGGCCAGGCAAGGGAGGTCCTGCTAATGCAGGTCCCGCCCCCCCGCCCCCCCAGACGTGGCTCCAGAGGTCCTGAGCGCTCTGGCAGTGGGTAGACTCTGTTTATTGGCTTGTTTCTTTTTCACTGATTTCTCTTCTCACTGTACTGGCCAAGGAGTCCTGCTAATGGGTGGGTGGGTCTTGGCTGTCAGAAGAAAAATCCTCCGAAGAATTAGGAAGTGTTCAAATCTGACAGGATTCACCCGCCCCCTCTCAGCAGGGCATAGTGCCCTCCCCAGAATCAGCTAGCTGGTCCCAGGAAGCTGTGCCTTGGGACCTTGGTCTCTCTAGCTCCCTTCCCTCAAAGGGCCTTCAGAGAGGTCACAGAAAAACCTCACGAGGAGGATGGCTTTATTATCTTAAATTTCTTCATTTTTCTGCATATCTGGCTCTTCAGGGTGGAAGGGGTTGCTTGGGGAAGAGAGAGTCTACTAATTGAGCATTTACTGCTTGTGAGTGAGATGCCTTTACTAGCTCAGAGCTTCTCCACCAGCTGTGCACAGCTGCTGGGTCTTATGGTCCAGCCCTGGGTTAAACAGAGTGATACAGATTTCTCTCTCTCTCTCTCTCTCTCTCTCTTTTTGCAGAATTTCTCAGAACCTTTAGTATAATAATGAATCTTAAGTATCTCCCTTAACAGTATCTCCCTTAAGTATCTCCCTTAAGAGGGAGATAGAAGGGTTATCAAACCTTTTAAAACAGTGGAACCTGATTTGAGAGAGACAGACTTGGTTTCATTTGTTGCTTTATAGGGCTTCAGTGAGATAAGGATTGTTAACCCCATCTCAAAGCTAAGGAGATGGAGGCTTCACAAAGAAGTAATTTGCACAGAGCTGGCAAATGGCCCAGGTGGGATTTTAATTCACATCCCTCCCACACTAAAGGGATGATATGGGCTGGTTTCCTGAGGGGACAGGAGGGGACTGACAGCCAGCCTTTGGAGGGAGAGACCACACTGAGGATGACTTACAGTTGTTCGTCACACCCACTCAGTTGCTTAGGACCCTGACTGTCTGAGGGAGCCCATTCTGGAGAGGTGGGGCTGAGGTCAGGATAGAGAGATGTTTGTCCTATGTCCTGTAGCTAGGGGTCCTTCTGGCAAAAGGCACATTCTTCAGAAATGTGAGTAACCGGGGAGGAAGTCGGTTGGTCCTCCCTGACTCCTGAGGTGGAGCTCACAGAGGAGAGCACTTGAGTGTCTTGGTGCTTTGGGACTGGGCTGGTATGGAGTGAAGGAATTGGGGGTGATTTGGAGCCCCAAGAAGGAGGGAAGGGCCAGGAGATCTAGGAGCCATGGAGAGGGGAGTGGGACCAGCAGTGTCCCCTTTAGATACAGTTGATTTCACATTCCCCAATCCCAGTCCTCAATCTGGATGACTCTGAGGTCTGGAGAGTGGTTGAGCTCATTGCATGAGCCCTCCACTCTTGCCTCCAGAGTCTGGGGCCAAGTGGTGGGAATGGGGGACAAATAGTGTGGGACTCTGTCCAACTGGCTTTTCCCCAGAGCTAGGAACTTCTCATTCTTTTAGGGATCACAGAGTCCTTTTAGAATCTGTTGGAAGCCATGGACCCTTTCCCCAGAAAAATGTACATTCATGTAATGAGTTGCATACAAAATGAAGGGTCACAGATGCCCTGAAGACCATCTCCCAGTACGGCCTCCTGTCTTGGGGAAGAAGTAGTTGAGACTTGAGACTCTGGCAAGAGGGAAGAGGAGGGGAGCCCTCCCCAGGCTTGTAAGGACTCATCCAACTGCCCCAGGTTGGCGTTTGAGGGCTCATGTGGCCTTGCATCCTCTAGCCAACCACCCCAGTGTGCGCTCCCTCCCACATCCCAGCCACCCGTCCTCTGCCAGCCCAATGTGACAGCTCATTGTCCGTGGAGTGCAACACAGGTTGCCCTACTTGGGGATTCTGCTTAGGATGCTCTTGTGCCTCTGCTGCTAGGGGTGAATCTTGCCCCTTTTTGGAGTCTCTCCTCTTCTGGGAGACCCTTGAGATAGTTTCTAACTCAGTCCCATTCAATCGAATGCTTATTTACTGACTACTTCTCATGTGATTCATGCCAGGATACAGAAAAGAACAGGAGGGATGGGTCACTGCTCTCATGTGACCTACAGGCCAGTGGGGAATCAGACAAGGAAAGAAGCATTTACAGGTGTAATGGGTGTTATAAAAAGGAGAAAGTGGAGGGTGCTCTGGGCCCATGTGGCAGTGGGGATTTCATGGGAGCTTCCAAACGTCCATCATTGGAATTCCATCTTTACAATTGTTGCCATATCAGCATACTCTCTGTATTATTATTTACTTCTCATCTAAAAAGATAAACATTAAAAGGTTTACTGACCCTCTTAGCCTTGTCCTAGGCAATATTGTCTGTGAACTCATGGGTCTTAATGTGTTATTTATGTTTTTAAAGTTTTTCTTATTGTGGTAAAATAAACATAACAAAAACATTTTTTTAAAATTTATTTGACAGACAGAGATTACAAGTAGGCAAGAGAGGCAGGCAGGGAGAGAGAGGAGGAAGCAGGCTCTCTGCGGAGCAGAGACTCCGATGCGGGGCTCTATCCCAGGACCCTGGGATCATGACCTGAGCCGAAAGCAGAGGCTTTAGGGGGGGCACCCACTGAGCCATCCAGGCACCCCCATAACAAAAACATTTTAACTGTTTTTAAATTTATGGTTCTGTGGCCTTACATACATTCACAATGTTGCATAACTATCACCACTGTTCATTTCAACTTGCTCATCATCCCACACAGAAACTCTGTACCCATGAAACGATAATTCTCCATTATAAAAAAAAAAAATTCTACTTTCTCATTCCCTTCCAGCCCCTGATAACCTCTGTTCTGATTCCTGTTTCTATGAATTTGCCTATTCGATGTAGCTCATATAGATGGAATAATACAATATTGCCCTTCTGTGCCTGGTTTACTTCACTGAGCAGATTATCCTCAAGGTTCATGCATTTTATAGCCTGTGCCAGAATTTCCTTCCTTTTTAAGGCCAGATAGTATTCCATTGAGTGTATATAGCACATTGTGTATGCATTCATCTGTGATGGACATTCAACTTGTTCTCACCTGTGGACCATATGATATGTGCCTTTTTGTATTTTAATTTATATTAAAACATATACATAAATATTAAAATAAAGAGCTAGTTTCTTTGATTTCTTGTCTTGAGAGCAGAGCCAAAGATAAGGACTTGAGAGTAAACAGTTTATTTGGGAAGTACTTCTAGGAAACAGGAGTGAAGGAGCAAAGAAAATGGAACAGGGAGGGGATAGAAGCCAATAAAATAATGAATTGCTTAGTGGGCAGTTGGAGGTCTGTCCCATTACAGCCTTCTGACAAGCCAAGTAGAACACCCTTCAGAATTATCCCACTGGAGGACAGGAGAGTGGGGCACATACCTGCAACTCCAGCACCCATTGCTTTATCTACCCCCAGACTTCCTGGTGGCTCCTGGGGGGCTCAGCAACCTTCCCAAAGTTCAACAAGAGAGGGAGACTCCAGGACCTGTGCTTGAGGTAGGATAAGGACAGGGAACTGTCCACTACCGCTGTGCTAAAATCAGGTGAGCTGAAGGACCCACCGTAAATGTCTGCTGCGTTATCTACAAACATTCCTTATACTGCAGTTGACACTTTGGGAGTGTCGGCCCCTAAAGGGAGCGATGTCTACACTGTCACCTGAAGAAAGAGTAGGAGCTAGTCAGGCAAACAGTATGGGGAGGCATTCTTGGTGGAAGGAACAGCTCAGACAAAGGTCTGGAGTACAGACACAGCTGGGCATATTTCCAGAAGGCCTGAGCTGCTAGAGCAGGGAGGAGGAAGAAGGGAGGTGGGCAGGCGATGGACTGTGGAGGGTCCTGAGTGCCCCAGTGATGTTTGTATGCTTTTCAAAGAGCTGTGGGAAGCCTAGGAAGGATTTCAACAATCCTTTGCTTTGTCTTTGTTCCATTCTCTTGGGGCAGAGACTAGACTGCCATGGGTCACTCACTCATAAGACCTGACTGCCTTTCCAGGGGACTACAGTGGGAGCCTCTTAGTTTTCTGCACTCCCAGGGCCCAGCTGGTACTTGGTGCGTGCTCAGAGTTGATGGTGCTGATGGTGGAGTCTTAGGTCTGGTGGAATCTTGGGCCTTAGGCCCTGGGTCTTAGGTCAGACCACCCCCCCACCATGCATTTCCCTTAGTGTTAGCAAATCCTTCCCTGGACACGTGTTCAACCCCATCCTTTGTCCTCCAGTGTAGTAGAAGGGAAGGGGTTCCATGGAACTGGGTCCTACCTCTGCCGCCAGCTAGGCAAAAGACCTTGAGAAAAATCTGGGTTTTTTTCCCCTCCCCTAGCTTCAGTTTCCTAGTCTGTTAAGTGGGACTAATAATGTCTGTCTTGCTTGGTTCTTGGGCAGATTCCATGGAAAAACTTTACCAAGAGCACAGCAGAGAGCTTGGGAGCATAGTAAGTGCTCAAGACAGGGGGTTTCCTTTACTAGTATCCTCTACTCATCTTGGTTCTGTGAACATAACCCGGCCAGCCTGCTCAAGGTAAAGGTCACATAACAGTGGCAGAAGGAACCTCTGGAGGTAGGCACAACCCTTATTAAGCCAGGGTCCACCTCCCACTGCTCAAAAGTCTGCTGCTAGCCCTTCTGTCCTCCCCATTAGTGGGCATTGTGTCCTCATCCAGGGACTGGCTGGGGTAGGATGGGCGTGGCACTTTGCTCCCAAGGTACTGAGGTCAGGAAAGGCTCAGTTACTCCAACAGGACCTATCTACTTCCAGCTTGGGTGGGCTCTTTGGACCTAGAAAGAGTGGCTCCAGCCCCAGCAAGGTTCTCACAGCAATTCCCAGGGCTCCGAAGCCCTGTGAATTCCCCTTCAGAAATAATGGCCTTGTTGGGATGCTGCGCACGTGGTGGAGTCCGTGCCAGAGATGGATCAGGAGCCTCTGCGTGTGGCCCGGCTGGGATGATTACTGCCGCTAAGTAAATTGCCAGTGCCTCTTCAAGCCCCCTCCTGCCTGGCTCTGTGATTCATTTCCGTTCAGAGAAGTTTAATAATTAGCAAAGGGGATTTCTAACAACAGATGGTGCCTGGCCCTGGGAGTGGTTCTGCCACAGACGTACTTTGCAGAGAGGTAAGCTGGAGATGTTCTCCTGCTTCCTCCAAACAGGTGTCTAGGGGGCACTGTTGAGTAGTGGGTCTATTTGCATAATGCGGCTGCAAGAAGAACAGAAGGGAGGGAGGATGTCCGCCAGGGGCACACGGGTGCTGGTGGCTCTGCTGGAGAAGGGGACACCAGGCAATGGTTTCCTTCACTCTGCTACCCATCTGGAGGTCTTCAAAGATAGAAGATCAGAGCTGCCAAGAGTCACAAGAGCCCACTCAAAAGCCTGTGTGGGATTGGGACCAGACAGAATGAATGGGCCAGGAGCTTCCAAGAGCTCCTAAGAGACTTCTGATATCCCAGCGTAAACTTTCCCCACAGACCCTCTATGAAAGCAGAGCAAATGGCTCATCCTCTATCTCCCTCCTGGTACAGAGCAAGAACTGAGTACCTTGAGCTCTCTTGATTTTAGAAGCCCCAAATCAACGCATCCTTGGTAAAAGGGGAATTGGCAAGCCCTCCAAATCGGATAATCTCAGGGTAGACGGGCTTCAGATAGGGGTAGACCTAGGGAATCAGGCCAGGCCATTCCATGACTTTGCTTCTCTGAGGCCTAGCAGTGGCCTCATTCTGTTCTGCAGCATAGGCTTCCCTCCCTTTGTGTGGGCAAGATGTTGCCTTGCTTGCACTGCATAAACCCTCCAGACTGGACTGGACTTGGTCATGTGCCCATCCTGGACTTGATCTCTGTGACAATGGGAATGCTGATGACCAGTTTGGACACTAATCATTTCTCTATGCCTGAGGGAGAGCCATGATCGACAGCTCCACCAGAACCACAAGGAATAGGTGGTTCTCCAAAGGAAGAGCTACAGGAGACCCAGACCATGCATGTCCTGGATCATGCAGCAGCAGAGCTGGGCATAGGAAATTATACTTGGCTTGGCCAGTGGCTTCTCAAGCCTCAGCAAGGCTCCCCAGTCAGGACTTGTTATGATCTTCCCGCACCTACTATGTTCCTACTGGGACTTGCCCAATGGTCTGGGATTGTCCTGGGATAACACAGGGTATTTCCTTTGTGATAGTGGTAGGCTATATGGAGAACAGACATGAAGAATGATTGCAAGACCAAGAGCGATGTAAGACATTGCAGGGTCAGTCTGTAGAATTAAGGCATGACTCATATTCTGGGGAGCATGATAGACCCATTCCCAGGAGTTAAAAGTAACAAGTAACCACTGTGTGAGGGGATGAGTTGGGAGAGGAAAGGGTCCTAAAAGGGAGAAGTCTTATGAGTCAAGAGTTCAAGGATAGGCCAGATTTAGATAAAGAGTTCCAGGCCAAGCAAATGGCATGGTGGTAGGACCTACCCAAGCATTCATTCATCTATCCATCCTTTTATTCATTCTACAAGATACTTACTGGATACAATTTATGTGTCATGAACTGAACTAATAGTGGTGATCAGAACATACAGTGTGCAAGGAGGACAATGAGTAGAATGTCCCAGCCAGATTAGAGAGTAATCTAGTGGAAGAAAAGTTTGGAAATGTAGTTTGGGTCCGGGCGTGGGGGGGGAGGGGGTATCTCAAATACCAGACTCAAGGTTGTAAGGATTTCCCTGAGAGAAGTCATTCCTGATATGGGGAGTTGACCCTCCTTACCACCCATGGACACCATGAGGACATTCTCCTAGGTTGGGATAAGGGTTTCATGAGCAGAGCTTCCACTGCTCTAAACATAGTGTTCTTTTCCCAAATCAGAGAAACTGTGTGGTCAGTTGATAAGATATTCTCAATCATCACAACTCTTATGCATTTTTAAAATTAAACCTTTGCTGCCTGCTAACATGGGTCCCAGCGAGTAATACCAGATGACATGACAGGGGCTGTTTAGTTCTGAGATGTCACACCTTACTCAGCCTTTTGACCTCACCCTTCACACTGCTGTTGGTGAGATCGGTGATCTGTGTTTTCCCCCTGCCAAGATGGGATTTCTTAACAGTACTTCCTATTGTTAGTTTTGATATGATCATGTCTGTTAGCTGAATTGTTCTTAGCTCATGCAGTAGAGTTCAATTCATACACGTTCATACACGTTCCCAAGAAAGCACTGTGATTCTTGGGTATGCCATGCCCTAGATGGGTTTAAGACTTGTGTTGCAGCCAAAAGCCAGGACCCATGATTTTTATTGAACTCTGTGAGATTCATGTCTCCCCCTTGAACCCACTTAGCCTTCTAGTACCTGTGCCTATGTCCCTCAGCTCTGAAGTCATTTCTAATAACCTCAAGAAATAGTGTATCTTTCCCCTCCAGAGGCTCGCAGGACACCTTGCACATAGCTCCATCCTAATTCCTGACTAATTCCATCATTAGGATTTTCATTTCGGTACCTCCAAGGCCTCGCCACAGGCCTGGCACATGGTTGGTGCCAAAAAATTTTGAATGGATGAATGAACGAAGCTATCTGTTAGTAATTGTATGTGAGGAGGTTAAGCTATTGAGATCAAAACTCTGCAAACTCTTTCCAAAAAAACCCAGCAAAACAAAAGCCAAGTCTGTTCCCAGGCAACAAATTTAAACACAGGTCCCATGCTCCTTATTAATGTCTGCCACTGGTCTCCCCAAGGATATCATGGGGTGAAGATGACCAGCCACAGCCCCCTGTATTTGTTGTTAGAAACAGGGTTGATCTCTCTGAGTTGTTTGGATTCACTCCTCCCCTTTCTCCCTGGCTGTCCTGACAGGCTCCTGCCATGGGTGGATCCCATCAACTCAGCCCCCAAGGAAACTCTTGGTGAGGGACTCAGCAAGGGCTGATTGAGGAGATGGGCCAGAGGATGCTTGCCTGTTTTTCTGGAAAGGATGCTTTGTCTTGGGAGCCAGAGTAATTTGGGGGAAGGGAGGGTGGCATTTGCAGTCAATTCCATTAATCTGGCCTCCTTGTGGGGAACAGAGGGAGTGGAGAGTGGGGGCTGGCTCCACAGTGGGCACTCTGACGAGGCTTTTTAATTAGTTTGCTTCCCTTGGGAGAGGGTTGGAAAGGCTCTCTGCCTGGGTTTTGTCTTCGGGATGAGTCATTGTGTTCGCTCAAATTGTCAACCATCAAACTACAGTCAAGAGTGCATCCTGGGTAGAAGTGTTGGTGCTAGTCTGTTCCTGAGACACCCACAGTTGGGAAATGGGGGCCATGTTGCTATCAAGTTACTGGCCTGAATGTCTTGGCAAGGGTCCCATGAGGGCCTGGCCAGCACCATGTGGAGCTATGGTTGGGGGATGGGAAGGTGGGGGGTTCCGGGCTGAGAGAGGATGCAGCTACTCTGACCATGACTCGATACTAGTAGACTGGGAGAATGTTGATGTGTATATAAGAGGGGGGAGGGTCTATAAATCAGAGCCTTTTAAAAGGGCAGCTTAAGATATCTTCCAAGCTGTCAAAAGCTTGACTGGAAACAGGTTAAAATGTTCTTTGTTTTGGGAGGAGTATCGATACCTGGGGGAAGAATACCCAATCTCCACCCTCCACAAAGAGCTTCTGACTTGCCTTATGAAAACGTGTGTCAATCTCAATGGCCACCAATTATCCGGCCCTGCAGGACAGTGGTAATGATGGGGGTGGGGGAGAAGAAAATAAAGAGAGAGGGAGAAAAATAAAGCTGGAGAGAGAGGCTGAACAGATGGAGACAAAACAGAAAACACAGGGTCGTAGAGAGAAAGACATAAGAGCAGGTGAAACTGTGGGGGAAGTGAATAATAGAGCTCCCATGGCTCGCAGTGGATGTTTCTAAGGATACTCTTAACTGCAAAAGACAGATAAAGATGGGGCAGCGAGGGCAGGGGGGCAGGGTTTCTGTACCATCATAAAATGCCTGCACTCTGCGAGCTCAGCTTTTCAGTGCAATAGAGAGACTGGAGATGAATCTGGGCATCTCTTCCCAGGTGCCTACACGGAGCACGTCCTCCAGAACAAGCTCAGTAGACAAGCCCGTCATTTTTTATCAATGGTCTTACTGTCTTTTATTGAGTGTTTACTATGGGTCATAGATCTGTGATCTCAATTCTCACAAGAAGGATGTATTTTTGCTAGAATTAGCTGTATTTTACAGATGAAAAAGTTGAGTCTTCCAGAGTTTAAGTAACCTGCTTGCCGGTGGCACGGTTGAGCATCGAGCCCAGGCCCATCTGGCACCAAAGTGCATCTTCTTTACCCTTCTGTCTTATTGCTCATTGTATACCTACTGCTCATTGTATACCTTCTATGGGCACTGCCTAAGGAACCCTCCTCTTGCCCACACCACTCTGTGCCTGTCACGCTAGATTTCTTCTTTGGGTTTCCATCCTGCTTCCTCTTCATTTCCTGTTCCGTCACCTCCCACCTTCCTAGATCATAGCCTGGGGGCTGGACATCTTGGTGTTGGCTTTTCCAGCTATCCATGAATGACCCAAGATTGTCTGCTCCCTCATTTCTAGTTATATTCTCAAGGGGTCTTAGCTCTGCATTGTGGAGTGACCTCTGGCAGGGGGTAGCCAGGTCCTGCTGGGTATGGAGATGGGAGCAGAAAGCCAGGACAGGCCAGAGGAAAGTAAGAGTCGGAAGCACTTCTCAGAACTTCGTGGTGCCCAGCAGAAGGGACTTGGGCCTGAGCCCTGGTCTCTCAGCTGTCAGTGGAAAAGGGAGGACCAGAGGCTGGGGAAGAGAATGAGGGACCAGAAGGACTCTTGTATGCACCTATAGGCCTCTTCCACTCTATCACAGCACAAATTAAACTATATTGTCATTGTCTTGAGTTAAAAGGGCAGGCCCTGGAATCACAATTCCTGAGTTCAAACCCTAGATCCTCCTTTTGCTAACTGGGTGATTAGATGATAATGACACCTCCTTCATAGGGCTTCTTAGAAAATAAAATGAGATACTCTCTAAAGAGGCCCTAAACACAAATCTTGCTACTTAGAACTCATCAAGTATTAGTAATTATCTTTAACTTACTTTTCTTTTTATCTACCAAGAAGGCAAAGATTCGGGAATCCTAGGTGGCTCAGTTGGTTAAGCCACTGCCTTCAGCTCAGATCATGATCCTGGAGTTCTGGGATCAAGTCCTACGTCAGGCTCCCAGCTCTGCGGGGAGTCTGCTTCTCTCTCTGACCTTTTCCCCTCTCATGCTCTCTCTCTTTCTCTCTCTCTCTCAAATAAATAAGTAAATAAAATCTTAAAAAAGAAAAAAGAAGACAAAGATTCAATACATTTTTAAATAGTTGTATCCCCTGATGAACACATTGCCTAGCAAGCAGTCAGTCTTCATACACAGTTGTTGAATGAATAATTGAGAGTCACAGCTCATCTGGATCTATTATTCCTTCCTTCCCTGGGCCCAAGTCTAAAGGTTAAACCCTCCATGAAGGTGAGCACCAGGGGAGCAGGGTGGAGTGGTCTCTACCCAGGAAGAAGGTTCTGAAGATGAGGATCCTGGGAAATAAGCTACCACTGAAATCATGCTGGACCAATGGTGTCCAGAGTGGTCCAGGAGTGTCCAGAGACACCCAGCTTCATGGGGATGGGGAGAGAGGACTCTTGGTGTGGATGAGGATGAACCCCTTTCCACAAAGATTGGGATCTGCCTTCCCAGTCTTGGCCTTTCAACGAAGATGTCTCTTACCTGCTCTCCCAAGGGGGGCTGACCTGAACCACGTGGGAAGTCAAAGGCTGCAATCATCCCCAGCCTCGGCCAAGCAGAGCCTTGTTGGGAGCTGTCCCCGGTGTTGACCTACCAGCCCCACCTTGGTTCTGGCATAGAGGCTGTGGTCCAGACTGACCCTGCCCAAGCCGGCCTGTTCCACTGAACCTTCCAAGGCCCCTGTTGACTTGGCAAAGTCTTTAGGTTCAGTCTACACCAAATGCTGGCTTGTCTGACATTTGTCTGGTCTCATCTCCTGCTTCAGACGTCACAAGTCTGCCACAAGCTGCCTCAGCTGCTGTAGACTGGGTCTGTGGAGAGCAGATTGGGAAAATGACAGGAAAACTCACTGGTTTTCCTCTGTGCTGTATCCTCAGTGCTTGACTTCTGACACCGGATCTGGAAGCTGTTCCCCTGCACCAATCAGTGCTCCTGTTCCCCACAGACACCAATGGGGTGTCCTAGCATTTCACTTGATTCTAATACTGTCTTGCTGGAGATGACATCATCTCCCACAGATTAAATGCTCAGTCCCACAAGACTACCCCTGTTGCAGATGCCAGTCTCAAGCAACGGGTCCCCGTGTTACCCATGCTTTTGTCTGACTTGGCCTGTCTGTACATCCTCAGGTTCGGTAATTTGCTATATCACAGTTCATGGAACTCGAAGAAACCCCAATGTTTACTGGCTTAGCATAGCATGAAGGATACGATAAAGGATGCAGATGAATAGCCAGATAAAGAGGTACATGGGGCAAGGTCTGGAAGGATCCAAAGACACGGGCTTCTGTCCTCATGGAGTTGGCATGTACCACCCTCCCAGCACATGGATGTGTTTGTCAACCTGGGAGTTCTGCGAACCTCACAGTTTAGGAATTTTTATGAAGGTTTAATCATGTAGACATGATCAATCATTATTTTTTTTAAGTAGGCTCCACTTGCAATGGGGAGCCCAACTCGGGGCTTGATCTCACAACCCTGAGATCAAGACCTGAGCCGAGATCAAGAGTCGGACACTTAACCCACTGAGCCACCCAGGCACCCTGATGGATTATTAACTCAGTCTTTAGGCCCTGAAGTGGGATTGAAAGCTTCAAGCTTCGAATCCTGGCTTGATCTTTCTGGTGACCAGCCCCCATCCAGGGGCCCACTCAGAGTCACCTCATTAGAAAGAAGATGCTATCACACTATAAATTCCAAAGGATTTAGGGGCGCTGTATAAGACGCTCCTATCACCTCATCACTGAGGAAGTTACAAGGATTTTAGGAACTCTGTGTCAGGAACCAGACTCAAAGACCAAATATTAGCAGGAACTGGAGGCAGAGACCAAATGTTATATTTCTTATTATGTCACAGGTGATGCCTGAGGACAAAAGATAGTGTGTATCAGTGTAAAGCTGGCTGGACATTCACCTTTGGCTGATACCTGTCACTGGCCAGCATGCCCTATGGCCCAGTCTCTTGGGACTATGGACCGTATTTCTTTCCAGAGCAAAACTTGTGCCATGGGTGGGGCTGAGAAGTGCCATCTCAGCATGATGCTTCCCGGCTAATATAGCAGTGTGAAGGCTCATCTCTGCAAGGGCAGATTAATCATTTCTGCCCTGAGTCACCATCCGGGCCAGATTTATGGTGGCGGGAGCATGGGAGCCCCCGACTTTATGGTCTTGTAAATTACAGAGCCGCTTGTGCAAGAGGAAGGCTGGGCTGTAAATCATGGGTAATTGCTTGTAAATCGGGAAACAAATAGTATTTTTGCTTAAGTTACCCTGTTCGCAATGTTTCTTAGGGAACTGCAGTTCCATAGAGGACCTTTAACCTCTCTGGGACCAAAAATTCCCTTTGGGACTCAATATAAACCATCTCAGAGTCTCTCAGAGCCACCGCAGCAAGTCTGGAGGCCTTTGGGTCAAATGGAGAAGAATTGACTGCGGTTGTCATAAATTCCTCTTTGAGGCAGGCTTAATCCACATTCTCCTCCCTCTCTCCCTCCATTTTGAATTAAGCCCAAGGGTCCCATCTGGCCCCTGGCCATGCCCAGTGCTCTCTAAGGCTCGAGGAAGACAAGCCCACGTGAGCTCCGGAGAAACCAATTTCATTCCTCCTTCTGCCCCACGCAAAGGCAGTGACTCACTGGATGCTGGTAAGCGTGGCCTCTGTGTTAAGAAGCTATTTGCTGGCTTCTTCTCATTTTTTTCCCATTTCAATGAAATTACATTTATAATCTTTTTTGCCTGCCTTGGTCAACTTTGAAGAGTCATTAAATTCACTGATAGGCAGCCTGGTAAACTTTAATTGAATTGCGAATCACAGGTTCCTAGAAGGTTCAGCCTTCAGGGGACCTTGGGGACCACATAATTCAGCTCCTTCATTTGACAGAGGAGGACATAGAAGTCTGGTGTGGTTAAGTGACTTGCCCAAGGTCACCCTCTGAGTGAGGGCAGCTCTGGGATGAGAATGGCGTCTTCTTTCTTGGGAGCTGCACGCTTTCCCTCCGTCATGCAGGCCTTTGGATTTAGCTCTGTCTTGCTGTGTGATAAATCTTAATGGGATCAGCAAGCCTGTGTCTCAGAACTGGGGAAATTCGTATTTCCTTCCTAGGAAACTGAGTCAGCCCAGGGGCTGGGGCTATGATGGTGGCTCTGGTAGCTATGGCACTTTCCTTATGGGCTCTGGCCTTGGACTCTTGTTAGATCCCTCAGGACTCCACTTTTCAGAGCGGCATGTGAGGCTTGAGTTTGACGCTGTTGGTGGCATCTGTCCTGGTCCTATTGAGTGGGGTAGTTGCAGGACATAGTAAAAAAGACACAAACAGTCTTGGATCCCAGTTCCTCTACTCACTGTGGGTGTGGTCTTGGTGAAGTCACTTCACGGAGCCTCTGTTCCCTCATCTGGCAAATGGGCACCAGGAGTTTTCCCTTGGAGGGTTTCTGTGGACACCATAAAGATAAGGTGGGAGAAAGCACCCAGGCCAGGGCCTGCACGTGGGGGGTCCCCCAGCCATGCTGGCTGTGTCCAAAGGGCAGAGATGTGGGGCTCTTGGTGCTCAGTGACCTGAACTTGCCTGTGGATGCTCTGTAGTATAAAGAAAGGGGGAGGGATTACGGTGTGGGGGTCACCTCTGGTCATAGGGAGCCTGTGGTCTGGTTTCCTGTCCTTAGGGGGCTTCATCAGCCATGCTAACAGAGGCTGCCAGGCCAGAGCTCACGGGCACGCTCCAGGAGAGGTCACCAGAGCTCTGACAAATCTTGAACCCTCAGCCAGCACCTCTCGAGCAAGACAAGGGGATTACTGTCTGGGGAGTGACTTCAGTGCTGTCCAGAGAGCTGAAGTATGTCAGCCCAACACACCCCCACCATCCCAGGTTGAGCCGAGCCCGCAGCTTCTCAGCACCTCCCACATCCGCATGCTTCATCCCGTGGGCTCTCCATGGTCAAGGGTGTTCAGAGAGAAGGGTGGTGGGCTTCTGCTTGGGAGGAGAAGCCTTCTGACTCTACACATCATCTCTTCACTCTCACCAGGTAATTCCTTGTCCCTGGGGCTGGGCGGGGGGTGGGCAGGCAGGCAATCTGGGACCAGTTTGATACACTGAATGCTTTGGGATGCCCTTGTTAATGACAGCTGTTTAATGCCAAGGTGTTCTGGGGGCCACACCAATCTGAAGAGTAGGAAGAGGGATACAGGGGCCTCTCGCCAAGGACACCTCCTAAAGGACTCTGAACCTCGGTAGATGGGTTGCCCCACGGAGGCCAGCACCCTCTCACTCCTCTTTATAGATCCTAAGAAACAGAAATTCAAAGCAGGGGTTCAGGTCCCGCTTCACCGACTTCCCAGCTGTGCAACTTTGAGCACAGCTTTGGGACTCCGAAGTTCAAAGGGGTGGATAAGGACACACAGCTCAGAGAGCTGTTGGAGGCCTCCCTGGAATCCTGCACAGACAGAGCTTAGCACAGTGCCTGCCACAAGGACAGAGTTCCTCGACACTGTGGTTATTGATGAAGGTCCTCAGCCTCCTTCTGGGCCCGCAGGAGACCATCAGGAAGTGTGACGGGTATGACTTTCATGTTCAGCCTGACGTCCTGAGTGTCCTGGTCTCAGGAGGCTGAGCAAGATTGTTTATTCCCGGAGCTGTTTTCTCCACCGCCCGCCTCCCCCAGACATCCTCGAGGAGCCAAGTGTGCAGGAGGCACAAGGGAGACCTGCCAGCCTGATGGAGTGGAAGACTGTGGTTTGATCTGGCTCATGTGGACAGACGGAGTAGAGGACACTGGGCATGTGGCTCCCTGCCTTGGACCCCAGCCCCAGGCATGGCCTGGCCTGGATAGGGACGCTCCCTCTCCTCGGCCCCTTGGCTGGTTGCTTCTCCTCTCCGATGCTCGCTGGTCCTGTTTTCCTCTATCCCTCTCTCTCCTTGTTCTTGCCCCCTCCTCCCACCTTCAACCACCCCAGATCATTTTGGGCTGCTTGTTTGTTTCCCTTTTCTTTTTCTGCTTCTCTGCCTCCCTGGCTTCTTTCTTTCTTTCCTCCCTTTTTTTAGCCTTCTCTCCATCTGGCTTGATCCCTCTCCTTGCCTCTCCGTATCTCCCCCTCTCTCTGACCTTCTATTGGCTTCTGTGTCTGTCTCTTGATCTCTCTGCTTCTGTGTATGTATGTGTGTGTGTGTCTCCTTCTTTTCCTTTCTCTCCATCTCATCCTCCAATATATTCCTGTTTCTTCCTTCCCCACCCCCCCAACCCCTGTACTTCCTCCCTCTCCAGCGCCCCCCTGCTCCAGGGTTAATCAACCTCCACTATAGGGGCACGCAGAGCTCTTCTAGATGAGCTGGTTTGCTTGGCTGTCTTTCTCCTTCCCTGCCCCTTCCCCCAGAAGCCAAAGCATCACTTTGATTCTTTCCTGGAAGGCGGCATTGGGGCTGGGATGAACCTCCTGCGGCATGTACCTGGACGAGACCCTGAACCCCTTGGAGGAGAGAGAGTGGGAGGCACCAAAGACCTGTGCCTCGGACCCCCCCACCCACGGCCCTCCTCTAGCCTGGCCAGAGCTTCTGATAAAGCCCGCTGCATGCCCAGGGCTGTGAGGGGTGTAGGAGAAAGGAGAGAGGGCCTGCTCCCAAGGATCTTTTCATTTGGTTGTCAGGGAGAAGCTAATGGGTGTGAACTGGTTCACAAGTGGGTCGTGGGTGGTTAGGGAGCAACAGTTATCCACCACGATGTCTGGACTTACCAGGGCCAGAACTGATGTTCCCACAACCACCTGCCACCCTGCCCATCACTTAGTCCTTCCTCGGGCCTCCCTTCCTTGAGACACCTTTCTGTACCTTCCCCCAGCAAGCTGGACCCTGTATCCTTAGTCTGTCATCACAATCACCTATGGTCAGACTCTCAGACCGGCCGTAACAGGATATTGAAATCATAGGGCTGGGTCTCTCTGTCCTCTGTCAGGCTGGGAGCTCCCCAGGAGCGAGAGTGGTTGGCTGTCCTAGTCCTCGCCGAGTCCCCAGAATCTAGCTGGCCCTGGAGCAGAGGAGGGGCACATCCTGGGCTCTTCCTAGGAGGGGTTGAGAGGTAAGCAGGTATGACTGGAATTAAAGCAGGGCAACCTTGCTGCAAAGGTCTTTCTTTGCCTCCTTTGGCGAAACAGTGGTGTCTCACCCGTCCAAGCTCTGCCATCTCTAGGCACTCATGTCGGAGCTGGTAAGACCTTAGAGATGGCTCTGTCTAGCCCTTCCTGCTTATAGCCGGGCCCTGCGGCCCACATTCAGCATGGCCTGGCCGGGAGCGGAGGAGGGAAAGGCCCCCTCAGGGCTCTGCTGGGGCCAGCGGCCCTGTTCACTCTTTGGGGCAGCTGCTTCCACTGAGATGCCCTGTCTCCTGGTCTACCTGTGCCTGTTGCTGTCTCTGTCTGCCCCAGACTGTCTCTCCGTCTGCCATTGTCCTCATCCTCTCTCTCCTGTTTTTCTTCCCTCTGATGGGATAATTATGCTAATCAGCCTGTCAGAACAAAGATAATTGTGGTGGACTATTTCAGACTTCAGAATTCAGGCCGAGACCCCTTTCCCGCTTGCTTCTGCATGCCCTTTAGTCCCCAGCGTGGGGCCCGGGCGAGGCAGGTCTGCAGCAGGAACGGTGGGGGGCTCCGGGGGGCAGTGGCAGGATGAGGGTGGGGTGGAGTGCGTGGGTGTGCACACACACACTGACGCACATCTGCTCTGCCCAGGGCCCACCTCTGTGGACCGGCACAGGCCGCCCCAGATGTCTCTGGAAACCAGTGGAGCACGGAGAGTCTAATCAGACAGTGCCTGTCCCTGACATGTGATTGTTGAGGGCAGGTCATCTCCGTGGGTCTGGTTCCAACTCTGGGGGCACCCCGAGATGCCCCAAAGCAGTAACAGTAGTGACATGTGCCTGGCGGTTCCCTGGTCAAGGCCAAATTGGCACTCTTTCTTCTTTGGGGACTGTTCCCCACCCTCACTGTGGCTCCCCAGCCCGTTGTGGCTGGAAGGGGCTTTCGGGGTGCTCATTTCTTGAGCACCGTGGATCATCACAGGCTGGGGGCCGGAGGGCCGGTTCTATGGGGTCATGGGGAGTGGTGACCCCAAAGAGCTGAGCTTAGCAGCAGGAATCCTGGAGGTGGAGATAGGGAGGGGATAGGGGCTGACATGAGGGTCTGGGCCACTGGGCCTGCTCTCCTGTTTCTCCGATTCTGAAGTGAGCTGGGGAAGCATGGGCTCAACCCAGGAATGAATTCAGAGCCCCTGAGGCCACCATCCAGCCAGTCAGGTCCCTTCACATACCTCCCTCTGTCCTTGGTGTCCCCTCCTTCTCCAGGGGCCCCCAGTCCCTCACCTGGCCTTTCGCTTTCATGCTCTCAATATTCTCCAGCATGGAGCAGGTGCCAAGCCCTGGGGTGACAGATGGGGTCCCCGCCCTCACATAGCACGCCGACTTACACCTCTCCCTACTTCTGCCCTGCCCAGTTCCCTGCAGTGTCAGCATCTCCTCTTTAGTCCAAGTGCAGGCCCTGATCAGTCCCATGAGGCTTGGGACCCAGCCTAGCTTTATTCTGGGGCCCCTTTGTTAGACTCTCAGTTTCTATACCTTGGATATACCTGGATATACCTTTCTATACCTGGACATCGTGCTCCCTGCCTCCAGCAATGTATACGAGGTGCGGGGTAGGGGGATGGTGCCGGGCACACTGGGAAGCTCAAAGTGTGGCAGAGCCATGCTCCCTTCCCCCTGCCACCAGTAAGCCCCCCCAACCCCCTACCACCCTCCTCCCTGCCCTGTGCCAGGGGCCCAGATCTTATAAAGGACCCATCTAGAAATTTACCGTTAGGCCCGCCTCCACTGCACTGGCCGGCCCCCTGCCCACTCAGCCCCACTCACCCCCATGCTAACAAATGGCATCAGGTCCCCAAAGGAGCCAGCATGGAAGCTGTCACCAGCCCCTCACTCTGCAGGTATGTCCTGCTCACCACCCCAGACCAGCTCAAGGCCTCCAGTTCCAGCACAGGGGTCTTGTTCCTTGAACCCCATGGGTGTCAGGTCTCAGCCATCATGTCGCAGACGAGCCCACTCGCAGGCCAGTTCCCCCCTGGATGGGGAGATCTCTGAGGGCAGGACCCCCAAGCAGCCGACAGATTGAATGAATGTGTGATTAAGCGAAACACTAATGAATGAATATCATTGCTAAGAGAGGAGATCCAAAGCTTAAAAAAAAAAAACCCAAAACCCTTTTATTTTAGAAAATTTCAAAATATACCCAAGTAGAGAGACTGGAAGTCACGCGCTCATCAGCCGGCTGTCATCAGTGGTCAGCTGCGGCCCGGTGCCCTTCTGTGCATCCCCGCCCACCTCCGGGGACCAGCTTTGCTCTGCGCCCACTCCACCTGCCTGAAGAGGCTGACGCTCAGGTCTGGGCTCGTTCAGAACCCCTCAGGGCCTGGCAGAGATGGCGATGCCGCGTGCCAGCTGAGGGCATGGTGTGGGAGCGGACTTGGCCTCGGGCAGTCCTTTTCCCAAGACAGCCTGTCTGCGTGTGCGCCAGCATGGAAGGGGTTAGCCGCGCTCTCCCCTCTCTCGGGTATGTGCTTGGAATGTCTCCGTCTGGGTAAATTGTGGCCATTTCACAATCGAGGCTTTGAGTCATTTAAATGGCTGTTGGGGAGATGCTACACTGACTCATTTAATCTTCCTAAGTAACTTTCCTCCTCTGCTCTCTGCTTACGCAGCACCTCTGCCCAGCATTGAGCCAAGGCGGCTGCTGGCTTCACGGATCACGCCTGCGTGCCCCAGCCCCAGCCCTGGCTCTTCTCCTCCAGGGGCCTCTCCCCAGCTCTGCCGCCCTGGCTCGGCCGTGTGCAGGCTTGCCTGGAGAGGGAAACGGTAGATGGTGGAAAGGGCTCTGTGACAGAGCTCCCCAGGGACACCACTCGCAGGGCTGAGGGTGGACACGGTGAGCAGAGTGCCAGGGCTCAGGACTTCTGCCCCGAGGCCCTCCACATGCCCACAGGCAGCCAAGGGAGACTGGCTACTTGGGAGAGGAGGTGGCCCCCCAAGGCCCTGCTGCTTTGCCCCATTACCTATCAGTTCTGAGAAGTCAGTCTGGATGCTGAGCCTTCACTCTGGGGGCCGTGGCCTTGACCGTGTTTACCCCACGCGGGCGATCAGCCTAAACCCCAGCCCCTGGCCCTGTTGGCTGGGAGGCAGGGGAGGAGAGGAGACCCTCATGCAGAAGGTCAGCGAGCACTCTGGATGCATGTGTGAGTGCCCACGTGTATGTGTGCGAGGTGTGTCTGCATGCGTTTGTGTGTATGTGCGTGTGTGTGGTGCTGAATGCCTGGGCGTATTTGATGGATCTGAGTCTGTACGGCACGGGCCAGGATGTTCCTGAACCTTCTGCCATGGCGTCTGTGTACATGTGTCCTTCAGTGTGTGTATGTTTCTTGTGTTCTGTGTACACGTGGATATATTTGGCCCTTGGGCATGCAGCCCATGTGACAGCTGCGTGTGTGTCTGTGCTGGTGTGCTTGTGTGTGAATGTGTGTACCTGCGGCTCCTGCTTCCAAGTATCTGGGCTGCATGTGTGTACGCACACGCATGCATATCTGGGGGTGTGTCTTTGTGCAGGTGTGCCTGTGTCTGTGCCTCTGTCTGTGGGTGACCTGAGGTCTCTAACGACTCAGGACTTGTGTCTCTGTGGGTCCTGGCGCCCTGCGTACATCCATGCCTCTGTCAGCTGCTGTGTGTCCGTCCACGTGTTTGTGTGCTTGCCCACGTGTGCACACGTGACGTGTGCTTCTCGGGGCTGGGGAGGCACCATCAAGGCAGTGTTGGGCCAAGTCCAGCCCTGTATCCCACACCTGCCCTTCCTCCCCTCCCAGCAGGGTCGCCGGGCCATTGGCCCGTGGGGCTGTCACTTCCCTGCTGCAGCTGTCCAAGCAAGGGGAGCAGCCGGCCGGTGGGCTGACATATCCACCCCAGTCTCAGCGGCCTGGGCTGGGTACCCCCTCGCTCTGCTGAGGGCTGTTTAAGGCTGCCTGGGGCTGGGGTCCTCCGTGGCTGAAGCCTGGGCCCAGCCGTGCTGGAAACACCAGCACCCGACACAGAGCCAGCTTGGCCTTCCTGCCTGCTCCCGTGGGCCCCTGCGTGTGTGAGGGGGTATGTGCACGTGCAGGCTCACACGGGAGCGCGTCCCTCTGTGCATACCTGCAGGCCCTTGTCGTTTGCTTATGTGTTGGTTGAAGTGTCTGTGGCCTGAGCTTGGGTGTCCTGTGTGTCCGTCTGGTTTTATCTGTGATGTGTGTATCCATGGGTGTGTCCTTGTGTGTGTGCAGATATACACACGTGTGCTTGGACACGTGAGTGAAGGTGAGGCGTGTACACTCCTGGCCTCCTTACGCTAACCAGGGTAACCCCGGGGGACCTGTCTTTGGAACACAGATATGTTCTCTGTTTTCCTGCCCTCCGGCCTCAGGCCCTCTCCCACCCCTGAACTTTGGGAGGCCCCCGCATACCTTTCAGCACTGACCCACTCAAAACTCGCAGCTCCCCAGTTCTTACTCAGTATAGACTACCTGCCTTCCCGGCGAGGCTGCTCCAGGCTCCCTCCCCCTGCTGCCTCGGATGAGCTCTCGGTCCCTGCCTTCCCTTGTGACTTCCTGCACAGAAGGGCATCTGTGATCTTTCTTGAGCAGGTCCTTGGGTGTGTGCTGGGCCCTGGGAGATACAAGCAGGAGTGAGTCCCGCCTAGTGCCCAGGGCCTGTCAGGCTGGTGCAGTGACAAGTCCAAGGCTGGGATATAAGGCATACCAGACACACGAGGGCTCAGCCACGGTCTGGTCTTTCCGCTAGGAAGTCCCTCTCTCCGTCCTGGCTTGCAAAAGCCCTCTGTCTTTCAGAGTCCTCTCACAGCTCCTCTTCCCAGATTCTCTTTTGATTCCCCAGTGGAAGGTATACACTTTGCCCTCCTTGTGCCCACCCAACGGCATCAGACCTCACATTCTGGGACACCCTTTGGCTCCTAGGGACAGTAGGTTTCCTGAACCTGGGCTGGGCACAGCAGCCCACACAGAGGAGGGAGGCCAGAGGCTGTCGGACTGCAGAGAGGGGCTCAGTTGTGGTTCCCGTGTCCTCAGCACCACCCTGGGGGTCCTCTAGCCTCTGGTTGTGCTCCCCCACCCCAGGCAATGTTTCTTATTCAAGCTGTTCTCTTGGGGGTCTCTCTTTGTACTTCCTGCTAGGGGAGCTCTTGCCGGGCCATCCTTAGATGTTAAGGTAGTAAAGCCCGAGTCAGTGTCTACTCTGAGCTCCAAGTCCTGCGTGTCCTAGTCCTTGTTCTGCATCTCCACTTAGATGCCTCAAAAGCACGCAGCTCACAGCGGATGGTGCCTTCATGTGTCCAGTTCCACAGGCTGGAAACCCACGGGATCACAGGGGGCCCTGGCCCCATCCTTCACTCTCTTGCAGGTTTCCTTTTCCAAGTGAGCCTTGGTCAGTTTCCTCCTCTCCATCTGGACTGCGGCAGCTCCCCTGGGCCACAGTCATTGCAGTGACGCTGTTCTCCTTGCATCTGTGCTGGCCCCCACCCCTCCATCCATTCCATGGTTGGTATCTACAGATTCAGTCTTGGAGCCTCACCCCCGAAAGCCATCCATAGCTCACCATCACCCTGAGAATAAGTCCCGAGTTCTCTGCTGGGTCCACCAGGTCCCTCAACCTATGGACTTCCCTTCCTCCGCAGATGTCAGCTCAACTTCCTGTCCGTAGCTCTCTCGGCCTCTCCTGCCGTCTCTCCCCTTCCCCCAAGTCGTGCCTGCTGGGGTTCTCCTGCCACCTGCTCTGATCACGCTAGGCAGCCCTTGGCACTTCCAGAACCTGAGCTCCGTGCTCAGGTTCTAGAAGTGGATTATTTCCTTCACTGGCGTCCAGCACCCCCTCTCCACCACGCAGGCTGCGAGGCCACGGGGGTCAGGGGCCGCCCCCCAAACAGTGGCCTCGGGGTCAGCAGGGTAGTACGCAGCCTGCGCATGCGCGGAGTTCCGCGAACGTGTCCTGAGCGAGTGGACAGCGGAGGGCACACGGGCACCCTCTCTTCCTCCTTTCCTTCCTTCTTCCTCCAAGCAGTCCTGCTTCAGCGTGGATGGGCTCCTTCTCGGCCTTCAGATGTTGGCTTTGAAGAGGCCTTCCTTGATGGTTCCCGATCCCGCCACGCTCTATCGTTGGGTCTTGCCTTTTCCTTCCTGGCACTTCTGCTGTTAAGTAGTTACTCATTCAGATACTTTCTCTTGTCTGTTTGCCCCCAGCAAACTGTAAGCCCTACATGGGCATGGACCACGCCTATTTACTCCCTGCCGGGTACCCAGGGCCCCTCACAGAGCCTGTGTGGCACGCAGTAGGGGCTCAGTAAGGGTACAAGTGAATGAATGGGGGGTTGCATTATGTAGTTTATTTTCCAACCCTGCGAGGGATCCATTTCAGAGATGAGAAAACTGAGGTTCAAAGGGGCTGAGAGACTCACCAGTGGTCCCAGTTACCAGGAGGCAGAGCGGAGATTCAAACCCAGATTTGCTTGACCTGAAAGCCTAACTCCGTGCATCCATTCATTCCTGTTCATTCATTCCTTCATCCCCTCACTTTGTGCTGGGCAGCAGGGCCCGGAAGACAAATTGTCAGCAGGGCTGTCTGGGTGACGTCTCGGGCCCACGGGGGAGAGGACCCCAGACATTGGTCAGAGGGAAGCACTCTTGCAGGTTGTGGGGGTCCTGAGGAGACTGCCCGGAGGAGGGGCCCTTTGAGGGGGGTTTTGAGGGATGAGTAGGTCTTTGTCACTGTGTGGTACGAACTGCGTGGCAGGAAGTGCCCTGGGTGGGGAGTCAGGCCTGGGCTCCACTCACGGTCCATCACCCGCCCACCCTGACTTGGGGAAAGTCCCTTTCCTCCTGGAACTGGCTTCCACACCTATAAACGGAAGTGGCTGACTGGCAGGACGTTCATTTTCCTTCCCTCCTCATAAGAGAGACCACCTCCGGGAGATCCTGACTGGGCAGTTTGGTGGAGTAGGAGAAGCAGGGGGCAGCTCCGTGCTTCCTGCCCCAGGACACCGCTCTTCTGCTCCCTTACTGCCCTCTCCTCCCTCTTCAGTCTGACCCCATTTCTCCTGCCTTCTGTCCTTCCTCCTCCCCTGCTTTGTCGCCCCTCCTCTCCTCCTCCCTGCCCCCTTCCATGGGCCCCTTCCTCCTCTTCTTCCTCTTCCTCCCCTTCTCTGCCTCCTTCCTCTTTCCCTCCTCTTGTCCTGCCATGGGGGAGAGCACAAAGGGTAGTCAAAGTTAATTTAGGCTCAAGTGCCTGGTCACCTAGAAACAAGGCCAGTCCCCTGGTGCAGGGCCTCAGCCGTGGCCTCATTAATCTGCTCGAGACCAGCATTGGCGGTGCCGACGTAAGTAAGTAGGACAGAAGCCTGCTGCTGTGGAGAGGGGCCTTGGGCTCTGGCCACTTGGTCCCCAGCAGTCACATGGCCACCCCCAGGAGTGCGGTGGGAAGAAGACAAAGGAGAGGGAAGGAGAGACAAAGATCCCAGGGTGTCTGCTGTCCCTTCCTCACTGTGTCCTTGCTCCTGGCCCAAGGACCCCCGGGTTTTTGCTATCCCTTTCTTGCGTGTGTCCTTGACCGTGGTCTACAGTTCCTTACCCTGAATGCAGGGCTGCGTGGCTCCCTCCCTTCGGAGGGCGCTGCAGGGGCTCAGAGTCACCTGCCCCAGCCTCTGCTCACAGGCACTGACCCTCAAAGGACCCCTGGGTCTGGCCCCACAGCTGTGAGCCTTGACAGCCCCACAGCAGTTGTGCTGGGCCACCCCGAGCACTTTGGCCTCCCCGGCCAGCCAGCTTCCTCCGTGAAGCCCCCTCCTCCCAGCTGCAGGCTCCATCCCCCTCCTTTCCTGGGCCCTGCTCCAGGACATTTTCCTTCTGGGCCTGAGTACATCTGCTCTGCTCTGCCTTCAGAAAAACCTCTGACCCCAGCCTGTCGCTGAGGCTCTGATATGCACCCCCCACCCCAGACCTTAGGCAGCCACTAGCATTAGGGCCCCGGATATCCCAGGGGGCTAAGCATGTAATTGGTAGGTGCGAGCACACAGTCATTCGTGAGAATCTGCTCCTGCAGACTGTGACCCCGAAGTCCCAGCCCAGTTCTGTTTTGCAGCAGGGTTCCCAACAAGTGTTTATCAAGACAGTCCCTAGAATCAACAGACAAATCTCAGGGAGGCCCTTGCTTCACGAGAGCGTATTGTGTGGTGGGATGAAGGGTCCCAGCTGGGCTGAGCGTCCTCTGCGTGGTCTGCCTCGGCCCTGTGCTGGCTGCCTGCCACAACCAAGCCCATTCTAGTTTGATCTGCTGGAAATCTGATCTATCTGGGAGTGGGGGAGGGCTTTGATACCAAGCTCCCCAACTGTCAGGAGAGGTCAAGGAAATTATGCAGCCCCCACATGTATTTATGGAAAAGTATTTTATTTTATTGAAAACAGGTATTATTGTATAAATGGGGAAAAGAGTGGAAGGTCCCATACCAAAATATGAACAGTGATTTTTCTGGATAGTGCAATTATAAGTATTGCTATTTTTTTTCCCTTTGTACTACGGGGTGTGCGTGTATTTTGTAAGCAGGAATGAGTATATTTAAAAATCCAAATTTGAATGCCAGCTCGATCGAGTCTCAGCTGCACTCTCTTTGGCAAGCCAGTTCTCCTTCCAGACTTCCAATTTCTACACCTCTAGGACTGGGGTAATAAAAACCATTTCAGAGCATTGTTCTGAAAAGGAAAAGGAGATTGCACATGTTTGTGCGTGTATGTGCGTGCATGTGTGCGCGCACACACGCATCGAGGCAGGAGCTGGCACATGTTTAGAACAACTCCAGTATCATGGGCATACACAGGCGCTTTAGTGCCAGGTGGCCTGGATTTGAATCCTGACTGTGCTACTTATCAGCTGTGTGTCTTTGGGAAAGTTGCTGAACTACTCTGCCTCTCTTTCTTGTCTGTGAAATGAGGTTGTTGTAGGAATAAGGGCATTAATACACGCAAAGCACTTAAGATGGTACCTGGACACAGCAAGGGCTTGATAAATGCTATTTTTCTTCCTCTTTGTATTTTATTACTGCAGGCATGTTCTTTTATGTTCTTTCTAGACCATTAGAATTCAGAGCCCTGTGTGGCTCATGGGATTGCTTTTCTCCAAGAGGATTCTTTCTGCCTGTTTCAGAGTCAAGGGTGACAGAGGTCCTCCAGCTTCAGTCAAGTAAAATTGGGATTCGGTATAGAGCTGGGGTCCAAGGTCAGGATGGGGTTAAAGTCAAGGTTCGGTCTGGTGTCAGAATCAAGACTAATTTGCAGAAAGATTTAGGTCTCTGGGGGCAGGGGCCCAGCTTCACCTCTCGCTTTCCAGTGGAAGCAGGTAGGGTCTGGGGTCTGCTCCATGCTGCCGGCTGGACATTCAGGAAGGGCCTTTCCCTGGGTTCCAAGCACACCCCTCAGTGAACTCATCCTCACGCCCATCTCAGCCTCCCTAGTGGCCATACAATATCTTCCTTCCTAAACAGCTGGAGCCCCTCTGTTGGGTGCGGTGACTCCCATTCTCCTCAGGGAGTCCCCAGGAGTGACCTACCCTCTGTGTCCTTGTCCCTGTCTTCCAGCTCCAGGAGTGGCCACCTCAGCTCTGGCAGGAGAGAGAGGCACCCTTGTCACATCTGTGTCAAGCCTCGGCTATATTTTTAGACTTGCTTGTGCCTGTCTACCTGGTGGGCAGTGGGCTGGAGGGCTGGAGACGAGGAGGCTGGGTGACTCTTCCCCTCGGCAGGGACACGTGGATGGAAGGCCAGGCTGTTCCCTAGAGCTGTGCTGGGCTCCTGTGCTGGGCTTTGCTGGTGATGAGCGGGTGTGCAGCTATGTGCACAGATGGCCCTACATACACTCATAATTTGCCAGAATAAATAGTTGTTATTAATCTCCCCTGTGCTTTCCTCCTTCCCCTTCCTCTCCCATTTACTGCTTGCCTTGGGCTGATGGTGAGGCCCTTAAAGGCAGGGGCTGGGTTTTCCTTATATTGCTGCCTAGTTCAGGGCCTAGCACACAGTAGGTGCCCTCTCAGCATGAATCCAGATAGCATGGGTGCCCCTACCTGCCATCAGAGGAATTCATCCAAACCAGATCTATACATAGTAGACTTTCGGCCATCTCAGGCTGGCCCGCAGGAAGTGCTCTCTTGGTGTGGAGCCTGGCACATGGCAGGTCTCTCCCCCTATAGGACCTGGCACACAGAAGTCTTCCAGCATGCTGTCCAGCACATAGTAGGACCTCAGCCAACCCAGGGTTTGGCTGGAGGAAAATCCTTGCTGCATCAAGTCTTCTATCTCTGTGCTACACTCAAGAAATAACTACTGAGTACCTAGTACATATCAGGCTTGGTACCTGGTGGTCTGTTGGGGAACAGTGTAGGTAAGACACAGACCTTTCATTCTTATTTAAGGAAACTCTAACCAAGCAGTGAAATATTAGCCCTTATAAAGACTCTATCATGTGGCTGACGGGTAGGTGAGAGGAGGGGGCGCTGCCTGGAAGAGGAGGCACTGAAGATGGATCCTGGGTCCCACTTCAGCTTCAGTACAAAGGCAAGTGGCAGAGAATGGGTAGGGCCCATCAGGACAGCTGGGGTGTCATGAGTCGCTGTGGCCAAGAGTTTGAAGTGTGGGGTAGCAGAGCTGTCACTCATTTGTTCAACAAGCCCCAGATGCCCATGACAGGCTGGCACAGCTCTGCGCCCTGATGCTAG
The DNA here is from genome assembly GCA_004024625.1 of Mellivora capensis. NCBI lineage: Eukaryota > Metazoa > Chordata > Mammalia > Carnivora > Mustelidae > Mellivora > Mellivora capensis. The sequence goes on along the minus strand of PISX010000355.1, from coordinate 190,679 downwards.
GGCCACGAATAAAACCAACCCTGCTTTCAGGGGGGCAAGAGGCTCAAAAATCCAGTATGTTGAATATTAGCTGTTGATACTGCTTTTCGGAAAACCTAAAGCAGGGTAAGGGTATGAAAGCCCAGGGGGCGGTGGGCTCTTTCGGATGGTACCCCAATACGATATGTTGACATTTGAGCCAAACCCGAATCCAGAAAGGGAGAGTGTATGTGGCGTCAGGGAGAGAACACTGTAGGTAGACAGAAGGCAGGGAGGGCCCGGGGTGGGAACCAGACAGGGAAGGGCCTCGAAGGCCAGCATGGGGAACTTGGACTTGACTCTCTAGGCAGTGGCCTGCCTTTGAAGGCTTTTGAGCAGAGGGAGGCATGTGATCAGAGCCTCCGGAGGCAGAGCCCGGGAGAGCTGGGGGCAGCGAGGTGGTGGTGGCCACTCTGGGCAAGGGACGACAGAGCCCGGAGGCAGGTGGTAGTGGGCAAGAGGGGCAGATGCCATAGGCCATTAACAGTGGAACTGTCTGGTGGTCTGAGGTTGAAGGAGGAGGAGAAGCAAAAAGGCAGATGAGGGTGAGTGGGACCCTTGCGATGAGAAAAGGAAACACCAGGCCCCAGAGTGGGCTGGGGAAGCAGATGGTCCCTTCCTTCTGGAACGGTTCTTGCTCCTGCTTCTCTCTCCCTCCCCTCATTCCCCAGGAGCTCCCTATCCTCTTCTCTCCTCTTCCAGTGCCTTCCTCTACTGTCTGCAAACTCCACAATCCAAATCCTGAGGAATATCTTGCCTTTTACCTTCCATGCATCTCTTTCTCCTCCTTCTCTGTCTTCCTTAACCCTCCTGAGCCAACCTTCTTGGAGGAGAGGGTGAAAATCAACTAGCCTGGGTCTCTGACAGCCTGATGGGATGTGGATAACATCAGAAACAGCTAAGAGCTCTGGATTTTATACTGGACGGAGTAGGGTTTTCAGTCCCTGCTCTGCCGTTTACAAGCAACGCGACGTGCAGTGAGTTACTGAACATCTCTGAACCTCCGATTCGTTCTCTGTAAAAATGAGAGGATGGAGGTGCTGGCCCAGGGCCTGGCACAGAGTATGGCTTTAGAAGGCGGTGGCTGTTGCCATTGTTGTTGTGATTCATTATTCACATGTGAGGCCATTCACCCCGACAGGTCCTTGGGGTCCCAGAGCTGCCTTCAGGGGAGTATGTGTGGTTTAGAATCAGGCCGATCTGCTCAAATGACCCCGGATGAGGCGCTTGTCCCAGTGTCCATTCAGGCCACCTGGTGAGGGAGAAAGTAGCCACTGTCCTTTCTTTAGTGCACAATAGACGCTAGACCCCCAGGTTCCCCGCAGCAGGTCCTGCAGGTGCCTGGAGACTCCTTGCTGCTTGCTGGGGCTGCGTACCCTCCCTTATACCAAGGCCATACACCCAGCCTGCAGTGTGTTGCCCCGGGGCCCAGGGTCCCTCAGGCAAAGGACAGGTGTCCTGTCTTTCCTCTCAGGGTGCAGCCCTGCCTCTCAGCCCCAGGCCGAAGGTGGCCCTGGTGCAGATTCGGCTTGGGTCCCTGGCCAGGCCTGGCCTCTGCTGGAGCCTGGGCTGTAGTTTTAATGATGCGGTTTTGGTTTCCCACTGAACACAGGCCCAGCCAGTCTCCTGGCTGCATTCCCCAGGCTGCCTCCCAAAGTTCTGTCCTCCTCTGTCACTTTCTAGCCTTTCCATATCTATTCCTGGCTTTTCAGCCTGGGCACCTCTCTGCCTCTGCCATCAGACAGGAACTTCCTAGGAGCCGGGGCTTGTCACCTTAGGGAAACAAGGGCACTCCATACAGTGAGACTCTTTGGGACATAAGACTTTATCCACAGGGGCCCAGGGCAATGCAAGACCCATCCCCATCCAGCATGGGGCTGTAAGAAGAGCAGAACATCCAAAGCTGCCACTCCGCTGTGTGACCTTAGGCAATTCCCTTGACTTCTCTGAGCTTCTGTTTCCTCAACTCTGAAGTGAGAAGAGTCATTCCATCCCTCAGGGCCAGTGTGTTGATTAAATGAGATTTTAAACACCAGAAGCACCTTTGAAGCCGCAACATGCTGGGAAATACGGGTTATGTATTTTTTTTATTTTTATTTTTTTAACTTTTTTAAAAAAGATTTTATTTATTTATTTGACAGAGATCACAAGTAGGCAGAGAGGCAGGCAGAGAGAGAGGAGGAAGCAGGCTCCCTGCCGAGCAGAGAGCCCCTTTTGGGGCTCGATCTCAGGACCCTGGGACCATGACCTGGGCCAAAGGCAGAGGCTTTAACCCACTGAGCCACCCAGGCGCCCCCGGGTTATGTATTTATCTGAGTCCAGAGCCCAATTTGATGGACAACTGGGAGCCGTCCGACTGTCTCTTGGGTCCCCAGTGTCCGCCTCTCTCTGTTGCATAAAGGATCCGTCTAAATGATGCTGCAGGATCTGTTTTAATGCTATTGCAAGGCCCTCCGCCCCCTCTGAAAGCCCGTGATGGACACCTGGACTTTCCCATTCCCTGGAGGGAACTTCAAGGCCAAGAGAGCCCATCCCTGCCCAGGCCAGGGGCTCAGACCACGCCTCCCGCTGCCCAGTCCCAGTCGACTCCCACCGCCCCCTCCCCACAGTGCCGCCCCTGCTCCCCTAACCTGGAACCTTGTCCAGAAAACTAATTGCTGTGACTCCAGTGTTTATTTGGAGACAATACAAGTCAATTGAAACTGCCGCTTCAGGAGAAATATGTTCCACTTAGATCTTTAAATTAGCTCCGCGCTGGCCTTTGATGAGGCCGACTTGGGAGCGGCTCCACTGATCATTGACCATTGTGGGCCATTTGCTTAATGAACAGTGTGGCCAGCAGCCAGCGGGGGTGGGGCGGGGAGCAGCCAGGCACACCTGCCCTCGGGCTGGCCAGGCGGGGTGGCCTCACCGTGCCTTTGTCTTTGCCCTTGGCTTGGTAGACGACCCTTCTGGTTGGAGAGAGCACGGGGGTCAGCTCAGGCGGTGACCCCCTACCGGGGGTCCGGCTACCGATCACGAGGCTCTGCCTGTGTTCCCTGCCAAGCATGGCCCGAGCCCTGGGAGCAACTGTATGAGGTCAAGGTTGTTGCTCTCCCATTTTACAGATCAGGAGACTGATAACGGTCGCATCTCTCTGGCTCAGAAGCCTGTGGAGGTCAGGGGAAGAGGACAGGAGGAAGGGGGCTGTGGCAGAGAGTCCCTGCTGGAAATGCCAGGTCTTGGAGGCCCCACTCCTCTTCCTTTTTGTCTCATGGCCTCCGTCCTGTGGGTTATCTGCAGTCTGGAACAATCTTTGTTGCCTTTCCTCATCCCCTCCTGTCCCCTTCTCTTTTCTTCTCCCTGCCCTGCCTTCCCTCCCCCTGCTCTGATATCTGCAACCTTCAGTTTGCTGCTTTGCCGCCAGATTCCTCTGTGTGGGAGGCTGTAGAGATCCATGGAGGGCCTGTGAGCCTTTCAGCCTGCAGGACCTTCCAGCAGGAATGCCCCTTTGCCCTCTCTCATGTCGATCTCCAGATGATTCTCAGATGCTCAGATTCCCCCATGCCTTCCAGAGGTTCCGATCAGTAGTGGGGCTAGCTCCGGGAAAGTTCTTCTCTTGTCTTTCTCTCCTTCCATCTTTGTTCCAGACCTTCCTCCCTTGGGGTGCAATTTAAAAGTCACAGTTGTAGCCCTTTGAGGAGCCTCTCATCTGGGCTGGCTATGTGCCTTCCGGGTAGAAGGGGATAGGGTCCTAAGCCCTGGGAGGGCAGTAGCTCAGGTTTGCTCTGATGCCCTGGGGGAGGGTCCTGAGCTGGCCTAGAGCCCCAGAACTGTTGCAGCTATAGGCCTGTCTGGGGGCACTAGGAGCACAGCCTTCACCTGCAGCCAGGTACCCAGTATGTACCGGCCAGGCCCGTCACACTGGATGGGTCCAATACCCAAGGCAGACCAGCCCCTGGTTGAGCAGCTGCAGGCAGAGATAGGCCTCCCTGGCTTCACAGGCCTGCCCCCCAGGACGGGAAGCTCCTTGAGGACAGGGCCCGCACCTTCTCATCCCTGCGCCCCATGCCTTCCGTCCTCCCGGTGGGAGCAGACCAGGAATGAGTGAACAGTAGCTATCGTTAACTTGACTACTATTCATTCAATTGTCCCTTTATTCATTTGCTCATTCGTCGTCTGCTCTTGCCAGGAATTTTCTGGTCCAAATTCTTAACATGTAATTATCTCCGGGGCCAGGACAAGGGAGAGACTAATGAGGTGCCTTGGGCACAAGATTTAAGGAGACACTCGCTCTGGAGGTCATGGGAGTGCCTGCTTATCTCAGCTCCTGAAAATAACCTTGCTGGCAGGTATTGTAATTTCCATTTCAGAGATGAGGAAATGAGGTCAGAGAGAGGCTAATTTACTTCCCCTGGTCACCTGGCTGGGAAATATTTACTCCAAGATCTGTGTGACTCCAGGGCCTTTGATCTTCCCTGTAAACGGTCCTCAGTTTCCCTGCCTTGCTCGACCTCGGAGCAGAGCCCTGGTGCACGGGAGGGAGGGCGAGTTGCCACCACTCATGTCCCGTGTGTCCCACTCATGTCCCGTGTGTCCTGCCTCCTCCGCTCTGTCTCCTGTGCCCGGAGCACAGACTGACCGCCTCGGGACTGGTCCGTTCTCTCTGACCCTGAACTTGAACAAGTTACTTAAACTCTTAGCACATCAGTGTCCCCATCTGTAAACAGGGATAAAATAATAGGCCCTTTTTTGCAAGTTGCCAAGAGGATCCCGACGGATAGGGGTGTGAAATACAGACAGCACTTAGAACAGTGCCTGCCACATGAAGCAAGCTTCATGGAATTCTTAGCTATTTTTAAAATTAATTAATTAATTTGTTTTAGAGAGAGAGAGTGAGAGAGAATGAGAAAGAGCAGCACATGAGTGGGGAGGGGCAGAGGGAGAAGGAGAGAGAGAATCTCAAGCAGGCTCCACACCCAGCAGGGTGTGATCTCGAGACCCTGAGATCATGTGCTGAGCCAAAATCAAGAGCCTGAGCCACCCAGGCACCCCTGTTGGCTATTATATTCAACAGCCGGTAACCTGTGGTCACCCTACGGTGGGCAGAGTCTGTGGTGAGCCTCAAATCCTCGGTCCACTGAGCCTTCAGAGTTCAGTCCCCAGCTCCTTCTCAGCAGTGCTGGCCCTCCCCTCTCTGGGCTAACAGTTCCCAGGCTGTCACTTACCCTGGGAGGTGAAATGATGGGATGGGCTTTGGTCCCTGATACCCGGCTTGCCCTCTACCTCTGTGCAAGGGAGCTGCCTCCCTGGCTCCTTCCAGCTAGAGGTCTCCTGGAACTCGCTCTTGAGCTTTGGAGAAAGAGAATTCACACTTCACTGAAAATGTGTTTCAAACAATTAGCAGGTCTTTACCATAGGAGCCTTTGAAGTAGAAGCCCAGACCTGTCTCTGTGAAGGATTTCCCCAGAACTGACAGGCTGGCAGACTCCACGGCAGCCAGCTCAGCCCTTCCCTGAGAGCCTGGGGCTCTTGGCTCTGGGCTGGCATCATGGGGCTCCCCTTGCCTCCCTCCACTAGGGCAGCTCCAGCGTCCTCCTCTCCAGCACAGAGGGCTGCTGTGACCATAGGTGGTGCCGGGGAGCTGGGGTCCTCCTGGGGGAGGGGGTGCTGTGTAAAGTCCATGGGATTTTTCTGTCCCAAATCTCCCAACCCACTGGCGAGAGCAGCTAAATCTCTTGACTTTGAACTTGGAGCCCCTGCATCCTTGAACGGTGCCTAAAACTGAATCAAATAAATGTGTGGATTCCTCCAGTGATTGGCTCTATGGTCTTAAGCCATGCTCCATTTCCATGGGCAAACTGGAGACAGGGTGGGTGGGAGAGGAATGGACTATCTGGTCTGTAGGACTCTGAGCTATACATACGTCCTTTCCTTAGAAGGGCTCGTATTGCAGTGGAGTGGAGACCCCATCCTGACTCTGCTCCCCTGTTAGCTGCATGATCTTGAGCAAGGCAGTCAGGGCATCTCGGATTCTCCATCTGTGAAATGGGTACGCTAATCTCTACCTCGAAGAGCCAGTATGCAGATGAAAGGAAGTCCCACCTGGAAAATATTTGGCACAATAAGTGCTCATGATTGATTGACTACAAGCCATGTTTCTTACCATGCCTCTTCTGACCTCTTCTCACAGAGCCAGAGTGGATGACTGTTAGCTACGGTGGGAAGGGCCCTTTCTGCATCATCCCTACCCCACAGAACTGGGGGCAAGGGAAGGGTGTTGGGGAGAGCCAGCCAGGATGGAAGCTGAAAGGATCCTGGCCCCACTCTCCTGCCCCTTGAGGCAGCCCCCAGCCTGGGCCTCTAGGCTGCTGTTTGATTCCCTTTCCTTGACGTTCCATCCATCATCATAATTGCTTCTCCCGAAAAATGAATTTGTAGTTGATTTCTTCAAAAGAGGGAATCAGCCAACAGATAAAAAGGTTGTTTTATTTAATTTGCATGAAGAGACCGCCTGCTGCCACCCAGCTGTGCCGGCTGGGCTCAGGGAGGGCGCCTGGCAGCACGTATGTGTACAGGTGGACGGCTCTTCCCCAGCTCGGGGTCTCCCTTCCAGGTTGTGGGGATCCTGGCCCGTGAGAGTGGATCTGTGGTGTCCACACCGGGCTGAAATCATTCTAGCGCAGGAGATTGGCCCCTGCCACACAGGTCATTGCTGAGGCAGGGTGGGGTTTCTAGCTCTCAGAAGCCCGAGGGCCAAGAAACCAGACACTCCTGAGGACAAAGTTTGGGAGGTCAAGGGCTCTATCAGGCCAGGTCTGATGCCCATGTCGGAGGTCATTAGGTTTTCTTAGAAGAAAGGGGTATTTCAATTGCATGTATGTTTGGATCCAATCGGGAACCCTGGGTTCCTCTCTGAGACATAGCTCACCTAAGGCTATTGTGTTTCCTCTCCAGTTCAGCAAAGACTTGGTGGTACTCCCATGTACCCAGGGCATGGCTGATTCTCTCCAGAAGCTTCTGTGGCAGTGAGCAGGAGCTCTGGTCTTCAGGAGAAATTCTTGGCAGGGGCGGGGGTCTGTGGACAAGGCAGAGCCATAGCTGGGGGGCAGGGGTGGGGCCAGGGAGGGAAGGCCATCAGAAGAGATCTTCAGGGATCCAGAAACCTAGGTAGTCCGTGGATGAGGGTGGGGTGGAGTGTAGTTATAATTTATGGTCTAAACCCGGATGCTTTTGCTTTTGAAAGTGGGTTGTATTCGTAATTACTCCAGGACTGTTCCTGGCAAAGCAACTGTCCAGGTTCAAGTCTCCCATCTGCCATAGGCAGTGGGGACTTAGGGCTGGGGCACCCTCCCAACTGCTGCCAAAAAGAGAATCGGACATTTCTGGATAGAACCACGGGCCCTCCCTGGGGCGGCCAGGGCCATAGAATGGAGGTGGGGAAGCAGCTGGAGGTGGACAGCAGTGGGGGGGTGGGTTCCATCCCCCTTCCCCCCACCCCCGCCCTGGGGCTGCAGCTCAGGGCAAGCCACTCACCTGCTCTGGCCTCCGTTCCCTCTCCCTGGGTTACTGAAGATTCGAGGGATGCCTATGTTGACCATGTTTGTAATGGCTTTGCTCCTTTATTTGTTTACTCTTATGCTGTGCTCCTGCCTATCCCAGGAGTCTCTGAGGAGGCCCTGCCTGTGTCATTCACTGCTGTGTCCCCAGCTCCCAGAACAATACCTAGTACGGGTGGACGCTTGGGAATTGGCATGCGGACGCGGGGCAGACTGTGACGGCTCTCCCTTGCACACTCAACCAGGGAGGGCAAAGATAAGCTTGTCAGGATGGCCCAGGAGAGGTGTAGTACACACAGGTGGTACAGCATCTCCCCAGTGAGCTCCTTCCTGGTCTCTGCCATTGGGTTTTTGGTCCCCTTTTCTGATTCACAAAGAATTCTTCTACCCGCTTCCCCCCCCCCGCCCCATAAGAAGCAGCAAAATTCTGGATGCAGAATCCTGGTTGCAATTATTACAGCAGGTTTGGGTGGGGTGGACTTTATGAGGATGGCAATGGTTAATTCAAAAGGCATTATGAGTAGTAACAGTGGTTCCCCCGAGGTCGGGAAGGGGGGGTGGGGGGCCCTCCAAACACTCATCTCTACGTCTTATCTTCTTCCTTGAGCAGTGGGTGAGAACCCCAGCCTGAGTCTCCGTCCAGCCGTAAACCGCTCCTCTTCCTGCATCTTCCCTCCTGTGTGAACTCTCTCCTCTGTGCTCCCCTCGGCTCTAGTTCCGCCACATCTCACCTGGAAGGGAGCAGCCCCTGTCGCTCGCAGCAGAAGGGGTCTGTCTTCCGCTGGCAGGTGCACAAAGCTAAGGGCACAGTCTTTCCTGTTGTTTTGTTTGGGAGACTTTCTTCTTTTGTTGCAGCCCTCCAAGAGAGAGGATGCCTTTGGGCCTTTCCGTTGCCCCCGAGGATCTGGGTTCCATCATGGGTCAGGATCCATGTTGCACATTCTGCCATGTGTGTCGTGTGTTGGAGGGACATCAGGGCTGTGACTGCAGGTGGTGGAAACCTGTCAAGCATCTGGCACATCCATAGAGACATTTACTGGCTCGGGTAGCCACATGAGGGGAGGCAGGGTGGTCTCAGCCTTAGGGACGGCCGGAACCCGGGACAAGTCTTTCTCTCTGCCCTCCCCCCACCCCTGCCATCTTGCCCTGCTCGAGAGCCTTTCCCTGAGTTAACTTTCTTCTCTCAGGTTGGCTTCTCCATCAAGTCAGAACCACAGCCTCTCGGAACTCTAAGCTGTCATTCGTTCAAGGGTTATGTCAAGAGAGAAATGTCTTCTCTCCCATCCCCTGTTTGAACATCCCCAGGAGAGGACTCTTGACTGAGCTTGGGTGGGCTGCTGACCCCTCCACCAATTTCTGCGACCGGGCAGCTCAGGTCAGAGGACAGGAGTCCCCAGTCAGAAACAGGTCACGAGCAGGGGACCAGGTGTGTGGAAGGTCACAGTCCTGAAGGAGGTCGCATGTGGAGGTAATGGGGACCTGGCTGCCCGGAGAATGGGGTGAGCTGGGCGACGTTATTCCAGTTTATTATGGGCACAGGAGGGCCGTTCTCCAGCCCCTGGCCTTTCTCGGGAGAAGAACTTTGAAAGTCAGTCTGGGCTGAAAGCACATTTCTCCAATGAACAGAAACGCAGGCACCACGGACTTCCTGACTGACATTATCGATTCCTTCCCTGGCAGCACCAAGCCCAGGTTTTACTGTTTAATCACTTCAAACCCTTGCTTTATGGCCAGCGATTCAGCTCAAGGCTCCAGAGAGGCTGTCCGGAGCGGAAAACTCCCCAGTGCTCTTTCTAGGGAAGGAAACCAGTGTCTACCCCCATTGTCTGGCACAGAGTGGGTCCTATCTCCCCGTCCTCGCCCTCCACTGGGTCTGGGCTAGGAGCCAGCCGCAGAGGACCCATGAGGGGGTGCCCGTCCGTTTCCATTCGAGAGGGGGCCCCCCCTGTGCTTCCAGCCCTGTCCTCCACCCTCAGCTCACGCCCTCTGGTCGGCACTGGCTCTCCTGCAGGTGCCTGTCTTCTCCTACCATCCACAAGGGTCTGGAGGGCACAGACTAGGTCCTGCTCCTTGGTTTGTCCCTAAAACATGACCCAGGGCCCGGCACCCAGTCTTGTCCTTACAGGAATGATCATTTATTATATATTAGTGAAAGGATGTATTTGCACTTGGAAGGCACACAGGAACGTGAGGTTAGCAGAGGGCCGAGCTGTCTTGCGGGGCGCACTCGGGCCCTCCCGGCTGGCTGCATCAGAGCATTGTTCTCCAGCTACTAGTTCATGGTGTGGCCCTGGGGTGTTATGGATAGCTGAGCAGCTTGACTGTGGTTACAAACTGGAAGCGATAGCAGCTGAAAGACCTGTTCCTTAGCGCTCCCCCCTCCCTCCCGCCCCCCTCTTTCCTTCTCTCCCTCCCTTCCTTTCCTCCCTCTTTTTTCCTTTTTTTCTTTCATCTCAGTCTCTCTCTCCCTCCCTCTTTCTCCCCTCCCCTTCTCTCTCCCTCTCTTCCTTCCTTCCTTGGAGTCTGACTTGTCTCCTCAGCAGGACTGTGACCTCTGCAAAGGCAGGAACTGGCCCTGGGTCACCTCTGCTCGCCACCTCTACCCCAACTCTAATCGTACAGGGAAGTGAGGGGCAGGACACGGCTCTGGCCCTTTTTCTCTCCCAGGATTTCTGTTTCAGTGAATCACCATAAACTCAGACTGAGTGTGTTTATCTGTGCGGCCTGAGAGAGTCCTTTCTTGATGAGGCAGAGCTCACAAGGTCTGAGGGCATCTGTATCTTCTGGCTTCAACTTTTGGAACTCAAAACGGAGCACAGTTCTGTCAGTGCATGCGGAGTGGAGCAAGATATCACCTCTTCCCTCCTAGATTCTCTACTTCCATTAACATGACCACTGATGCCCTGACTTCCTGGGGAGCTGATTCATCCTGGGCATAGCGAGAGCTTGAAAGTGTGTCCCTGTCCCGTCCTGCCCTGTGCTCTGGGGATGTGGCTTCAGTGGATTCTTTTTAGAGTTAGTTCATGCTTGGAACTCACTCAGATTCTCCATCTGATTCACGGTGCCATCCCTCCAACTTTGTGGACCTCATGACATGCCTTTCATTCCATAACAGATTGGGGGAGAAACAGGAAACCCTCGATTAGGTCTCTCAGTCTAGCTATAGCTTCCAATATAACACTGCCTGGAAAATTTAGAAAGGGGAAGGAATAGGGGTGCATGGGACTCGGGCATAGCTACTTCCTAACAAATGGTATATCCTCTCCTTTGACTTCCCTACTGGCCTGCGCACACTCCCTCCACCCACTGGGAGTCCTGCTGATTCTTGCACCTCAAGCCTGTCTGCTCTCTCGGCTAGCGTGCAGATCTGGCTCCCCTTGCCCGGCATGCTGGCATGCTTCTCTCTTGCAAGCACAAAATGAAGTGTGGAAGCAGGACTCTATTCCTGGGCTAGAGTCTGTACCCAGCCAGTCCCGCTGCCTCTCAACTCCCCTGCCCCTCTCTGGGGCTGCCCTGGGCTTAGGGAAACCTTCCCTTCCTGGTGCACAGCCTGATAGATGTCCCCGAGATCTCTGTGCCCGCCCTGCTTCGGTGCCTCTGCTGTCCTTGCAGACTCCTGGGACGTGACTCCCGGGACATGAAGCTCTTTTCCTGAACACCTTGAATCTCACTCACCTTCTTCCTGACTCAGCTGGCCATTTTCTCCTGCCCCTGCTGTGATGACTGTTTAAGTTCTGGAGCAAGCCGGGTCCATTGCCTGTCTAAGGACTTTCAAAGTGCTCTTCCCTTGGATGGAATGTTCTTCCATGCATCCCATCTCAACTCACTCTTGTCCTTCAGGTCTCAACTCACATGTCCTCTCTTCAGATAAGCCTTCCTCCACCTCTGTCCCTTGTTCTTTTTTTCTGGAGAATGTATTACAAGTCATACTTATACATGAAAACGAAGGTAACAGACCTCACCCAGGGCCACGCTGAAGCAATGCAGCCTCTCCTAGCCCTGTGCCAAGCCACACACCCCCTGCCACACACTGAATGTGGGGAATGGAGCAGGAGGTCGGCGTCTGTCCCCCAGCATGAACTTGCATCACTCCATCCCCAGTGCTCTAACCCTTAGGCAGCCACCACTCTCTTTCCTCCCTTTTCTCTCCCCTTGTGCTGCTGCTTTCCTACCTTTCCTTCCTGGCTCCTGGACCTCCTTTTCTTCTCTCCCCTATCTGGAACCTTCCCTCTGAGGTCTTGATTACCTTATCTTAATTAGAGTAACTTGGCCCTCCCTTGGTCCTTCAATCCCTTCCTCCCTACTGCCCACCAGCCCAATGAAAGGTGTAAAAAGAGTGAGAGAGTATTTGATGATCGGTTTTTATTCTTTTCCCCCACACATAGGTATATTTGTTTGATGACCGTCACCATGAGTTTAGTGCAAGTTCTGGGACACTCACATGGCTTCACAGATGCTTTTATTCATTACTCTACTGTGTGGTGCTTGGCACATGGGGGGGGGGTCAGTAAATATTGATGGAATGAATAAGTATCATGTCTCTCTAAAGAAACTCATTATTGATTTCAATTTGAATGTCCAGAGTGCTTGGGTATCGAATCCTGGGTGCTCATAGACCCAGTTAGACTGTCACTGTGGTTTAATGAGAAAGATATTTGGTCTTTGTCCCCAGTTCCTGGCAGAGAGCTCCTACAAACTCTTGAAATCTCCTGAGTGATGAGGGTGAAATAGGAGCATCTTTTGGCCGAATAAGGTGCCTCTTGATGGGCCTAGATAGCTTCAGGGTGGGCACTGGTGGCCAGAAAGATCAAGCCTTGACTGGAAGCCTGGAACTTTCAGTCTTACCTCCCAAGCTCCTGGGAAGGGAGAGGGGCTGGAGATTGAGTTCAGTCATCAATGGCCAGTGATTCCATTAATCATGCCTACATAATGAAACTTCCAGAAAACCCCTAACAATAATGTTTACAAGAAATTCTAGGTTGGCAAACACACTGGGTGCTGGCAGGATGGTATGCAGCTCCCCGCCCCTCTGCTATATGTCTCCCGATGCATCTCTTCGATTGGCTGCTTCTGAGTTGTGTCTTTTTCAATAAGCCAGTAAATGCCAGTAAACTGTTTTCCTGAGTTCTCCGAGCCCTTCTAACAAATTATGGAACCTTAGTGTATGTATAGCCAGTGTGTTAAAAGACCAGGTGCCCCAGGACTTGGAGTTGTCACCTGAAGTGGGGACAGCCTCATGGGACTGAGCTCTTAACGTGTGGGGTCTATACTAACTCTGGGTAGTCAATGCCAGAACACCATTGAATTGTTGGACTCCCCCGTTGGTATCAGAGAATCAGAGAATGGGTTGAGTAGAGAAAAAAACCCTTCAAAATCACTGTTAGACCATGTCTAACTCTTTTTTCTGGGTCTTAATCTCCTGGTGCAAAGATTAGCATCCAGGACTCCCAACTACATGTAGATTACATTCATCCTATTCAATCGGGGGGCCTCTGAATCTGGAGTCATCTGGGGAGCCTGTGGCAGCTCCCCTCCCCCCATCTTCTCTCCCCTGCCCTGCCCCCACGCCCAGGGACTATAAGAGTGACTGAACAAGCGTGAAAGATATGGAAACTTCCCTCCTGAATGATCACGCTAATGGTAAATTGATGGGATTGAATACATTCAAGTCGGAAATGATCCAAATATATGCTAATGAAGCTGAATATGCATTATTTAGACTAAAACAAACTAACTGGGAGTCAGGAAATAAAGTAGGTGAATTATTAGTTTGGCAACTCAAAGAATCAGAGAACTCAAGCACTGTTCCAGAGACAGGCAGAGGCAGGCAGGAAAATGTGGTTAATGAATTCTAAACCAATTAACCACAAATTGATGGTGTGCTCGGAGACCCGCCACCCCCGACTCCCTCGGATTGCTTTCTGAACATTTAAAAGGAAAACGCCGTTGCCATGCACTTTTCTTGTTTTCACTTCCTAAAGGTGCTCTCCTGGAAACTTGCGTCTCAGGGGAAAAAAAAGGGGGGGGGGGAGAAAAAACTACAAAGAGATCCCAGACATGGGAATGGGGCTATTTTGGCCATAGGGAGAGATAAATAATGCAAAGAGAAACCTCTCAAGTCTTCTTTGTCAAAGGGAATCATCCTCAGACTGAAGAGCTGAAAGCGAGCCTTAATGAGAGGGAACTAAAGCCTGGGATGAGTGAAGAAAATGTAAGAACATAACATCCTTGTCCAGACTAGAACAACTCCGGCTGTCCTGGCTGAATTCCACCCCAGGGCACAGAAGATCACAAATGAACCCCCCCCACACACACACCCCCAAGACCGAGGAGTCACTAGGAAGGGGTTAGAGATAGGAGGTGGCATTCTGCTTTCCAAAGATAGAATCTCTACATTCCAAGGTATTTGATGGGGATCATAGAAGAATCTCAGGTTCAGTTCATAAAACGCTACAGAGTTCCAGCTGCAGAGATCTTAGGAAGTAAGTAGTGATCAGCTGGAGCCAGCATGGGTTCACTGTGAACTAGATCTTTGCTTCAAGGGCATCTCTGTTGATGAAGGCCCTCCTGCTGGCTCTATAGGAATAGCCCTTCCCCTCCACCACGCCTCTCCACCCCCATCCCCACACATCCCTGTGTTTGTTTCTGGCTTCTCTTCCCACTGGACTGGCAACTCCATGACTGGAGCATTGCCTGGTGCAGGGTAGGGTTTCTGTAAATACCTGTGGAATGAGTGAGACTTCCCCCTCATTTCACATTCCCTGAGTGTGGCCAGGCCCATGAGGAGGACTGGCCCCCACCTACTCACCCACTCGCAGACCCAGATCAGTGGAAATGAGGACTGGAGAGTAGCCCTGGGCCCTGACTGCTCAGGCCTGACCTCTAAGGCACATATCCCTTCCTTTTGAGATATATGGCCCAGTGGACTTGGAATTCTCAGAGTCACAATTTCTCATCCCCCATGCTCAGGACTCCCCTGCTCTATCCAGTCGAGGAAAGGGAGGAAAAGGCCTAGCTTGGGAGTTCTGATTCTCAGCCCTGTGTCCCTTCTACTTTGCTTTGCTGCCTGTGAGCTCGGAAGTCTTCTTGGAGAAAAGTTTAAGGCACAGGAAGGACTGCTGCTGCCTCAAGGCAGCCAAAGCACGTGGAGATATTCTGCCTTTGATTATGATAGAGCTACTCTGTTATCTGCAGGTGGATCCTGCAGCTGCCCCGTGGGAAAACACAGAAGACTACAGAAAATAATGGAGATGGGGCAGGTGTGAAAAAGAGTCCAATTGATCACCTATCTGTAATAACATCTCTCTTTCAGAAGATGCCAGCTCTTCAGAGCTGCGTAGTTATCTTCAGGCCCACATTGTGTTCTTGGCAACATGGCAACGTGCCCCCATCAGCACCCTGTTCAGGCAGCGTGTGGTTGGAAGAGGAGCAGGGAGCACACTGAAGCAAATCCAGTCCCGAGCGAGTCTCTGGGACACCTCTGCACCGGGACCTGACACCTTGAGTAGTGTGAGGGCACCTGGCAGAGAGGTGGGGGGCATGATGCAGGTGGGGGAGGGGCCGCTGGCAACCTCAAGCCCCAGAAGCTGTTGGGCTTGGTCACCCTGGCCGGCGCAGGCTGCCGAGCTGTTTAGAAAGCAAATAGCTCAGCCTGCTCAGTGACAAACCACGTTAGTGTAGGCTTTGTTCTCTATCCACACACAAGAAAGATAGCTCAGATAGAAACAGACAATATAACAGACCGCGGAATGAATGGTAAATGTATTTCTACATATTGGATGTGAATGTAACCGAATCAGCTGACACTAAGTGTCTCGTTTGGCATGTTTGGGTGATTAGTGGTAGCAGTGACTTGGGGAATCTCCATGACCTCTTTCCCCCTGCATTATCCCAGTACATTCATTCCAGATAGATTCGCATGCCAGGCGCTGGGCTCTCGATGAAGTGGGGAGCAAACAGACGTGGGAGCTGGCCTCAGACGTTCACAGGCAATCGCCACACGGAGGTACCTGCGGGAGTGATCAGGTGTACCCGCCTCTCTACTCCTCTTCAAAGATGTTCAGAAGTAAAGAAAAGCGGAGTCGATTGGTACAAAGTGGGAGTTTAGAAAACAATAGGAATCTTATTTGAGCCAAGAAACTTCTTAATGGAGGAGGTGCCTCTGGCTGAGACATGGACATCATGGGTGTTAACCCTTTGTTGGAAAGAAAGGTGCTGGGAACGTTGCCTCCCTGGCCTCTTCACAGACCGGAAGGGGCATAAATTCCAAGTGACTCTGGTACCAATGGATAAAGAAAGGCAAGGCAAGACTTAGGAGGGTCAAGGTGTCTCCAAAGTCGCCTCCCCAGTGGAGGAGAGGACTGTGACACATCCAAGTCCCTTGAGCCAGAGCAGACCGCACCTGTCACTTGTTTAAGAGGGATGCTCACCGGATTTCTAGAGATTGGGCACCATCCAAAAGGCACCACCCAAGGCAGGGTCAGCCTTCTATGCCGGGAAGTTCTAATGCATGCTAAAAATTAAACCAAGAATTAGATTGTCATGTAGAAACTATTATCAGTCCAATTAGAGTGAAAGTCAATCATGAGAAATTGTCAACATCAGGATTCACAGTCTGTGGGCCCTTTGTGCTGGGGGGAAGAGAGAGGAGCCGACTCGGAGGCCAGTAGGTGCTTAGGGTGTTAGTCCCCAAGGAAGCCCCAAGCATAAAACAGGTTCATCCAGGAAAGGGAGAGAGTGATGAAGCCAGGCCGTCCCAGCAAGCATCGATGTCAGAGATGGGTCTTATCTCAGGGTGGAGCAGGCTGACATCGGACCCAGCTGGGACCAGACAGGATGAAGACGCGATGGAGAGTGCACTCCTGAGATGTGTGGGCTGACGAGAGCAGGATCAGCAAGTCAGCCCCAGCCCGTCAACTGGGGAACAGGCATGTCTCCTTGCCAGATGCCAAAGACATGGCCTCTGAGACCCAGACAGAAGGGGATGCATGCCTCTCTCCATGGGAGTGAGCTGGAGAAGCTCTCATCTGGTCCCAGTGCCAGATTAAGAGGATGGCCTCTCCTCCAGATGTCTTCAGCAATCTGTCAGATGGCAAAGGAAAACAGTCTTCTCTCGAGTCAAAGAACAATCATTTGTGGCATGCCAGCCTCGTGCTGACGCTGAAGACAGAGCGGGGAACCTTAATGGTCCTGTCATGGGTCATGGTTGTATCCCCATGAACCTTGCAGTGAGGGAGATAGACGATAAGGAAATAACTATCTAGATGAGTACAGCAGGTATTCTGCTTTCTGAAGGAACAAAGAGGATTCACGATGAGGAAGGACAGGGTGATGAGACCTTAGAGAAGGGGTCCGAGAAGCCTCTCTGTGGAGGGTGAGGTTTGAGCTGAGGCCCGTGGAGGGATGAGGACCCACACACACCTCTCTCTAGCGGGGATGGGCATGGAAAAGGAGCTTTACTTTGGTAGTGAGGGAAGGCAGGTGCTTCTGTTTCTGTTCAGCCTTGCTCCTCGTAGAGTTTCTCTGTTTATCCTGCTTTTATTGAGGCGTCTCAGGTTCACTCTAATCATCTGACAAATAGACTTTATAGAAAAAGAACATGTTTGTGGAAAGTCGGGACAAATACTTAGAGTCCCAACAGTGGAGTGGTGGGGAAACCCTTCAGAACTGGCTCCACCAGCCACTTGTGACTGACCAGGGAGGCCACTCCATGCCTGGAAGGCCATTGTCCCCAGGAACGTGCTCCACAAATCCAAGCGGGGCCAGAGATACGGGGTCAGCAAGGATCTCGGTGCTTGCTCGGCTCTCACACCTACACAGGTAGCTGCTTCTGCTGCCTGTGTGGTTGGCTAAGCTAGGGTTTGGAGCGAAAGCTCCGAGTTCCTGTTGTTCCCTTAGAACAGGCAGTTGCAGAGTCACTTGGAGATCAGACAACAAGGAATGGGCTCCCCAGGGCCCCCCCCATAACGTTTCTTCCCTACCTCTACCTCCATAAAGTCTCTACTTACACCATCCCTGGTCTGGAGCCCACTGAACCTTAGGCCCATGTGGTCAGGTCTGCGGAAAGTTCAAGGCTTTCAGTAGGGACAGTGAGCATGCCTGGAATTTCAGGCCAGTGGATGGACCTTCACATCTGGCTAGGCAATGTGTGATGGACAAGGGGCCCAGAGCCTGTAAGCCATGGTTTGCCCTGTGACCCCAGACGATGTCTTTGCTTTCACTGGCCTCCATTTCCTTACCTGTGAAATGAATTTGGACTGGCTGGCTTTGGCTCTGACACTTGGGATTTAGGATTTCAAAAGGTCAAGAGATTTAGGAAGTCAAGAGAGGCAGCCAATGAGAACAGGATGTAAAAACACTCCATAGTAGCCACTGGGCTTGACTGTGAGAATTGAAAATAGAAGTCTGTGTTTACCTGCAGACCTGAGGAGAGGAGACATGTTCCTATCACTGGGGTCCAGAAGTGTAAACCAGAAGGCCATCTGGAGAGCCAGCCTCCAAGAAGGCTCCATGGTGACCCTTGTGTCTCAGTATTCATGCCTTCATGTATTCCTTTCCCACATTGTATGAGGATTGCCTGGTGTGACCAATAAAACATGGTGGTCCTAATAGTCTGGGACTCCTACTACTTGGTCACAGAAAACATTGGCATTTCCTCTTGCTCTCTTGGATCACTCATTCTCGGTAAGACATATCATGGGGACACTTGAGCAGCCCTATGGACGGTCCATATGATATAGAACGCAGGCCTCATGCTGGTAGCCAGCCTGCTGCGTGAGTGTGCCATCTTGGGTCTTCCAACATCAGTGAAGCCTTCAGATGACTCAACTGACGTCTTGACTATGGCTCATGCAAGAACCTTAGCCAATAAGTTGCTTCTGAATTCCTGACTTAGAGAAACAGTGTGAGCTAATATTGATTGTGGTTTTAGGTTGTCAACTTTGGGGAGCATTTCTTCCACAGCAGTAAATAAGGACTATGCTGTCCCTTGAAGTCCACCAAATGGGCCTCTGAGATGGTGCTCCCCAAATTTGGTTTGCTGGGGCTCTGGTCCCAGAAGATGCTTACCACCCAAAAGAACTTAAGAAGGCCTGATGTAAAGAAGTCTGTTTAGTTTTATCTAACCTGGGGTTCTCCAAACTCACTTGACTGTGGATAGTCTTTTGTGCCGACATTGCTAGGAATTCATGCCTGATAGAATGTGTTCTAGGAACTGCTGTTCTAGGACAAATGGAAGATTGGATGCATTAATGTACTTAAGTACCAATGTACTGTAATCTCACGTACCTGTTACTGCGGGGTCTCTTTAGCCTCTGAATACATCTGACTTCAAATGGATTTCATCCATCCATTCATTCCTCCATCCAGCAACAATCACAGATATCTCATTTCTGCTGGGTACCAGGAGTACAGAAATGCATCCTCCAGCTCCTACCTTCAAAGGCTCACAGTCCAGGGGTTAGAGTGAGGGTTCAGATCTCATACTGCCTGATTCTGAAGCCTAGTTCTGCCCCTTACACGCTGGATGATCTTGGGCAAGTTTCTTCACCTCTCTGATTCAGGTTTCTTCATCTGTGAGTTGAAACTAATAATAATTGTCTCTATCCCATAGGGAAGATTTTACGGATCAAGGGAACATAGGCACTTGGCACATACTATGTGTTGAATAAATATGAGCTGTTTTCATTATGCTTATTATTCATTCTCTGAACTTCAACACAGGTGCTTCTCTTCTGGGGAGTATTCTCTGACACCCGTACCCCCCAAGCTGACCAAGGAGTCCATGTGTCTCCTTGCTTGAGAAGATCCTGCCCTTACTCCCATCACAGCATTTTCTTGTTGCATTACTGGGGACAATGAGGGGCCCACTATGGCCCAAGCAGAGGATATAAGGGAATGGGGCTGAAGACAGGGGTTTAGGGTATTTTTCCCCCAGGGTGAGGTCTAGGCTGGATTCCCTGGGTGATGGGGGACCGGGGCGGGGGGAGGGTGTGGCCAGTTGGTCCTCCATCCCCAGGCGTGGATCAGCCTGCCATTGAAATGATGTCTCTCGAGGCTACCCCTACGCTCACAAGAGCAGAATGCTAGACTGAGCCCTGGGTTGGCAGCCTGTGGTTTTGCCTGGCAAGGGGTGACCTCATCGCACCAACCACCCCATGGAACCACCACTTTTGCTCAGACACGTCTGGAATAACAAGAAGTGTCCTTTATTGTTCCCCTGGGGAGCCACAGTGAAATCTGAGTGATGATAAGGAATCTGCTTGGGTCCCTGGGGCCTGCATCCCTGGGGTGGAGGGAGCTATGAGCTAGACCGTGATGCTGGGGTTTCTCATCTTTTTCCAGCTACATTGCCCACTGAGAGGGTTTTTTCAGAGAATAACTGGTAAATCCACTTCAGTATCTGCTTACCCCAGCACTGGACTCCACTCACCTCTTCCCTTCCTGCCCCTCAAAGTGGGCAGCTGCCTCTCCACTGAGCCACAGCTCTCACGGAGTCTCAGTGATGACTCCAAGGCCTTCCGGGTCTCCAGAGATGGTTTGCAACCTGCAGCCTGGCTCGGAGGTGCCTGAACCCCCACCTTCCAGCCCGCTGGCTCTGAGCAGGATGGTGGCCGTGCGCCAGCAGCTTCAGGGGGTCCTGGCGAGGCCCAGTGCCCCCATCTCTGCTCTCTCTCTCGCACACATGATTCCAGAGGCAGAATGCTAGACAATCTCTTTTTCTTCTCAAATCCATGAAATCAGGAACCAGAGGGCAAACTGGGGCTCCGGGTCTCCAATTATCTCTCTCCCCCTGCCTCTCAGGGAGCCTCACACTCTCCCACTCAGCTCCAAGCAGTCAACAGGCTCTCGGAACCTGTTGAAATCTATTACCGACCTTTGGTCTCATCACCACAAAGGCGCTTTCTGCAGCGCGGAGGTGGATTAAACAGAAATGAATTGGCCGACAGAGGCTTTAAGACCCTCTCCATTCTTGCCTACCGTTTCCCCCCTTCTTTCCCTCTCTCTCTTTCTCGATCTCACCTTTTTTTTTTTTTTATAGAAAACCAGCTGGGCAGAGCCAAGACGAGGTGATGGGGCCCGAATGGATTGAGGTCACAAACACCTGCACGAAATTCGCCTTTTTCAGTCTTGCAAACTAGGGCGCCCGCAGCTCCACGGCACGGGGCCTGTTAGCGCTAAATTCATCGCGTCTGGCAAAAAAGAAAATAAAACAAAATGAAAAGCTCATAAAGTCGAACCGTTAAATATTTAGGGCTCGTGATGAACAGCATGTCATAATATTTGTTGAATTGCATTTGCTATTCAGTGCATCTTTTCCACTTAAGGTCCCAGTTTGGGGAGGTAGAAGGAGAAAGCCAGAAGAATCGGATTGTGTCAAAAATGAAACGTGGGCTTTAATTTAACCTCAAAAGACAAATCTCTCTGTCTGCTGGTCCT
Source organism: Mellivora capensis (assembly GCA_004024625.1). Taxonomy (NCBI): domain Eukaryota; kingdom Metazoa; phylum Chordata; class Mammalia; order Carnivora; family Mustelidae; genus Mellivora; species Mellivora capensis. Next base: position 169,686 of record PISX010000355.1, on the reverse strand, counting down.
GGGCCACGTGGCTATTAGCACTCTCAAGCGGGGGTCTTTGCCTCCCCGGAGCCTGTCTCCTGGTGCCCACACACAGCTCCACGTGTAATTAGCAGATGCTCTTCGACGTTCGGCTTAAATTATCAGATGTCAGGACATGACACTTTATTTGTGTATGTTTTCCTTGCTTAGCAATTCAGGCGGTACCTGGGGAAGGGAGATGTGTCGGCTCAGCTCCAGGCAGGAGCTCCTTCTTGAAGCTCTGGGTCTGAGAATCTGCTCTTACAGGTTCACTTCTTTGGCTTATGATCTCTTTTCCTGCAGATTCCCCAGGAGAACCCATACAGGCTCAGTTCCTTGTCCCATCAGAGGGAGGGTTAATAAGATCTTTTCTTGAGAACAAAAAGTGGGCATGAATATAAGAACTGGGGGAGTCTGAGAGGTGGGGAGGCCCTGACTCTGGCCTGGGAAATGATAGTAGGTTCCTTCTTGACAGGCCTGGGAGATTCTGTTAAATAAAAGGGAGTGGCAGGAGAGAAGAAGGCAAGAAGAGAGAGCGAAGGAAGGAGGTGTACATGTATGTACACTGCCTGTGTATTACCAAGTTCACCTGAAGCGCAGACCACCATCACCCCCGTGACCATCTCCATTCCAGCTCTGTGGTGCTAACCATCCAGTTGGGGAGTTTGCCTTGCTCACGGGGCTTGCTTTTCTGTCAGGAGCCCAAAGGGCCAGGGCAAAAGCCAGCGTTGGATCTTCCTAAAGTAGAAGTAGGGCCTCGAGAATGTTGGGGCTGGCGCTGGGAATGTTGGGGCTGGCCCCAGGAATCACTGTGATCTCAGGAATCCCCAGGAAAGGGTCTTAAAGATCTCTGTTCAATGACTACCCAAATCATTATGCAGTGACCTTGGATCAGAGTAGAGATCTGGTGAATCAGAGCCTGATGGCTCCCGGGGAAGGTGTTCAAGAGCCTGGAGGCAGTAGGTCAGGCCCTGGTGCCTGCGTGGGCCAAGCCAATGAGGGGCTGAGACTGTGGACATTGCTTGGGGTTCCCCAGCCAGGCTCCTGCCACACCAGCACCAAACACCCTTTTCCTCCTCTCAGCTACTAGGACTCCAGTAACCTTTTGCTAAGCTGCCCAGAGCTCTGGAGATGTCCAGAGCCCAAAGCTGAGCCCTGCCCATCTGTCACCAGGCTCTTGTGCCAGGCTTGGCCTGGGGTAGTGGCCACACTGGCTTCACCCTCAGCAGAGCCCCAGCCTCCACTCTGCAGGGCCAGGCTGAAGCTGAGCTCCCAATTTCAGCAGGCTTGTTTGTTTCCATACAACATCTGGGGCTTACTGCCACCATCTGGACTTGCTCCCAATCAAAGCCCACTCTCTCTTGCTAGCTGCCAGGGCTGTTCCCGACATCAGCCAGGTCTCCCAGCCAGAAGCTGGACAGCTTGCAGGCGAAGGGCTCAGAGGGCATGAACTGGCTCTCTAGAGTGGTGTGTCCAGGACCCTGGGGAGCATTGAGGCAGAGGCAGTACATTGGCTTGGAGGGAGATGGTCTCACTCTGTGTGTGTGTGCGTGTGTGCATGTACGCGTGCAAGTATGTTTCTGTGAATGCACACATGCGAGTCCAAGTTTGCCTCTGTGTGCTTCTGTATCCGTGTGTATGTGTGTGTGTATGTGTCTGCCTTTGGGTGTGTATCCATGTAGTGAATGGTAAGAGCACTAGCTCTGGAGTTGGCCTGCTGGAGCCTTAATTTTATCATCTAAAAAATAAGAGTGTGATCATGCTTATAACTGAGGGTTGTCAGAAGAGCCAAAGAGGATAATGCATAGTCACTCCTTGCAAACAGCATTCAGAGTAGGTGCTCAGTACGGATGCTGTTATCTTATTACCTGAGAACGTGGGTTTGTGTGTGCATGTCTACATGTGTGTATCTGTCTGTGGATTGGTGGGATGTGTGTCTCTAGGTCTCTGTGTGTGTCTGGGGAAGAAGTCTGTGTGGTTGTTTGTATCTGTGTGTTGGCATGCTGAGCCCTGTGCGAGTAGGTGTGTGCACGTGTGCTCAAGAGCCAGGCGCCTACTAAATATTTGTTTTGCCGGGCCCTGGGGAGCGCAGTTGGCAGAGCTGCCAGAGCTGCGTGCGGTGTTTCTGACAGCTCGAGCACGGCCTCCAAGAAGTGTGAACTTTCTCAGGGTAAACAGCTAATGATACTGTGATACCAGCACTGACCCACCCCTGGCAGGCCTCCTCGCATGCTGGGAGTCATTAGGAGGCTTCTGGCTGGCGCCTCCCTCCCTCTCCCCCAGCATGGCACCTGGCGGCTGGGTGAGGGATAGGATAGTGAGGTTCAGGACCCAACCCACATTCTCACCACCACCCACCCTCCCCACAGCTGGCAAGCTAGCAATGGAGGAGAGAAACAACTTCTCTTAGCCAATCTCCTGCATTCAGCCATCAGCACCTTGGAGAGCTCCTGGAGCTTTTGGGGTGGGGCACTGAGAGAGGCCCAGAACCAGTCCCTGCTTTAGCCCAGGCGCAGCCAGGACTGGGGCTCTGGGGCTCCAGCCACTCCAGGTCTCTGGATGAAGGGAACACCTCTTAGGGATGTGATTATCTGACTAATTTATGCAAAACCTCACTCTTGTCTAAATTGGGTCATAGCCTCTGAGAACTCCTGAAACCCTGGTGTGAAACCTCTTTCACTGATGAGGAAAGTGGCCCTTGATCCTCCTCCCCAGCAGTGCCCTCACTGTCCCTAACCCCCAGTGCTGTTTCTGAAATGCACCCAACCCAGTACCCCCCCTCCTGTCCGGGCATGACCGTGATATGGCTTTAGCTTTTATTCGGCTGTGTATGCACGGGTTTTGCACACACGCATGGGAGCTCTGGGTATGGCTGTGTCCGTGCACACTTGCTTGTATACAGACAGGTACCCAAATGGGGCCGCCAGTGCATGGGTGTACATGTATGGATATCCACGTGCATGTCACCAGCTGCATAGACAAAGGAGTGCCTTTTTGTGCTTGTGTCAAAAGAGGGGTTTTCCAAAACCCATGTGAGGGCTGGGCTATCCAGACACATCCCAAATGAGGTTCAGCTCCCCACTAGGTTATCTGCTGAGGGTGAGGACAAGGTGAACACTGGGATTCATTCTAGAAGGCTGTGATGCGAGAGAAGCCGTCCTGGGAGAGAGCACTGAAGACTTTCATTCTCCTCTCCATTTGACAGATGAAGAAACTGAGGCCCTGCCAGGAAGTTGGCTTGTGGGAAGTCTGCAAGGACAGAGCTGGAGTCACATCCCGTGGTCCTGCTTCCTGGGCAGTGTTCTTCATCTTTTTGCCACACCCCCCCACACACACAATTCCCCAACCCCACCCTGGAGTGGCCCGCTGCTTCTGACTTGAGCCCTCTCTGAGGCTCCAGCAAATTGGGGGCCAGAGAGTCCAGATTGCTCGGGTCTCCTGTCAGGCCGGAGGAAGCCCTTGTGGGTCTCTCCCCTCTCTACCACCCCTGTGCCAATCAGTGGAGGTCCCTTTAACAGATGGATCAGGCCTCCCTGCCCTAGACCCCCCGCTGCTGCTGCTGAAGAGAGAGAACCTTTCCAGACAGCCCCTGTCTGTGTTTCATTACAAAGACGCAGCCATATTCCATTAATTCCTCATTTGCTGTGGGCAAAGCGGTGATATGTACATTTTTACCTGGGGTGGTTTTAATCAGTTAATTTAACCAGAAACATTAATAATGTATTTCTTTGCCACTCGACTGGCCATCTGTTGAACAACTTACCTGTTGGAGAGCAATGTCACCTCCCGTGACTCAGAGCCCTCGGCTGCCCAGGAACAAGATGAGATTCTGCATATTTTATGGCTTTGTGGACCAAGGGTGAGGGCCTGGGGTGCTGCTCCCTGCCCTCCATGGGCTCCCAGGTTGTGGTGGCTGCCTGGCCTTCCTTCCCCCCAGGCTCCAGACTAACGGCATCTCCCCGCCTTTGATCATCGCTTTGTTGGGAGATTCTGGGCTGCAGGAGAGGTTGGAGCCCAGCTTACCGGTGAGGAGTGTGCGCTGGGAGATGCCAACAGACACATCTGAGCTTCTGAGTGCAGCTTACTGCTCCCTGGGCAAGCGGCTGCAGCTCCCGAGCCTCTGTTTTCTCGTCCCCCCCCCCCTTGGATCTGTTGGAAGGAGTCAGTGGAGAGGTCTGTGTGAAGATCACGCACAGGGCCAGCCATTGGCGGGTGCCCCCTATAAGAAGGTTTGCTCCTTTGAGGCTAAATAAGCCCAGGGCCCCCTATCATCAGGACCAATCCCAAGGAGGCTAAATGTCTGAATTTTCTGGGGGGAAGTCCGGAGTGATATTCAGAAGAGGTACCCTCCAGGCTAGGAGGGGAGGAGCAGCAGCCAATCAAAGCCCCCTGTGGGGCCCGATGTTAAGCACTTAGGCTCTGGGTCTTGGGAAGTTCAAGGAGGGGGTTGGAGCAATTGAGGCAGCAGCATAATCTTAAATGCTTGGGGATGCTGCTTGGCTGAGGAGGTCAGGGGGTGCCTGCCATAGGACAGACCCACCACCTGACTTCCCCGAAATTGTGGCTTTCTTGGGTTCTCTGCTTTCTCCTCTTTCCTCAGGGACCAAGAAGCAGCCAGAGCTCTGGGTGCGGGGTCCCACTTCTGAAGCTGCTTCTCAGGGACGGACACCCAGCTGACTCAGGTCTGTGTCCTGTCTTCCCACAGTCGTGGGGATACCGAGGGTGGCAGAGCCACCGTGCTCCTCACTGGTGGTCCCAGGGCATACCCACAGCCTGACCATCCAGCTCTCACTCTCAGCCTGGTGCCATGAACTCAGGCCTCACACTTGGCAGGGCCCGGGGGAGCAACAGAAAGGCAGGGCATCTTTCTCTCTACCTAAGGTCTTGAGAAGGACACTGACCTCACTCCAAGAGGCAAGAGCAGGCAGATGTCAGAGAGAAGAGGAAGAGGCATGGATTTGAGAGGTGGGGGCGTGGGGGGGGGGCACTGGTCCCAGGTGACCAGAGAGATTTGTCTCTGGGGCCCTGGAGGGGCCCAAGCAGGTGGAAAATCCTCAGGAACTACAGAGCCAGGTCCTCTGAAATTTCCTTCTTGCCTCCTCTGCTATGATTTCATCAATTCTAAAACACCCTGACTGTAAGATGCATAATTTTATGTATTTCCCTAAGACAGGGGGAAAAAAAAAACCACCAATGAAACTATGACACCGTGCTTTCTTATCATCTATTACAAACCCATCCCCATTTCATGGAAAAATGTGTGAGTGGGAATCCCTGAAATAACGGTAATAAAATCAACATCCGCTGCTGCTTATCCGGGGTTTTCTGCGTACCGGGTTCTTTGCGGAGCGGAGAACAGCAGCTCCAACCTCACAGACCCTGGGGGTCAAGCTGGCATTCAGAGAGGTTAAGCAATGTTACAAGGTCACAGACGATCCTAATAATAAAAGTTACTTGTCTATGCTTATGTACTAGCAAGATCCCCCCTGGAAATCTGTAGGAAGGACTTGGAGACACACACAGCTCCACGAGCCTGCCTGCGGTCTGGCACACTGTAGGAGGCAGAGGCGCTGGGTTTGATTGACAGCTCCGTCATCCTGTTACCAGCTGGCAGGGGCGGAGCTCCGACCCAGTTCCCGGGGCCTCCTGGCTGTGCTCCTAACCACTAGACGTCATGGCTTCTTTTCAGAGGATGCTGGAGGGGGTGGTTCTGTGTCGTCGGGGTCCACCTCCCCGGGACTCCGCCTCTCTCTGGCCTCCCAGTGCCCTGGAGGCTGCTTCCCCCACCGTATCCCAGAATGGGCGTTTGTTTCCCGCTGGCTGGCCAACAGAGGGAGAGTCCCACCTCTCTGGCCTCCCTCGGAATCCAGGGTGAGTGGGGGCAGCAGGCAGGCGGAGATGAGGCAGAAATGGGGAGAGCGGAGCTGCTGTTGAAAACTCATAAATTGGTCCCAGAGAGAAATGGAGCCTCTATTTTGCCCATCAGCTCCCTTCCCCAGCCATTACCAGGCAAACAGCATGAGGGCCTTGGTTGGAGCAAAACTCAGGCATGGGTGTGGGGAATGGCTCTGGGCAGCCAGGCCTATCTTTTAGAAGGACACAGAGACTCCAAGGGCCAGCCTGGGCTCAGCCTCCTCAGGGAAGTGGCCTGGAGTTGGGGACACTTGACCCCAGGGAACCTCAGGTGAACAGGAGGGCCCAGACCCATGTGGCACAGGAGAAGGGGAAGGTGCTACATGGCTAGACCCAGGGTGCAGTGTGCCCAGAGTAGATGGGAGCTCCTGAGGACCTGGCATTGGCAGACGCTGGCTGGCCCAGGGATGGCAAGTTCAGGAGCAGGGCTTATTCCAAGGCTCCGGCAGAGAGCCACAGGAAGGGAGAATCAGGCCTCAAGGTGAGTCAGGCACGGGGCCAAAGGCTTTATGGGCAGCATGGCCTCTAACCTGCACCGTGGCACTGAAAGGCAAGATTTCCATTTCACGGATGTAAAAACTGATAGGCAGAGGAGGGGAACCAGTGATCGCCTGAGCTGGGGTGAAAACTGCACCTGACAGTCTGACTCCAGACCACTGTGGTCTTGTCCCTCAGGGGACACTGTGACCTTCAACAAGAGCTGGGCAGATGAGCTCCCAGAGCTGGGGTGCACATCAGCACAGATGAGCTTCGGGGGCTTAGAGTGCTACAGCCCCTTAACTCCCTCCCAGCACTGTTCAGCTGTGGTTCTAGGCCTGTGGCCAGGTTCAGCCAGGTGCAGTGGGGGGCAGTGCGGGGTTGCAGCGGGGTGTGGGGGGAACATAGGGCCTTGCCTTTGAGAACTGGGAACCAAGCAGCATGCCCTGGGCATCCGCGCTGCAGCCTGCCTGCTTCTGCTGATGGTGGAACTGCCTATCCGGCTAGAGGGGACGCTGCATCCTTTGCCTCCCTCCTAAAGATGAGGATGCTTGCCCACAGCAGGCAGGACTTGGGAGGCCCTGGGCACTGTGCCTGTCCAGTTGACTCTCTGGTCCTCCGCTGCTAGACTCCCTGGCCGGCCCAGCGCCGATGGGGAGCTGCTGTGGAGACCCATCATCATGGCATGTCAGCTGTGAGCAGAAAACAGCAGTGCTGGAGGGAGGAGCAGGAGAGCTTTCTGAAGCAGGGACTGAGAAAAACAGGTGCCAGGGAGGAGATGGCCTGGCAGGCGGGGGCCTGGGCAGGACCACATCGGCCTCTGCCCGCTTGCTGAAATCACCAGACTCTTTCATGCTCTGCTCCTGCTGTTCCTCTGCCCAGTCCATCTGCTTCTACTCACTCTTCAAGGGCCAGCTTAAACATCACCTCCTCCAAGAAACCTACTGGGATTGCTCCTGGTCATTTTCATTCCTGATGCACTCTGTACTTCCCACAACAGAGCAGTCATCAGCCTTCATTTGATTCATTTCTTTGATCCAGTCCCACTTTAGTCTGTGAGCAACCCAGGGAGACGACAGATTTATCCATTCTTAGGTTCCCCTCACACTAAGATAGCAGTGAACCTCCCTAGGAGAGCCAGAAAAACTAATCCCCTGCAGGCACAGTGTTTACTCTTTTTCTGGCTTTTATGACAAAGTTGGCACCTCAAAGGCAGGGAGCTTGCTGGCTTAGACCAGCACCGTCTCCCCAATGCCTAGAATGGCCCTTCACAGTGTAGCAGGTATGCAGTGACTGCCCAAGATGGGGGCTTTCTCCCCGCCAGCTCAGTATGTGGGCCCCACACTGGGCCCTGGACAACACCTCTCCTGAAGGGCCCTGCCATCAAGGGACCAGCCCAGAAGCAGTGATGAAGGTCAAACCATTCATTATGATGTATGGGGAGGGTTTACCTGGCCACGCCTGGATTTCAGGTGTGAACTAGAGGGAAGTCACACTCCCTCTGAACCTCCGTTTCCTCCCGAGGAACCCAGTGAGAATCTAATATTTAGGGATGTTGGCTAAACAAAAGGATGTTCATAAAGCCTTTGGCCCAGGATGTGGTGCACAAGAAAGGATTGACTACTTTGTTGCCGTTGATAAGAGGCATAATGTCATGAGTAAAGGCATGAAGACGTGGCCGTTCTTGGGGCAGGGCTGAGAAAGTGTCGGATGGGGCTAAAGCACACATTGTGGAGAGAGATTTAGTGGGAGACAAGGTATGGGGATAGATGGGGCCAGCTTTATGAAGACATTTGAAAATCAGAACAGAAACTGAGGCCCTGATCCTCTGGGCAGGTGGAAGCTACAGAGTGTGTAAGGCAGAGCACCAGCACCACTGAGTTTGGGCTTGGGGGTCCATGGGGCAGATGCAAGGAGGGTGGACAGGGAAGAGAAAAGGGGAGGGGAGAGAGGGGCTGAGGAGGCTGGAACCCTGGGGTGGGGCGTGAGCTGGCAGGTGGCACCAGACAGAGCAGTGACAGACCCCAGAGTGATCTGGGGACCTCAGGGTGAGGAGGGGCTTGGGCTGGGAGGTGAAGATCCCACGGTTTCCAGCTTGGATCCCTGAAGGGCTCTGATGCCCTTCTCTGAGATGGGAAGCCCAGGGGAAGAGCAGGTTTGGGGAGAAAATGCTGTTAGATTTCAGCGATGTTGGGTTAGTGCTATCGTGGAGGGCTTGAAGGTACATCCCAGAACAGAGAGCCTTGCCCCGACAGAAGCCTGCTTCTCGCGTGAAGCCAGGAGGCTTCAGCCTCTCAGCAACTGTGACACGTGTTTGGGAACACCCCTCTCTTGGGTGAGGACGACAGACAGCCCACCCCGGCTGTCTGGAACACGGTCCCATCTGGAAGGGGGCATTTGCTTGATCTTTTTTGGCAAACAAGAGTCTGCTGTTTTATTCTCGTGGCCTAATTCCCTCTGCTTGGAAATACTTGAAGTCTATTGTTGTTGCTGTTAATTATAGCCTTATAAGGCAATGTAAGAGTGAGTGGGAAACGACTGAACCCATCGTGTAGAATGAAAACCACACACCATTTCCTCAATAGTTAAACATCCGTCTAGCAACACGGAGCTGCAGACTTAAGCGCTGTGGGCGCTGGTGTTAACCTTTCTCAGATGAGGCTTGGGGAGGAGATTGCAGCTTGGCTTGGAGCTGGATGCTCTATTGTATCACCTGTGTGCTCTTTGAGGTCTGAGGCTCCCGACTCAAACCAGAGCACCGGCTAAATTCTGGCTCTGCAGAAACTATATGATTTCGGACAAATCGCTGACTTCTCTGAGCTTCCATTTCCTCTTCTGAAAAAAACAAAATGTGACTAAGAGAAGAATCCCGGTCATGGGGTCGTTGCGAGGATTAAGTGAGCTAATGAGTGGAGAAGGCAGAGAACACGGGCTCCTTCCCGTTAGTACAGCTCCTGAACTGCTTTTGGTCCCCCAGCTAATCCACACCAGATGGTTATGCAGAAAGTTTTATCTCTGCAATTGTTCAAAGTGTAGGGTTTCGTGGATGGTGTCTTTTTTTTTTTTTTTAAAGATTTTATTTATTTGACACAGAGAGAGATCACAGCAGGCAGAGAGGCAGGCAGAGAGAAAGGGGGTGGGAAGCAGGCTCCCCGCCAAGCAGGGAGCCCGATGCGGGGCTCCATCCCAGGACCCTGAGATCATGACCTGAGTGGAAGGCAGAGGCTTTAACCCACTGAGCCACCCAGGCGCCCCTGGATGGTGTCTTTAACCTTTATTTTTAAAATTAAAGCTGCTTTCTCCACGTTGGCTGAGGGTCCATGCAGATTTTAAAATTGCAACTTTGTTCCCATTCTCGAAGGCACCCGCTGTCCTGCCTGTTCTATATAGCCTTGGGCTTTCGGAGTGGCTGGGACCAGAGGGGATGATGTATCTTTCTGGCTTTTGGCAAGAAGCACTCGGCTTTCTGATCCGGATGCTCCTATAGCCATCTCCCCCACCACTTCAAAACCCCAAATTACATTCTGAATTTGTGTGGTGTCCCCTTCTGACTTCTTCTGGTGTGCCCCCCCCGCCCCCGCCACCGCCGAGGCAGCCGCCCTGGTTGAAAGCCTCTGTCCATGTGTTACCTCCCTGGGGTTCTGTTGGTCAGTCCTGTGATGCATGCTTATACTTGTAAGTTTCACACGCCTTCAGTTACACCTGACACTGACCAAGTGCCCACTCTGTGGCAGGCACTGGAGAGAATGTGAGAAACCAGCTCCATGGGCTCAAAGAGCTGACGTTCAAATGGTGGCAGACTATCAACTAGATGGCAAATACTGGGGACCATTTCAGCTTGCATTAAGAACTGTGGGGAAATAAATAAGGTAGAGCTCCCCCTTACCCTTGTGGTGCTGTATGCCAGGTGCTCCCTGAGTGCTGGATGAAAGGAAGGGCTGAGTAGCTGAACATCTCTATCAACAGAGTCAGTGGGGAGCGAGGTCACTTCGAATTCCTTTGTGCGAGCCTGGGATTTCTTTGTACAAGCCTAGAGCTTGTGAAAGATGCAAGCAGCCTCATTTGCTAATGATCATAATTAAGCCAGAATCTCTTCTTCCAGCCCCTCAGGGAGAAAGGCACAAAGCATGGGGCTGATGACTTGGCTCCCTGTGCTTCCCTCCCTGCTGTGTCCCCGCCCAGGTGAGATGTTTGCCCGCACCTGCCCAGGTGCGCCCGCACACAGCCACAGGCTAATGGGCCTGGCTGGGTAATCACATCTCGACGAAGCTCTGTTAAAACAAGCAGTCACTAGTGTCCCAGAATCAGTCCACAGACAAAATGTGTCACACGGGGTCTTTGGTGTTAAGTAGATCGAACACCTTCAGTGTCATACTTTGTCATGCTTTCTTCATTCTTTCTGGGTGTCTGTGGGACTCATGGCTGGGGACCGGGTATGTGAGGCAGACTGAGATCTGAAGGCTCAGGCTCTGGACCTCAAATAGCTCACACCTCAGAAGGGGAAAAAAGACCACTTTTGCCCAAAGCACTGTAATGCACCGATTCCCAAAGCATGTTTTCAGTGAGATGCTCTGCCAAAAAAGGTTTTCACGGCTGTCAAATAAGTTTGGGAAATGTTGCTTATGCAAACCCCATCTCCGAGCCTGCACATGAGCAGAATAAATGCCCAGAGAAGTCCTGCAGGAAAGGAATCTGCTCGACCTTATTGAACTTCTAGTTTCCCAAACATACAGGAGACTTTAGCCTCCCTGCATGCAGTGGGTGGTTTCCTGGTGTCACCAAAATAGCAGACATAGAATTTGCCCTCCAACCAGGCCCGAAGTGTCCGTCCTCCACCCAGTGCGCAATGTAGCTGGACTCAGAACCTGAGCAGGGGGAGAGAGAGAGGGCAAAAAGGAAGTCCAGGCTCTCATGAGGTCCAGGCCCCCTGGGGCTCTAGCCTAGCCCCGCCCCCCCCGCCCCCACAGCAGCAATGAGCAGGGAGCCATTGGAGGGACCAGAGTGACCCCAGGGCAAAACTGGGCTGGACCATCTACTTCTGGGAGGCCAGCAAAACGTCACCAGCCAAGAGCGCCGAGGAGGTCAGGGTCTGTAAGAAGTGGACCTGGAATTGCTTTGGCAGCATTTGGGCTGAGTTTGTGGGGGGAGGTGTTGTGGGGCTGGGGATTGGGCCTATTGGGTAGCTGGGCTGAGGGCAGCCAGCTTCAGTGGATTCGGGCCAATGGTGAAGTGTACTTGTATTTACAGCATCTGTGGGTCCTCCCTCTGAGAGCTCCTACCTGGGAGAGGTGTGCCCAGGAGCTCTACCTGGGAGAGCTCCTCCCAGGGTTTGGAGCCTACCACGTGTGTGTGTGTGTGTGTGTGTGTGTGTGTGTTGTGTGTGTTGCGCACGCGCACTAGTGAAAACAACATGTGTTGTTGCCACACTGGGCCCTGTCACTCCAGCGGTGCTGTCAGAGCAGAAGCAAAACAAAACAGAGAAGTGGAAGTTGATTCTATAATTAGTGCAGTTTCTTCACTGTTCATTCAGGATCTCCAGAGATCAATTAGCTTGCTTTTAAGCTAAAAGGCATCTGAATAAGTATTTAACCTGCATAGCAATTGATATTTAAAACAGATGAGGATGGGAGTAATAATGCAGAACGGGCTGCTCCTGTCTCCTGCACTCCTTTCCCTGGCTTCTGCGCCCCCTTCCCTTCACCTCTACCCACTCCACATCCGGTGTGGCCTTCTGTGGGGCCTCCTGGCATTCTCGGGGCAGGGCTTTTGGTGGGCAGGGCTGCTGTTCACAGGCTGACTCCATGCAGCAGGTGGCCTGGGGGTGGGGAGATGATCCCCAGGTAGGGCCACCAACCCCCTCCCCGAAGGGCAGAGCTGGTCCTCTCCTGCCACCTGCCAAGCCGCCAGGCACACAGTGCCTCGCCCTCCAGGCAGGGGCAGGGGGCGGCAAGCATGCTTCCGGAGAACACCTCTGCAGAAGCTTCCTCATCTAGTAAGAGCCAGCCACTACCAGGCTGGGGGCAGGGTGCAGCCTGGAAACTGCGGGATCCGGTGCCCTCCTGGCTGAGCATCTTCTAGCAGGTGGTCTGAGGATATCTGTGTGCTTTTTGCTTTTTGCTTTGTCACTGAAATATTAACATCCAGAGCTGGAATTCGATTTTTAGAACAAGTGCTGTGTGTGTGTGTGTGTGTGTGTGTGTGTGTGATGTGCATTGATAAATGCATTTATTTAACAAATGGGTCTTGACATCCTCTCTGTGCCAGATAGTGAGGTGGGCACTGGGGGAGGGAAAGAGACGCCAGGATGGCTAAGGTCTGTCACAACCTTGCAGAGACCACAGCATAAAGGGGGGGGGGGCACCTGCTGCATCACAATATGCGTGAGCCTACAGAGGATGATTTTGGAGCTCATGGAAGATGTCATAGGGACCCCAAAAGCAGACCCGGCAAGGGTTCTGGTTCTGGAGGTGATCCCAGGCAGGTGGTGCTGGACAGGGAAGCAAGTCAGGGAGGGAGGACAGGCAGGAAAGATGTGTCCACCAGTGGGCTACGCTGTGGATACCTGGGACTCAGCCCCTCTGGGGCCCTTCAAGAAACTGTAGCTCGTACCTCAGAATTATGCCTCAAAGGGGCAAGAAAATGAATGCCCCCATCTATTCCCTGCTTCTTGGGCAGGGGTACTACAGAGTTCCTAACTCCCTGGCTCTTGTGGCCTGTGCTGCCCATGCCTGCACCATTGCCAGAGAATGTCCTAGACACAGAAAGCCCCAGTGTGCAGAGGGATGTGTCTACGGGCGGCCCCTGGGTGGGACTTGGGCATAAGAACAGTGTCTGCAACACAGGCTGAGAAGAGAAGTGTGGGAGTCAGGTTTGGATGGGGATGGAACGGAGGAAGAAAGAAAGGTGATGCAGGCGGAGAAAAGCATGCTTGAAGGGACAGGCACAGATGGGCCAGCGAGCTCCGTTGTGGGGGTGGGGGACATGCTATGTAGAGGAGCCGAGGCTAGGGGAGGTCGGGCTGGACTGGGAAGGGTCTCAGAGGCCAGCTTGGGGCCAGTCCTTCTGCTTGGGCATGTGTGCATGATGGTGCGCTGCGTCACGGCTCTATCCCTTCAGGAGGCGGGCCAGCCCCGCCAGGGTCTCAAGGATTCTGGGTCTTCATTCCTTCAGCCCCTCTGGCAAGGGCACTCACTGCTGGCTGCGCCCCTCTGCCAGCCCTGTCCCCAGCAGCCCGAGCTCCTGTCCCTCTATCTGCTGACAGCCCATCGGTCATCAGGGTCTCTGGGCAGCATTGGAGCCAGCAGCCATCCTCTGGACATGGTCGATTCTACAGTATTTGACTTGCATGTCCCTGAATTGTACAGACAAAGCTGCACATATTACCAGATCAATTAAAACAACCTCCACCAGGCCCCAGGACTCAATCAGAAGCCCCTCCCTTGGGACCCAACGGGGTCTGCTGCTTCTCTGGATGCCCCGTCTCTGGGAAGTGCTCCCCAGTTTCCTTGGCCCCTCACAATAGTAACTTCTTACCCCTCTCAAGGGCTTACCATGACCCTGAGATGATTTTTGCCATTTAGTCCTCAGAATAGCTCTGAGTTATAAATGCTGCTAATATCCTTCTTTTCAGAAGTTGAAATGGAATCACGGAGGAGGGAGGGCAAAACTGGAGGGCAGGCGAATGGGATCCAGGCAGGAGCTCAGTGAGGAGGTGCCAAAGGGACCTGGGGTCTGGGAGAGGGTCTGGATGAGGACAGACATGTGGTCAGGTGTGTGGGTGCCGTAGCTAGACGGCTGGTTTCAGTGGACCCCACCACTTCCCAGCTGTGTGACTCTGGGCATGTTCCCTCCCTCCTCCTGCCCAGAATGCCCATCTAGGGCCAGTCTCCCCACTCGCCGCCAGCTGCTGCTCTCCCTCCACAGCTCAGCTCTTGAGCTGCTCAGATGTCACCTCCTCCATGAAGACCTCCATGGCACTCTTATGAGTTTCACCTACTTTCTGACATTCTCATCACATGGAGAATTTTTAGCCATACAGTGTTTTGATTTGCACCCCTCCTCTCATCTCCTTTTCCAAGCTGTGAGCTCCTGAAGGGCTGGGAGGATGCCCAGGCGCTGGCTGACTCATGCAGTGACCAGCGCAGAGCTGTGTCCCCAGCTGTAGCCAATAAACTGCTTGGGGAATGAATGAACTAACGAACAAACATGAGGGGAGACACACCTACTCCTTGCCCCATCTCCTTACCCATAACCTCAGAAAACCCATCCTTGGGCCTTTTCTTGCTAGGCACTGCTTCCCTTCTACAAACCCCACATTATGCCCAGCAGGGAAAGCCAGCAAACTTGTCCCCGGACTCCTCCTCCTGCTGAGACAACAGCATACAGAGGCCTAAAACCAAGTTCAGAGGTACCATCAGGGTCCCCCAAAGGCTGGCTAAGGTACAGTAGAGAGCAGAGCCTGCTTCTTCCAACGCACAGGCTGCACAGAGCCGCAGGGGCCCTGGCAGGGAGAAGAGAGAACCGGATCAGAACAGACAGGGAGGCGGGCCCCGTGAAGAGGCTGTTAGCAGCAATCTCGCTGATCAGCGTCTCAATTAATCTCCACAACACCTTGGAAACTTCAGAAAAAGAACAAAGCGGACCAGAAAAGAAAGAGCAGACTCAAGCCCCGGAGGACAGACAGTGCCTGGGCCTGGTAGTGGGAACGTGGGTGTCTCCTGGGACTCTGCTGCCAGACAGAAGGGGGAGGCAAGTGCAGGCCCCGCCGAGTCTCCCGGGCTCCCCACGCTCAGGGCTGGGCTGCTTCTGCCAGGGCCAAACTCAGGAGCACAGAGTTGTTCAAGAGAAAGGACAAGCTCAACAGGCTCTAGAGCAGCCCTAGACAGTCGTGAGGTCGTGGGCTTAAGCAAAGGGACAAGTCTTTTACCGTCCTCGCCCTAAGACCTCTAACTCTGGGTGTCTCTAGGGCCATCTGACGGGAGGGAATGTGTGTGTGTGGCGGGGTGGGGGGGCCGCCAGGGTCCTTGCCCTTAATGTTGCAGGGAGGAGGCCTGGCCCGGCAGCCATGACAGTCTTTCCTCCCGTTTTCTGAGGTCACACACAGGCGGTCCTCGGCTCACCTGGGAGGCAGGGAAACTCCACCATGGGGCACATTTCCAGAGACAGAAAAAGGAATTTTTAAAAATATGGGCATCTAGGGGGTGCCTGGGTGGCTCAGTTGGTTAAGTGTCTGACTCGTCTTGACCTCAGCTCAGATCTAAATCTCAGGGTCATGAGTTCGGGTCCCCTGTTGGGTTCCACACTGGGCGTGGAACCTACTTCTAAAAAAAAAAAAAAATTGGGCATTTTTGCTTAAGGTATTCAGAATTTTTCTCAAAACATACAACAGCACACCATGGTAGAAGGAGCAAGAAGCAGGTTGGTTCTGGTTGGCACAGCTAATTCAATCCCTCCTTCCCCAAACCCTGGCCCTCAGTATCACCCCAGAGATGAGGGGAAGTTTTAACTAGTGGTTTTTGCGCTGTGCTTGGTGGAGCCCTCGGGGCTAGCAAAGCCTTCTCAGGAACCATGCTGTCAAGTCTCTAAGTGCCCAGATGGTGGAAATAAGCTTGGGCAGCGGTGTGCTGGTTAAACACACTTTCTAGGGAAAAAAGCCCTAATTTGCAGCATCTTCTTGTTTCCGTGGTGTAAATACTCTCACCGTGGCTGATTTCAAGCTGCTAGCTCACTTTGAAAATTTCACAATTGACTCTAACAACTTGGCAACTCTAACAAGTTGCAGAAGGGAATCTACTACAGAGTAGTTATAACAGCATCCCGAACCTCCCTGGGCCTCAGTTTTCTCTTATGTGAAATGGGACAATAATACTTTCTACCTAATGGGGTTGTAGAGGTTCTGTGAGTATTCAATGCAGAGTGTGGAAAGCACTCAGCATCATCCCTGACACATCAGTTTTTTTCTATTATTTTTTTTTTTTTTTTTTTTTTTACCCAGTGAACTTCCACTCAAGGTTTTGTTTGAAGAAAATGTTCGTTCCAGCTGTGCCCCACCCCTGCTTACATCTTCTGGGACTTAATTCTCTCTCTCCCTCCCTCTCTCTCTCTCTTACACACATACACACACCCCACCCCAGTTCTTCCGCAGCCCTGGTGTCTCTGCTCCATTTTATTAAAGCAGAAAGCAGTGACAATTATTTTCATAATGAACTAGCTCTTCAAATTAATGCCAATTACACTATGCAATCATGATTAAGATTATGCATTAATCAACGGTGCCAACCTACTTATTAGCCTCTTTAAATAACGATCATGAGGAATGTATGGGAAGGGAGAAAACGGAGAGGAGCCAATTGAGTGGGGGAACTGTCTTTAAGTGGGGCAGGGTGCTCCCTCCAGAAGCCAAGACCCAAAGCAGTTTTTCTTCCATGAATCAGAACCCTAGCCCCTCAGACCTGGAGCTTCCAAAGGTCCTGGATCTGTACAGACCCCTGCACAAAAGGGAAAGGAGTCAAGAGGACCCAATAGGGAGAAGGTAGAAGAACAGTTGACAGTTTGTCAATTGGGGAGGTTCACTGCTCCCTTTCCCTTCCTTCAAAAGCATGAAAAGATAGAGTGTGATTGATACTTCCCCTGGAGTCATGCCACTCCCATCTTAGGTTAGGTCTCCTAGATGCAGAGCCTGAGGCAGGGATTGAGATACACGAGGTTGATAGAGGGGAAGAGAGTTCTTTAGGAAAACCCTGTCAGCAAATAAGCAAAGCAGGGTAGAGACAGGGACAGGGTAGGCAAAGATGCCACCTTGGATGAGATCTGGATTTGCCTGATACAGCATGGAGGTGCTAGGGGGACTCTGGGGCATGCATGCATCCCAGAGGCCTGGGGACCACCCTTTTGAGCCCCAGTGTGCATGAGTCATCAGTGGCTGCAGACTGCCCCCAGGGTTGAAGTGAGTGGGCTAACCTTCTGGGCAAGGTGTCTCTCTTCAACTGAGAACAATTCTCTAGAGAAAAGTGTACCCTATGTATGGAAGGTTCAAACCCAGTTCTGGTGCTTCCAGAACCCACTCTCTGAACCTCTATGTTGTACCCAAGTATTTGTTGCTGGGGTGTCCCAAGACACTGAAATGTTTGGGGTCACCTGGCCCTTAACATGTTCAAGTAGAATGTTGCCCATCCTTGTACCGGGTTTGGGAGTGGGGGAGGGGCAGTCTCTTCCTGGCAGTGTCTCTGAGACTATTCCTGGGTTTCCAGTTTCTCTGAATCTCTTCTTATTCCGACTTGTCTTCACTCTCATCCCACCTCCTACACCTCTTATCTTCTTTCTGCCCCAGTTCACCCTGTGCTGGACCCTGCCCTCACTTTCCCCAAAGAGCGCAATCTGGTGTCCATTTTCTGTGGCCGACTTTAATCAGGGTCAGGTCTCCTGTAAGGAAGGGAGGTGACAGCACAGTGCAGCCTCACTGGAAAGGAAGCACTGGGCACCTGGCCCCTTCCTGCCATGGAGGATTTCGTACCGGCCTCATCCATCCTTGACCATGAGTCATCATCTCCTCCTTTCTCCCTTTTTGGGTCCACGTCCTAGCTACTGCCTTCCTCTTAGGCCCTTCTCTCATCCTCCCCCTTCAAAACTCAACATCACATCTTTGGATCCTTTGCACAGCAGGTTAGTACTATCATAGTCTTACCTTCTCCAGGCCCTCCGAGACTTTTCCCTTTAAGATAAAGGCTGCCCTTCCCCTAGAAGAGGGGATGGACTGCAGCCCACTGGCCCAATCCAGCTGGCCCCCTGATTTTGTAAGTAAAGTTTTATTGAAACGCAGCTGTGCTTGTTTGCAAACCTATTGTCTATCACTTTCACATTCCGAAGGAAGAGTTAAGTAAACCCATCTGGTCCACAAAGCCAAAATATTTACTGTCTTGTCCTTTCCAGAAAATGTTTGTTGACCGCTGGCCTAGAATGGAGAAGTTTAAAATTGATTTTGTTCTTCTAAATGGCATTCTTTTAAGAATTGTCATGAATTAAGCTCTCACCACATGACATGCATTTCATTACATTGTTTTCTTTCTTCCTTGCAATGGTCAACCCTTGGAAGTAGGTGCCCCATTTTACAGATGCAGAAACTGAGTCTCAGAGATTGAGTAACTTCCCCCAGTGGAAAGGGCTAGGGTTCAGACTGAGGCATAATTATCACCAGAATCTAAGTTGGGAACATTTCTGTTTTTGCGTCCAATAGCTGAACCCTGCACATTGACTGGTTATTGTCTGCTTGTGGTTGCCCGAGCTTTCCTGGGGGACAGGAGCCTGATGTTAAGTTTTCTTGATGTGCTAGGACAACTCATGTTGGCACGTGGCAGAGATCGGTGGGTGTTTATGGAACTGAATGGCATATCTCCCAGGCTGGGATCTCAGTGCCTGAGATGTGTCCCCTAATGAGCTATCAGCCCCGCTCCTTTGTAGCCCAACTGCCAAGATGTGATAGGCCAGGAAGGAGTAAAGCCCTCGGAAATGCCTCCTTGTCTCCTGACCTTCAACCCTCGTTTAGGCTGGAGATCTGTAATGACTAGACTTCTTCCTGGGCTCCCTTGAATAATTTTTTTTGTGTTTTTACTTTTTAAAAAAATAAAAAGAATGCATATTTATTGTAAATAACCTGGAAAAATCAAGATAATACAAGGAACAAGCTAAAATATCCATGAACCCCTTCTATCCAGAAATACTCATTGATCAAATGTTGTTACAAATCTTTCCAGTCTTTTTTCTATAGGTATAGATAATGTGCTTTCGGTTTGATAAATAGATTTCAAACTATAAAATAATTTTGTTGCTTTGGTGGGGGCATTTGGGGCATTTTCTGTATCATTAGGTATTCCTTAAGAGCATTTTTTTAAAGCTTTTTTCCTTATTACTAAAGCTCTTGCTCAGTGCAGAGGACTTGAGGGAAAAAGCACTAAGCAAAGCAATCCATTATCTTTTTACTTTCTAGAAAGAACCTCTGTTAACATTTTGGTGTATGCCCTTCTGGTATGTCCTTTTTGATTTTAATTGGAATTGCATTAAATATATAAATTAATTTGAGGAGAACTGACATCTTTATAATATTGAGCCTTCTCTTCCAGGAGAAAGTTATGTCTCTCCATTTATTCAAGTCTCCTTTTATGTTCTCCAGTAAAGTTTTGTAGTTTTCTTGGTATAAGAATTGCACATTTATTGTAAAGTATTTTTTTTCGTTGTTGCCTTTGTGAATAGGGTCTCTCTGTTTCCTTATAATTTCTCAGTGTTTATTGCTGATGTATAGGAAGGCTGTACATTTTTTCTGTATTTGTATGCTGGCTCTTTGAGGAGCTGTCTGGCTTCTAGTAGGTTTCCATCTGATTCTCTTGAGTTGTTAAGAAAACAGTAATAAGCGTCTGCAAATAATATTGTGTCTCTTTTCTGATTGCACTACCATGATTTGTTCATTTTGTCTTATTTATACAATGACTTTAAATAATATTTTATTACGGAGGATGTCTGCCATATCCATTTAGGGAAGATGGTATAATGGATCCCTGTGTACCCACCACCCGGCCCCAGCAACCAGGAACCCATGACCTTTCCAGACCTATTTGTACCCCCTTCACAACTACCCCTCCCCTATGATTTTGAAGCAAATCCCGGATACCATGTCATACCATCCTGTACCCTCACTCTTAATGCCTGCAAGTTGTTCTGCCATATGGATGGCTTTTAATACATCAAATAGTCTCCTACTTTGGGACATCAAGTTGTTTCTATTTTTTCAATATTATGTCAAGAATATCCTTCGACATAAATGTGTTTATGTATCTCTAAGTTATTCTAAATTTATATCCCTAGAAATGCTAAATCCTGAGCAGTAAATTAAAATCCCTAGAATTACTGGATCATATGGTATTTTGATCATTTATTTTCCTTTAAACACATACACACCATCACATGATGGCTCTTCTGATTAGAAATAGAACACATGTTCGCTGCAGAACTTTTGGAAAATACAGAAAAACACAAAGAAGGAAATTAAAGTCTCCCATAATCCTGCCACTCAGAGAGAAGCCCTCTTGACATTTTGGGATGTATTCTTCTCATCCTGTTGTATGTGCTTGCCCAGCCTGTGTATGCACACCCACGCAGACTCCCATGCATGCACACTATGTGTTATGGATTGTAAGCCTGCTGGAGGACTGGGTTGAGGGGCACATTGATTTGTTCACTTTTTAAAATACTCACTTTTAAAAAAATTTTTTTAATGGCAGAAACAACCCAAATACCCATTAACTTGGTGATGAATGGGTAAATAAAATGTGGTAAAAGTACTATTATTTAACAGTTAAAAAGGAATGAAGCACTGAGATGTGCTACAACATGGATAAGGCTCAAAAATGTGCTAAGTGAAGGGACCCAAAGACCACCTACTGCATGATTCCATTTATATGAAATGTCCAGAAAAAATAAATCTCTAGAGACAGAAAGTAAATTAGTGGTTGCCTGGGGCTGGGGCTGAAAACTGTGATTGACCGTAAACAGGCTCAAGGGATCTCGCTGGGGTGATGGGAATGTTCAGAATTGTAATGATGGTCTCACAATGCCATAAATTTATCCAAAAATCATTGTACACTTAAAACAAGATGCATTTTGTGGAATTTCTTAATGTAAATAATACCACCATGAAGTCGATTTTTTAAAAGAGTAAAGACATTAACATAAAGCTTCATTTGGAAAATAAAGAGTAAGCACAGAGAACGAAATAAGAAATCTACCACTGTTTAAAACCCCTCCTATTTTTCCGTCAATGGTATAGATTCCTCCTTATCTTCCTTCTGTTCTCCCTCTTCTAACGTGGAATTGCACTGCATCTCCAACTTTATAACCTTTGTTTTTCACTTAAAAATATGTCATGGGTATTTCCCAAATCATTAAATTTTTGCTATTACATGGAAATATATAGCTTATTACAGTTTATGGACTCCTTCTTTGGTGTTGGGCATCCCTAGATCCTCCTCTCCATATGTGATCTGTATGTCCGTTGTTGCCATCAGAGTCAATTCCTAGAAACTGAAGTATTGAATCAAGGAGAAATATTGAATCAAAGACCTAAGCATTTTTAAAGCTTTTGGTATTTGCTGATGGCCACCAGGAAGGGGAGGTATACCAGTTGCCACTTCCACCAACAGTCAAGCAAGTGTCTGTTTCCAAATGCCCTCAGCAAACCTGGGTGTTTTAAGTTATTTTATGTGGGACAGGCAGTGGGACAGGCAAGACGTGGTATCTCACTGTTGGCTGAAATGGAGTTTATTTGATTTTTAGGGAGACCCACATTTCTTCATATGTTAATAGCTGCTTTGTATTATTTTTTCTTTAGCGAAATGCCTATGCTTGCCCTTTGCACATGTTGCTCTTGGAGCATTTGTCTTTTTTTGTTGACTTTTTAGTGTTTATTTTTATAAAATAAGAACATCAACTTTTATACTGCCAAATATGTTATAAATATTTTTCCAAGTTTGATGTTTGCCATTTAATTTTGTTCATGGTAGTTTTGATACATTATTACTTGATATATATTATTTCTGTGGTGTTATCAGCATCTCTCCTTTGGTTTCTGAATTTATTATAATGCCTAGAAGGAGCTCCTCCACCTCAATATTATATAATATTCACCTACATCTTCTTTTTTGGTACCTTTATACTGTTTTTTTTTCCTCCTTCCTTCCCTTAATTTCTTGCTCTTTAATCTTTAATCCATTTGGAACTTATTTTGATATACAGCTTAAGATTGGAATCTAACTTAAATTAATCCCAAATAATTGAATAATTGTCTCAGCTCAATTAATGAATAATTTATATTTTACCTACTGATTGGAAACAGCCACCTTTGTCATGTCTTAAATACTTATCTCTACTTGAATCTCTTTCTGGGGGCTTTTTATCTCATCCCATTGATCTGTCTGCATTTTCATATGCCATTAGGACATGTTTTTAATTATTTTGGCTTTTATGATGCTTTTTAAATCCAGCAGTGCAGATCACCTGTCATCTCTTTAGGCTGCTATCTCCTGGTTAGTCTTCATGATGCATTTTAGAGTCATCTTGTCCAGTAAAAGAAAAAACCCTTCTGTGATTCTGATTGGAATTGCATGAAACTGAAAAATTAATTTGGAATAAACTGACACCTCTATTCTTGAGCCTAACTGTCATGGAACACGCCATGTCTCCTCATCGAAGTCTGCTGTTACATCCCTCCCTTGTAGTATTTTTGTCATTTTCTTTTTTTTTAAGGATTTTATTTATTTATTTGACAGATCACAAGTAGGCAGAGAGAGAGAGGGGAGGAAGCAGGCTCCCTGCTGAGCAGAGAGCCCGATGTGGGGCTCGATCCCAGGACCCTGGGATCATGACCTGAGCTGAAGGCAGAGGCTTTAACCCACTGAGCCACCCAGGCACCCCAGTTTTTGTCATTTTCAATGCTGAGATTGCTCACTTCTTATTTGTTTTCTTATTCATTGTGTAATATTTTTGTTGATCTTAGAAAGGAGATCTTTTACCATTAAGTTTTCTTACAGTTGTTGCTGATATAAAGAAATGGTATTAATTTGTGCTAACTCGTTATTTAACTCGACCCTCCTGCTCCTGCTACTTCTTAACAAGTTTTTGTGTTTGGGGATTAAGGTTTTGCAGGAAAACATTTATATCATTTGCAAGAATTTTTTTTTCTTTCTAAGAGGTGTGTCTCTAAATTCTTTTTCTTTCTTGTTTTGTTGGTTAATGGTGTGGTGTAAATCTTTACCCCTCCTTTATCTCTTTAATGAGAATGTCTCTAGTGTTCACCATTAGTGTGATATTGAAGGCAGATTTGAGCTAAAGATGCTTCAAGGTAGTAACTTTTCTGGTGCTAGTTTATTAAGCATTCTTAACAGCAGTGGATTTTGGATTTTATCAGATGCCTTTGTACATCTTGTGAGTTGATCATATGTTATTTTTTCCCTTCGAGCTATTAATGGAATGATATTCATAGATTTATGTTGAACCTCCCTTTCTTTATATTGAACATAACTATACCTGGTCATGGTATGTTTTCCTGGTAATATTCTAATAGATTCTACTTGCCAGAACTCTATTGGGAATTTTCATAGCAATATTACTAAGTTGGTCATTTTATTTGACTGTTTGTCAGTCTGTGGTGTCAGTCTCTGTTGCTGGCTGAGTGAAATAAACTAGGAGGATCTTTGTATTTCATACGCTCTAGTCAATTTCTATGCATGGAATTATCTAGGATAATATTGAACACTTTTGGTGTGGGGGGGATCTTGTCCATAAAACCTTCAAGCCAAGCATCTTTGTTAACATGCCCTTCCCCTTCCGCAGCACACACGATTTTACCCATCTCTTACAGGAGGAATCTTCGAGTATGCGGATGGCCCCAATGCCCAGGTCATGAATGCTGAGGAGCATGCCTTTCGATTTTCTGCCAACATCATCAACAGGAACAGGACTCTGCTGCCCAACACAACCTTGACCTATGACATCCAGAGGATTCACTTTCATGATAGCTTTGAGGCCACCAAGAAGGGTGAGTAAGCAGCCTTGACTGTTACCTTCCAGGGTGGGGACAGAGGCAGCCTTGTTTGCTGTCCAGGGTCCTGACGCCGGGGCTTGAGGCTCAGAGCCTATGTCTCCTGGTTTGGGGATCTGCCTCATTTCCAGTTCAAATTAGGCTGAACTGTGTCATTCCCCAGGCTGTCCACCAGGAATTTCGCTGACAGGTGCCATGAGGTAATGAGGGGCCATGGGAGGAGGTGGAGAATGAGGCCTGAGATGGGGCTGAAGAGGTAGAAATGTAGAGGTCAGCTCATATCCCCAACACCTTTGAACTGAAGCTGGCATTTTCAAACTTGTTTTTCTTTCATTGAAATCCTACCCAGAATATCAATAATTAAAATATGCAACATTAAGTTGCCATAAAAAGACTTACTAAAAAACAATGAAGCTGCTTCTATGGCTCATATAATTTGACCCCAGAGGCTATGGATGACACTTGAAGTTTGACATTAGCCTCAGCATTCAGTACATTTCCATATTTTGTTTTAGCTGCACAATAGCAGAAACATTGTGAGTCATAAAAATAAGCTTTAGTAAATCCAGTTTTCCCCACACCTGAGTTTTAAAAAATAAAACAAAACAAATGTTGGGTTGCATCCTTCTTTATTAGTGATACATTTACAATAAGCTCCAATGACCACACAGAAAGGACTGGAGAACTTCATTCCAAGATCCTCAGGGAGAAAAAAAAAGCAACTTGTCAATACCTGAATGAGCTAGCAGTTTCCAAGGTGGCATATAGCACATTTGAATATACACATATGGTCCTTCATTACTCTTTTAAAAATATAATTTATACACATACACATTTAATTGAAATTAATTTAGAGGCTCAGATAACTCTAGAAATAGCTTCCATATATCCCTAGAGTTCCCTGGAACTCCATTTAAAAATCTCAGACCTAAGGAATCTCACTCCCAGGGAAGACAAGGTCATTTTTCCTACAATTTGCCATCATAACCCCTTGCTTTTCTTCTTCAAGACACTTACCACAATTTGTAGTTAAATAATGGTGTGTATTTGATGTGTTTCCCCTTCTCTCCAATACTACTGGAAGGAAGGCTCTTGTTAACTGATAAAACCCTAGCATCTAAAAGACTGGTATGTAGTAACTACTCATTGAAATATTTATTGGATGAAACAATGAATGAATGATGTGAGAATGGGGCATGGCAGCCTGAGCAACATTACTCAGGGCCCCTGTCTGCTGAACTTAATGACAGTGTCCTTCATGCAGTTGGGTAGACTGAGGCTCATCCAAAATATCCCCTTGGTCTTTCTAAGGGGCTCCCAGTAGCTAATCAAGTTCTCCTGGACTCCCAGGTATAGACCTACCAAAGTGCTTCCTGGGGGTGGCTCTGTTTTCCAAAGCCCCATTGTGGGTAAACATCTTAGCATAGAAAAGCAGTGTAGCATGAGCTTGGAGCCAGACTGCCTAGCCTTGCACCTTGTCCATTCTGATATTAGTTGTGACCTTGAACAATGTACCTTGTGCCTCAGTTTTTTTCATCTACGAAATGGACACATTTCCGTGAAGTGCCTAGAACAGTGTCTGGCATGTATAAGGTAATGATATTGGACTTTGCTTTTATTACCTTGGTTGGTTTGCTCTCTACCCAGTGAGCCATCAGGTTCAGGGCTTCACCTACAAGCACTTTCTCCACAGTTGGTCCCTCTCTCACCTGCCCTGCTCCTCCATGCCTTGTAAGCTGAAGGGAACAGGATCCCTGACATTGAGCACAATACCCCTGACCCTTCCCTGAGTCTCAGAGCCAGCCTGCACACAAACTGGAAGAACCCCACCCTGTTAGCCTCGGAGAGTGGTCCTTTGCCCATCACCCTTCTCCTTATGCTGGCCTGTTGTCCCCTCTACCGGCATCCTCTCAGCTCTCTCTCCACATGCCTTGTGGCCAACACTTACAGTCAGCTATCCACCTCCCCACTGAGAGTCCCTGCTGGCATCCTCTGCCTGGCCTCATCCAGCTAGAAAGTGACTGAACTCAACCAAAAATGCTCAGTGAAAAGGTGAGGACACAGAACAAACGCCTGGAATCAGAACAGAGGTTTACGTGGGCACGATGACCCCAAAGGGCTAGGCTGGGTATTCTGTCCATTTTTTCTAAAAGTCACTAAAATAATATGACGACTCTTCAGTAGCACACTTGCGAGTCAGCACGGGGGCCTTCCCCAGCCAGCAGTGAGCCCAGGGCAGAACCCCAGAGTCTTCTAAGGCACTTCCTCCAGTGGGAACTTAGAGTTCCATGCAATGTGGAACTGCCAGGTAGCGGGTGAGTAGACCTGGGACAGAAACATCCAGCTTTGGAAGTCCAGCCAGAGGAGGCCAAGAGACCAAAGCCACACCCCCTTATCCCCCACCACGTGACTTGTTTGCTTAAAACTCCAGCTGATGTGTCCTGCTATTCTTTCTCCAAATCATCAGAGCCCATGGAGACCTGTCCAGTCAAGCCCAGATGTGACTTTCCAACCACATCTGGCCTCTGGGCTCTAGCCCTGCCTATGGTCCTCCAGGGGCCATGCTTTCTCCTACCTCAAGGCTTTTGCACTTGCTGTTCTCTTTGTGATGCCCCTTCCCTATCACACCTCTGCCCTGCTCCTTGTCTAGGTCTTCAGAGGAGCCCACCCCAAGTCCCCAGACAAGGTCAGGTCTTCACCTCATAAAGCTCTGGACTTTTCCTTCACAACTGTGATCCCTGGATACATGTGTGTGTGTGTGATTATGTGATTATTGTCCACATCTTCTCCTAGATTATGTGTCTTTTTGCCTCTTCACTGCTGTCCTAAGGAAACATTGTTCTGACTACCAGTGCCATACATATGCTGCTCTGCCTGGTTTTGAACTTTACACAAATAGAATACAAGTGTGTACATTTTGGCAGTATGTAGAATATACCCTTGAGATTCATCTGTGTTATTGGTTATAATAGGAATCTATTTATTGTTGTGTAGTGGTCCACTATACAAATACACCACAATTTTTAAACTCAAATGTATCATTGGACGTTCAAGTTGTTTCCATTTGGGCCCAGAAAGCAGTGCTACTGTGAGCATTCTTGTAGATATCTTTTGGTGCACAAATGTACACAAATGTTTTTTGGTGGGTAGACATGCAGGAGTGGAAGTATGAGGTCACAGGATGTCATGTGTTCAGCCAGATGGCTTTCCAGAGTCCTGGCAGCAAGCCCCTTGGGTGGCGCACGGCAGTGCGGAACCGTCGACACCATCATGAACCCTTGATAAAGTCAGTTTTGTTTCTGGTGGTTGTGTGGTGGACATCTCATTGTGGTTTCACTTTGTATTTCCCTGATGACCAGAGGTCCTGAGCATCTTTTCAAATTTTCATAGATCATTCAGATCTTCTCTTTCCTGGAGTACTTTTTGAGCCTTTTAACCATTTTTAAAATGGAGCTGCTTGTTATTTTGTTATTGACTTGTAGGAGTCTTTTACATATGGTGGGTAGGAGTCCTTTGTGGGACTTGCGCATTGCCTGTATCTGCAGCAAGGGAGCTTGTCTTCCCACTGTCTTAGAAACATCTTTTGAGGAACAGTGTTCTTAACTTAAGGAGGTCTGATTTGTCAATATTTTCCATTACAGTTAATGGCTTTGTGTTCTATTTTTGTCTATCCTCGAGTCATGAAGATTTGCTCCCACGTCCTAGAAACTCTGCTGTTTTGTCTTTCATGGTTAGCTCTAGGACCTGTCTCACACTGATTTTCTCTGTATAGTGGGAGATAGGGGTTGAGGTTTATTTTTTTCTACACAGTGTTGGTGAGAATGAAACCTGGTTGAACTTCTCAGGGGAGTATGGAAGTGTCCACTAAAGTGAAACATATGCCTGCAAGAGAGTTCCTGTCCACTTTATCGATAACAGCTGAATGTTACAGGAAATAAATTAAAGGTTCATCGACAGGAGAATGGATAGATTGGGGTATAGTTGTTCCATGGAATTTGAGTTAACAATTAAAAAAAAAAAAGAAAAAATTCTCCCTACACAAAACATCGTGAATGAGTCTCACAGGCATAATGTTGAGTGAATAAACAGTGGTCACCTCTGGGAAAGGGAGGAGTGTGCAGCATATATTAACTGGAAAGGGAAAGGGATAACCTTCCTAGGTGTTGGGAACGTTTTATATTTTGATCCAAGTAGTAGTTACATGGATGCAATTATATGTAAAATTTCATGGAAGTCTGTACCTAAAGCTGATGCACTTTACTATATGATATTACATCTCAATAAAAAAAAGTTTAAGAGGCTCCTCTCTGCCATCACTTTCCCTTAATGTCCCTCCTATAGATACCATACCTAAGACAGACCCTAGCTGTCGTTAGAACCACCGCTGTCTGACCCTGGAGGCATTTCTACAGTTGGATCCTGCTTCCCCCTTAGGTACACTCCATCCCTTGGGGTGTCCCTTTTTCCCATGATCTTTATTTTTTCTTTTGATCTTTGGTTTTTGTAAATGTATTCCTCTGAAGCATCATTAAGGCTCTTCTGGGGGATGACCTTGGGCTTAATTCTAATTAACCCAATGAGAATGATTAATCCTGCCATCACAGCTGGATCCGGCCACCTCGGGCCACGTCGGGGGAGCGGGCACCATGCACAGAGCCTGGCACGTCTGCCAGCTCCACTCGAATTAGTCCTTCCCTCCACAGGAGGCCCAAGAGGCCTTTCTCCCATTCAAAGGGACTTTCATTTATTGTCTTTACTTTTAAATGTTTTGTGGAAAATTAAAAGATGAGTGACTGCCAAATGGTGTCTGAGCCAGCAACCCAGAGAGCGCCTGTGTTTTCTTCCAAGCCTGACCAGAGCGGGCCTGGAATCGACCCAGCACTCCCCAGGCTCCTCTGCCTTCACTTATTCTCTGGGCTGCTCAATTCCTTTTAAGACACAAATTGATTGGGGTAATTTTTGCTATAACTACAATTGCCACGGAAAGGGGGTGAGGGGGGCTGCATTCAGGCTGTGGACTCCTGCAATGACTGTGAACCATTGAGCTACTGTAAAATGACCAGAAAATGGATCCCAAATTGAAGCTACAAATAATGTAATTACTGCAGCGTGTGCTCAGGGCTGCCAGAACAAGAGCTGGCTGCTGCCCTGGAAACATCTGGAGATAAAGCTGCTGCTGCTGCTGCTGCCGTAACCCCTGACCTGGTCCCTCGGGGGCAGCAGCGCTCTTCCAGGCTGGAAGAGCTTCCAAAGGTGGAAAGAACATGGAAGGGGCAGAAAAAGGGATGAGGAGAGAGGCCAAAGAGAAGGAAGAGGTGATGGACAGGTGCTTCCTGGCACCCAGCCGTGAGATATAATCGCTGTATCTCTGGCAGGATGAACCTCAGCATGGCCATCATCCTCCTATCACCACCGTTGTCACTACTGCCAATGCCAATGCACCATCACCACAGTTACTGTTGTCACCACCAACAGTGTTACCTCCACTCTTCACACCATCACCACCACCATCACGGTCACTACTGTCCTCATCACCACCACTGCCAGACAGCCACAGCTTCATCGTCACCGGTCTCATCAGTGCCAACATCATCACCATCTTTCCTACGACCATCGGCAGTCGTGACATTGACATCTTCATCAACACCAATCTCATCAATCACACCCTTGCCAACATCCCCACCCCATGATCATCATCTTCCCCATCCTCACCATTGTCATGGTGCCGGAATCTTCATCATCATCACCAGCCTCATCAACACCAACATCGTCACACAATTACTGTCGTCACCATCAGACTGTTACCACATCCTCTCTCATCAATGTGCATATCACCATCATTATTCCTACCATCATCATCGCTATTATGTCACAACATTGACATTTTACTATCATCAATCCCATCATCATCCCACCATTATGCCACAATGTCAACACTATCATCAGTTCCGTCTTTGTGGGTGCCATGGCCATGATGATCAATAGTATGGTCTTTGCCCTCACAGCCATCACTGTGGTCACCTTTAACTCTTCACAACTGATGTCAAAATCAAAATTGCCTCCTTCAAGATCACTCTTATAATCCTCTGCAGAACCATAACTTGTGTTTGGTCTACTCTCCCTTGCCTCAGCCAAACCAGATACCTAGACCTTGGACCCAGGCAGGGGACCATGATCTAAGAGGCTGGGCTGGGTGAGGGTGAGGGCATAGGAAGTATTTGCCTGCCTGCTTCTAGGCAGTATCAAAAGGGGAAGTCCAAAAGGCAGATTCTTGGAAGTGGTAGTGGAGGGAATGAAACATAATAGTCATTTGACCAAGCTATCCATCAGAGGGTCCCAGAGGCAAAAGGAAAAAGATAGAGATAGGTTTCCATAGGATGGAAACCAAGGACATCAGAGGACAGCTAGAAGGTTCAAAATAAAAGATAGTGCATGAGAGAAACTTACAGATTTTATAGAGTGTCCACAGCTTGAGGGGAGTGACCAAACCTGGACAGCCGTCACTCCCTGTCGCTATCTCCTTCATGTTGTATCTAACCTCCATGGCTACACAGTAACTCACACATGATCTTTTCCCCATGGAGCACCTGCTCTCGGGACAAAGTGGCCAGAGGGACACTCAACACCCAGGGAAGCAACATGAATGAGCAGTGAATGGACAGGTCAGGGCCTGGCCTCCTTGGGGCGAGGGCCCTTAAAAAAAGACTTCCTGAAATGGGACAATTTATCAACAAACCCAGGGTTCTATTTTGGAAGCATTTATTTTCACTGGGGTTGATCCCACACAGACTGCTGCTCCAGGCTTTTTGACTGTAGGGTGACAAGAGTGGGGACAGCAGCGCCTCCCTGACTTGGACTCCAGTCCTACAGCCGTAGGAGCACCAGGGAGCTGCCATGTGCCCCACTGGGCATCTTCTCCTGCACTTGGTATTGGCCACAAGGAATCCTAGTCACCCAGGAGATGCTCCCTATGTTGGCCTTGCTGCTTCCCATACACGACTGCCCTGTCCCATGTTCCATGTGGTTCCAGTAGTCTCCTGACAATAACCAGCTTCCCCCCACCAAGAGTGCTGTATCTTTCACCCAAGGCACAAGTGGAATTCTCTGGTGTTCTTGAGGAAGTACAAATTTCAGGGAAAATACTGTCTATATTTCCTCCTGGTCCCAGGAGGCAGTAAGGGAGGAGAGGTTGGAGGTCAAGGAAGAGGAGAAAATACCCTAAAGACCACCCATTCTGATTAACTGAAAACCACTCCACATCTCTGCATCCATTGGGACCACCATTAGCCCAGGCGAGATGGCCCCTTTCTCTGGGTCTGTGCTTTGGGCGGGGGGCTGCCCTTGCCCTCCTCTGGTCAGTGTCTCCTCCCAGGACAAAGGATCAGTGGGACGAAGGGCACTTGCTTACCAGGAGCCTGTGCTCCAAGTATCTAGAACCCTGAATTTCCATTTTAGCCTTTGCTCCAAGTATCTAGAACCCTGAATTTCCTACCCAGTTGGCCCTGAGCCCACCTCCAGGCCTGCATGAGCCTCTTTCCTGGGCTGTTCTCCAGAGGGAGAGCCGTACTGCCAGGGGTATGCTCCTAGGCCCTTTCCAGAGGTGAGCAGAGGGCAGCTGTTTGTAGGGGTGTGGACAGAGCTCGGACATAGGAGTGGGGTATCCACATGGAGAGCACAGTCCTCCTTATGGATCAGAGCAGAGCCAGCGGTAAAAGAGGGGGGCAAGCTTGAGCTGGTGCCACCCCTCCCCACATCTCTGTGTATGGGAAGTCTCCATGCCCACCTGATTTTTCAGGTTGCTAGGGAAGTGTATTTGTCAGGGTAGGAGGAGAAATATAAAAATTTGTTAGCTTGGCTTATAGCGCTTAAATATTTAGCCATACAATATGTGGGCCTCCATTTGGAGACTGGTCTGGGGCCCTGCAAATCTTGGGGTGGCCTGAGACCAGTAGGTCATTCCCAGAGGCCCTTGGGGCAGTCAGGATGTGTCTAAATCCACCGCCCCTCAATGCTTAGGCGATGTCTTGCCTCCTCCTACATGCACCATATGTTCATAAGTGTGCACGGGGCACCATTCCCACGGCCACAGGCTAGTGAGTTTGCAGACGCTCTAGGGATAGAGCGGTTAGGGCTCCTCTGGTTGCAAGGGACAAAACACCAAATCCTACGTGGCTTAAGCAAAAAGAGAACATGTCTGTTCATGTACCCAAGGTCCAAGGTTTCACTTGACCAGGGGCTCTTATTTCTTCCTCCCCTTTGGCTCTGCTCACCTGCCTACTGACTCCGTTCCCAGACAAGCACTGCACTTTCTTTGGGAGCACAGGGTGGTTATCGCAGCTCCAGATCTTATTCCCACATCCCCTTGCAGAGGGAGAGCCCTACCTTCTGGGTGTGAGGCCTCGTGGCTTCCCATTGGCTCTGACTGGTCACATGACCGTCCTCCACCCCAGTGTCTGGGGCCTGAAGAAGGCCTGCAGCTAAGGCATGCTCTGGCCCTCACGGCCAGGGACTGGGAAAGGCAGGAGCCTGAAGGAAAATCAGAGTTGCCAGAAGAAAGGGCGAGAGCTCCTGGGCACAGCCTGTTTAAATCTCTGCTGTGCCCATCGGGGTTCTCCCTCCCCAGAAGCACCTGCCATCTGACCTGCCTGAGCCCCTCCCCAGGAGGGGAGCGCCTTTCAGGAGCCCCTGGGCTTCCTCCCCCACCCCCCAAGAATGCAAACTGTTTGAGGGCAGGGAGTCAATACTCTTTCACTCAGCAGAGGCTGGTGAAGCACCTGGTCAGGCCAAGTCCTGCATATTTAGGTACTATTTAGGTACTGTTTATTGTTGATACAGCAATAAGCAACATAGATCTAGCCCTTGCTGCCTTGACCTACATTCTAGTGGGAGGACAAAGTCAACAAATGAACAAGACTTCTGGTGGTCATTTAATAAATAAAGAAACATGGGACGCCTGGGTGGCTCAGTTGGTTGGACGATTGCCTTCGGCTCAGGTCATGATCCCGGAGTCCCTGGATCGAGTCCCGCATCGGGCTCCCAGCTCCACGGGGAGTCTGCTTCTCCCTCTGATCTTCTCCTCACTCATGCTCTCTCTCACTGTCTCTCTCTCAAATAAATAAATAAAATCTTTTAAAAAATAAAGAAAGAAAGAAACAAACAAAGCAGGGTATGGGGTTTTGGGAATCTGGCTGGAGGATTCTTATTACAAGTCGGGCAAGTGATACTTCTTTAGTAAGACCACGTGGATGCAGAAACCTGAGGGAAGTGAAGGAGGAAGTCATGCAGATATCTGAGCAGAGAGCACTTGAGCTAGAAGGGACCGTAAGTGCAAAGGCCCTGAGGCAGGAGTGTGCTTAGCATGTCTGCAGAGCAACATGGAAGCCAGTGGGGCTTGAGGGCTGTGAGGAAGGGATAGAAGGATGGGAGTCGAAGTCAGAAAAGTGGTGATGGTGATGAGGACGGGGTGGGATAGGGGTGGGGAAGAACTGCAGCGAGCAGGGCCACATCTGTCACCATGAGGACTTCGGCTTTTAGACCAAGTGACATTGGAGCCTCTGGAGCAAACACGTGATGTCACCACTTGAGGCTGGGAGAGGTAAGAAGCAGGGAGGGTCCCTGAGGAAGCTGGGCCCTGCAAGGATGCTCCGGCAGTAGTGCCAGCAGAAGAAAATGGTGACAGTGGCAAGAAGTTCTGATTCCGGAACATTCCGAAGCTGACACAGCAGGAGTGGGATGTGGGACAACAGAGAAAAAGAGGAGTCAAGAGGAAGCCAATGTTCAGGGTCTAAGCCACAGGGATGGTGGAAGTGGTTTACTGAGGAGGGGATCCTGGAGGAGGAGAGGGGGTGGCGTTTGGGCCACGTTTGGTCTGAAATGCGTCTTGGACACGGGCACATGGTGGTGTCCTGCAAGACGGGAGATGAGCACGTTGAACTTTGGGGAAGAGACTGGGGCTAGAAGTGTCACCGTTGCCACAGGGAGATGTTTCATCCTGGCTGTTTCTCGGCCTTCTCCCCACCGCCCAGATCAGGGCCCGTCCCAGAGCTGGGGGTGCTCACCACAGTGAGGACAGCATCAAAAGTAACCCCATCTCTGTTTTATGAGTGGTGCTAAGGGTCTCGTATGCGTGATCTCACTCAGCGTTCCCAATATCCATGAGTCAGGGCGATTGTAACCCCAGCTTCTAGAGGAGGAAGCCGAGATTCGGAAGGACCCTTCCTCATCTGCCCTCAGAAGGTTCCAGCTGCTGTTTCCCCTCGCTGTGTTTATGGGATCACAGAAATCACTGCACCCCTGTGTGCACAGCCCCCAACTGCCTGACGAGGCCCAGCACTGAGCCCCTCACCTTCCCCCCACCCCCGCCTCCGTTGCAGCCTGTGACCAGCTGGCCCTGGGCGTGGTGGCGATCTTCGGGCCATCACAGGGCTCCTGCACCAACGCCGTCCAGTCCATCTGCAATGCTCTGGAAGTGCCCCACATCCAGCTGCGCTGGAAACACCACCCGCTGGACAACAAGGACACCTTCTACGTGAACCTCTACCCCGACTACGCCTCCCTCAGCCACGCCATCCTTGACCTGGTCCAGTACCTCAAGTGGCGATCGGCCACTGTGGTCTATGACGACAGTACAGGTGGGTAGCCGGGCGTGGCTGGGCTGAGGGTAGGGGGTGAGGGAGGTAGAGCCCCAGTATTTGCTCGCCCAACTCAGCTGCCCCTGGGAGAGGGTGCACACTCACACCCAAGCCTAGCAGGACACCCAGACACTTGTCCCCGCACTGCCTCGCAGCCCGGGACTCACTGGCCACACTCACCCTTCACTCCGCCACAGCCCGCCTCACACCTTCCCTACTCTCCCACCTCCACCCCCCTACAGCATGCTCTCAGCACCACCCAGCACCCGCACTCACCCCTGCACAAACCGTGCCCCCCCCCCCACCGGCTCTCTTAGACTCACATTCGCATCTGCAGCAAACGTGGGCGGCCCCATGCTGACTGTGGACACAGGCTCTGGATCCATGAGCAGGGGTATGCGCTGGCTCTGACACTTGCTAGCTGGATAGCACAGCATTATTTCCTCTCTTCCTCTTCCTTTCTGAAGACTCAAGTCCCAAGACATTTCTTAGCCTGGCCTCTTAAGAGAAAGTGACCTTGGCAAGTCACTTAACCCATCTGGCCCTTCTCTGGCCCCATGTCAAGTCAAGAGCTGTAGCATCCAAGCTGGAGAAAAGCCTTCTTCAGCGTTCTTGCAGCCTGTGATTCTATGTCAGCTCTTGATTACCTTCTAATGGGGAGTGGGAATCATAGGGAGTGAATCCCTAAGAAAAGCTGTTTAACTTGGGATTCTACAAGCGTCTGTTGTGTTCCTGCTATGCCCACAGTACCAGACAGGAGATCATGGAGGGCAGGGCCTCCGCCCCCACTCGGTGCCCCCAGCATGAGCTGTCTGCCATTGAGGGGCGTGAGAATCCCACTCCGGATCATGGCCAGCATTCCGGCAGCCCTGTTAGATGGTCTCACTTAGCACACTGCCGGGAAGGGTTGTGGTGGCTTGTCCAGACCATGAGCCTTGTGTGCCTCCAGGCTTTAGCACAAGTCCTGGTACAACAGAGACATTTTTAAATGCTTATTGAACTTAACTAAATTGAATTGAATTAAAAATCAGGATGAAATATGTCAGCATTAAACATTGCAGGAAGAGAGTCTGGGCGCTGGTAAGGGAGAAGAATGAGGATGTCGTAATCCCATCGTTTTTGGAGGAGTGAATCCTATGGTAGGGGTGTGAGCACACCCCCAGAGGTCACTGGTCATTCCAGGCCATCAGAGCTGAGAGATAAGTGACGGGTACATACAGTCAGTGCCAAGGCACTTGGGGAGAGGAAGCCCGCCAGGCTTGGCTGATCTGGGCTGACTTACCAGAGGGAGAGGGACATGAGTGGGACCTCGAGGGTGAACAGACAGAGAGCAGGTGTGAGGGCATCACCAGTGGCTGGGACAGCCTGAGCAAAAACCGAGGAGGTGGGATTGTGCGTGGCAGCCTCCTCGAGAGCACAGCCTGGCAGGGGGAAAAGATTCAAGTTCAGAAGGTGGGAGGAAAAGGTCAGACAAACAAAGTGTACCAGGCTGTTCGAAGGTTCCGCTGTCTGGCTTCGGAGTTCACACCTGATCTGGGGAGCAGCCAAGGCCCACTGAGTGTTGTTGAGCACAGAAGTAGAATAATGAAAGCAGAGTTTCAGAAGGTGGCTGTGATGGCATCACATGGGGCAGGTGGCAGGGAGAGCCAGGAGCCAGAAGTCACGAGGGGGTGGCACCTTGTTTCGGGCAGGGACAAAGGAGGCCTGGATTTGAGGGGCTGCCTAGAAGAGAACTTGGGGCCAGGATGGCAGGAAAGAACTGGACATGAACAGGGTGATCCTGAGACGGTCACAGAGCAGTGAGAAGAGACGCAGGGGCGGACTACAGCCCCACGGTCCTAGGGCCTTCGGACGGGAGGGGCTGGGGGCATAGGCTTTGTGGAGGAGGGATGCCCTGCCAGTGAGGCTGCTCAGAGCTGATGCTAACGCCTGGAGCTCCCTCTCCTCCAGTGCCTTCGCTCTGAGGATATGAGCGAGCCTCTCAATCATCAGCTCGGAAGGCCTGGAATGCCCAGCCGCCTCTGGGGGGCGGGGGCGGGGCACACACTCTCCTCCAGCAGGATTAACTTCGCAAAAGAGAGGGGATCCCATCTTCATTTCTTCACTCTTACCAGTGCCCAGAACACCCTTTCTTGCAGGATTTAATTAGAGTTTAATTCAACTTGATTTTCAATTCGGTTCAATTCAGTTTAACAAACATTTAAACACACGAGGGAGTCCGGGAGGCAGCGGGTTTGGTCAAGAACACACTGGGCATTAGGGATTCCGTCAAATAATAGGAAGACTTTGATGAGGACTGGCGGGTGGTAAGAGGTGTCCTCCCAGAATCAGGATGTTTCAAAGGGACAACGTGGCGGGCCATCAAGCCCCCCCAGAATGGGAAGCACTTCAGAGCAGGCTTGGGCTGGATTTGCTTTGGGGGCAGCATGCCTTCGGATGTTCGGGCTGGACTCACAGACATCCCAGTTCCCACTGACTCGAGCAATGGATATTTCATTCTCTGATGGACAAGAGTCTGGAGATGGGCCTTCCTGGGGCTGGTTTAACAGCTCAACAGAGCCGGAGCGCCGGCTCCGTATCCTCCAGGTCTCTTGGCTTCTCTCTCACGGTCAAAATAGAGCTGCTCCAGCTCCGAGCAGCCTCTCCTCACGTGCTGACACCCCAAGAAATAGAAGGAAAGAGGAGCCAAAGAGATTGTTCTTAATGTGACTCAAGCCTCTTTTCAAGGAGGAAAATTTGTCTAGGAACCGTCCAACAGACCATCCTGGATAGCTCATGGAATCGGTGGTTACTACCCTGAGCACAGTCAGATAGGAAAGGGAGTGCCCCCTGACTAGCTTTTAAGTAAGCCCCCATCAGCTCTGGGGACTGGCACCCTGCCACCCGAGCCATATCCTGGTTTTCTTAGCATGTTAGAAGAGGGCACACCCATCTCTATAATTAGTGGTGCTGTGTCTGCCAACCACTCCCCAAAATTTAGTGGCTTTGAATACAAAGCATGTGTTTAGCTCACAAGTCTGTGGGGTCCCTGATTGGCTGAGCTTGGCCAGGTGGTGGTTCTGGTCTCAGCTGGATCCCTCCCCTGCCCGGTGGTCATTTAACTGTTGGTGGAGATGACAGGCACCAGCAGGCTAGCCTGGGTACATGGTCATGACAATTGCAGAGGTGCAGAAGAAGAGACCCAGGGTGCCCTTCCGTTTCTACTGTCTGTTTGTGACCCGCCCGCTGAAACACCATTGGCCAACACAGTTTACATGGGGGAGCCCAATATCCTGAGTGAGGCGGGTCACCTTCCTGCAGTTGGAGGTCACCTGCAAAATTCCCTGGTTAAGGGTGTAGCTACAGGGTGGGGTGAAGAATTTGAGTCATCCCTACAGTCAACTACGGAGAGAACTCTTTTTGAGTGTGCCTGGGGTCTCACGGATGATGATGGCTGCATGATGACACAGTCATCACGGAGAGGTCAGTGGCGTTGAGAAAAGAGTTGTTAACAGTTCCTAGAAGCAGGGAGCGGGGGGACCGCAGCCTTATGGAGAAGCACCGGGGTTAGTCGGGAGGCAGGAGCAAGAGGAAAGCATGGGCAAGAGTCTTTCTTTACTCTAAACCCTTTGATTACCTCATGACCATAAGATAGCCTAGATGACAATAGGTGGGATTTGTTCGGTGGGAATGTCCTCGATGGGGCAGGAAGCAAAATAGAAATTGGGGTTTGATTGGAGGGCTTATAATATGATCTTGTGTACCCACCAAAAACACAGGGACAAGAAGAATGGAAACAACTTTGGCGATTAGTTTGGTGCATGATTTCAGGATGCCGGAACATCAGTGAGAGAATATCGCAAATGATTGTATTATACGAAGTACAGGAAGCAGCAGGGTTTGCCCTGTGACCTGTGACAAGGGGTCACCTTTGTAACCTCATCTGCACACAAAGGCAAACTCATATCAAGGGCAAAAGGAAGGGTCTTAGAAAAAGCCGAGGTGAAGGACCCCAGCGGAAGAGCCAGAAGGTTGGGTCTTAAATCCCAGTCCCACTGCTAGCGTGCCGCAGAACCTTACCCTCCGTTTCTTTGTAACCCTGGAACAGTCGGCGTGCCTTCTAGGACAGGGAGATGTTTAAATGGGGTAATGAATGCAGAAGTGCTTTGTAAGTGAAAAGCATGATTCTAACAACCATGATTCACTGTAGATATTTTGAGAGAGATTGATTAGGGAAGCAGCGAGGAAGGAAGGCTCATCTCGGGCAAGCAAGAGCCTCGTCCTCTGCTGGGGTGGGCTGAGATGAGCCTCTGGTCTCCTTCGGGAATACACTGATGAGAAGGAGTTCTGACATTTGCTACCGGAGAATGTGGGTCACTGTGTATTACACGGGGCAATGCACTTGGCTGACAGGAAGACCCCGGTGGCCTCCGCTCCAGTGTTCAGGCTGTCCCTGTCCTCACATACTGGATCCCCGAAGCTCACGTGCCTGCTGCTGCCATGCGTGCCTCCCAACACTGAGCGAGTGGGAGCCAAGTGAAGGCGGGACGCCTCCCAGGGTAACAAGTGTGAGAGGGCAGCATCGTTCAGCCCCACTGAGAATTTCTGGGGCGAGATGGGGAGGGAGGATGAGGCTGGTGTGTGTTCCAGAGGAGACGGTGGCCCCTCCCTTCTCAGCGCAGGTCAGCTGATGGCCCCTTCCGGCTCCATCTCAAGTCTGGTATTGGGAAGCCCTGTAGAGCCTATTAAATCCAGACCACTCCAGACTCCAGAGCCCTTCGTCAGCCTACACACCTGGGTATGAGACCTACCAGGGGGCTGGGGGGAGTCCTGAGGCCAGTAGCCATGGCAAAGCCTGTTTGGGAGCTCCTTGGGAAGCTCAGGTCACAGGGATATATCTCTGTCCTCCCCAGCTGAGGGGAATGGTGTACACCAGATGGCCTTCCTCATGTCCAGCCCTCCGGAATGCGAAGGAGAAGCTGAACAGATCCAGGCATTTGTAATCAGAAATGGCTTTGGAAACCCGGAGGCTCTGTTGGAAGGCTTTCAAAGTAGGCGGTCTGTGTGAGGGGGACTCCGTCCAGATAGGGGACACTGCAATAGTTGATTGCAAACTTTAATCCAGAGCAAACTAGCTTCACCAAAAAAAGGGAAGGGGAGGGGATTTGATTGGCTGCCTTTACTGGGAAGTTCAAGAGTCATTTTAGCTTCAGGTAATGTTAGATCCAGAGGCTCAAATGAGTATCACTAGGACTTATTTGTCCTGACTTCTGCCATGTTGGAATCCTTCTCAGGTTCCATGTGGTGATGCCTAGACTTACTGCCTCCCTATTTGGAGGTAAGTGGAAAAGGGTGTATTTCTTACCAGTTGCTCTGGTACCATTTCTGGAAGTCATCTGATAGGACCAACTGGCATCACCCACCCATCTCTGAGCCCATCCCTATGCCTAGAGGAATGTGCGTGCTGATTGGCCAGGCTGGGGCACATGCTGTGCCCCGAGAGCTGGGGATGGACTCCCCAGAGTCACATGGTCCAAGCACGGGGGAGGAGTTGCTCCCCAGAGGAGAAGCAGACTGCTGTTCGTGGGGGAATGGAGCAGAGCTGAGTGGAGCATGCAGTCAAGACACAGACCCTGAGCATGGGCAGACAGCCCAGTGGGACCCCGGCCCCTGCTGGCTCAGCCCCTCCCTGAGTGGGGAGGGGGTATCGAGGGCAGCAAGCAGGCTTACTCCCAGGCTAAACAGAAGGGAGTCAGCAAGAATGGACCTTGAAATAGCAACGGAAATGAACTTAATTAGACCTAAGTAAGCCATTTGTCTCCAGGAAGTGACATTCCGTTTTCCCTGGAAGTCCACAAAATTAAGTGGTTTTGCAAAATGCCAAGGTGGAGGATGGATTTTTCAGTGTGGGGAGAAAAAAACAGTAAGTCAGTTCAATTATGGTGATTTGTGTTGAGGGCCTCCTAAGTGCCAGGCCCCATGCTAGGGGCTGTGGGGACCCAGCCCATGAGGTTAAGGAGGCCATGGCTGGACGAGGGAGTGAGATGAGGCCAGAGGAGGCTAGTGCTGAGGGAGGAGAGAGGGGGAGGGCGTGTCTTGTTTGGACAGAGCAGTAGGGGCAGGCTATATGGAGGAGGTGATTGCACAGAGCCTGGAAAAATCAGTCAGGTTCACTGAGGTAGGCTGCCCTTGGGTTGGGGGCACAAATACCTCTTTGTCTTACATAGTCCAACAGTTGGTACTCCTGAGCCTGCAGCCTTCACTTGTGCCCATGTCCTGGAGGCAGGGTCCCGCTTCCCAGTGTATACATGGGTGACAAAGAGGGGTGCCCTCTGGTTTGGGCTCCATAAAGGCTAGTGTAGAGGGGAGCACGTAGACGCGGTTTGCGGGAATTTGCTTCTGTACCTACTGCTAAATCTGTACGTGTGTCTGTGTGTGCACAGGCCTTGATGTGCACGTGTAAGGAAGTCCCAGCATATGTCTGTGTCAGCAAACATGTCCCTCTAAGCATGTGTTTGTAGGTGCCTACATATCCGGGAACGTGTGCCGGCATGTACAGCCTGGTGCACACGGCCATACCCAAGAATCCTGGTGCCCATGCCTGGACCCACATGGCTCTGTCCACACACCTGCCCGAAGCTCTGTGGGCCACGCATCCGTGTCCGTGCATCTGTGTGTGGGCACAGACCCGCAGCCACAGGCCATGTGCTCACCCGAGTCCATGAAGACGACAACCGTGTTTACCTGTGTGTACACGTGTGTCTTTTGCACCCCGGGGACCTCCCAGGGCTCATCCGCCTGCAGGAGCTCATCATGGCCCCGTCGAGGTACAATATCCGCCTGAAGATTCGCCAGCTGCCCCTTGACTCGGACGACTCGCGCCCGCTACTCAAGGAGATGAAGCGGGGCCGGGAATTCCGCATCATCTTCGACTGCAGTCACACCATGGCCGCCCAGATCCTCAAGCAGGTGTGTGAGTGCCAGCCGGCCAGGGGCATGGAAGGGAGGGGCGGGACCTGCCTGCCCCTTCCCCCACCCCCACTTTCCCCATTCACCCACAGCCAGGAGGTGACTGGAGCCGGCGGGGGCGGGGGGAGCCCAGCTCTGCCTCAGTCTGGCTGCGTGAATTGATCCCCGTTTGTGGGTTACTGCAGCGGCAGAACGGACATGCGTGGTCTCTAAGGTCTGAGCCCGCGTGAGGACGGAGCGATGCCAGGGCTGAGCCCAGCCTAGTGCCTGGTGGCTCTGGCCTCAGTGCTCGCTTCCGGGCTGTGGCTGCAGGTGGGAGGCAGGGGCTGAGGCGGCGCAGGACCGAACATTTCGGGAAGCCCTGGGAGGCCTCGGGGTGGCAGGAACAGTCCCCGGTGGGGGGAGGGGGGCACTGCATCTTCTGTGATGAGTTCCCCGTGGCCCAGAACACTTATGGTTATTCTACTACTGGGAGGTTTATTGAAGTTCCCCGTGCCATCTGCTCAGCTCTGCAGCGACTATGGGGGAGGGAGATGGCTCTGGGTCCTGGATGGGCCTCTGTTCCTTTCCAGACACAGCCCAGTGTGGCATGCTGGGAACCAGAGCCATCTCTGCCAGCTACCTAAGAAATAAACAGCAAAATCGCCCACAGCCTCCTTGGAGGGTGCCGCAGCTGAAACCCAGAAAGCTCCCATTTGAGCCTGTGCTTTGTGTAAAAGACAATTATACGGTCCCAGAAAGTGGCCTTGGTGACTGAAGAAGGCATTCTGTGGAGCTCTAAGTCCTGACCTGGCGGGGTGGAGCTGGTGGGGAGGAGACACAGTGCAGGGGGCTAGGTGCCGGGCCAGGGATAGGAGTTTTCAAGTCCCAGGAGGGATTAGGGTGGGGACATTGGTCCAAGTCCCGCCCTCCAGTACGGCCCTACAGGGGGGGCGCAGGCGGCCCAGCAGCCAGTGTCTTCCTGCAGGCTCCCTCACCCCGAGGCAGGTGCATAGCTCACTTGGGGGTTTGAATCTCACTTGTGCCCTGGGGTGTTGTGCGCCTGAGAGCAAGGAGCCCCAGTGTCCTCCCCTACTCTGTAGACAGAACCAGTGACCTCTGCCTCAGACGGGGACAGAGGATTCTGAGATGAGGCAGGGAAAGAGTGTAGCCCAGTGTCGGCACTGGGTGTGGGCCTCTGTGGGGTCACTGTGGAGGAGACCGATGCCCTCCAGAGAACCCTCACCCCTCCTCCCTGGGCGACGGCCCACGCCTAGTGCTTCCCTTCTCTTCCTGGCACGTGTAGCAGAGACTGCCACAACCCTGGCTGGTCACGCTGAGGAGGGACCCTGTGCCAGGTGTCCGGAGCCCCTCAATCAGCGCCCCCCTGGCAACAGTTATCATGCCCAGTTTACAGGTGAAGAACCTGAGGTTCCTGGGGAAAGGAAGGGGCCCGGGTCATCCAGCCAGAGAGTGAGAATTTACTCCCATGTCTGACTTGAAAACATCCAGAATTAAGCCTGGAAACCGTGTGACACCCCCCCCCCCCCACCAAGCCCCGAGCTCTGCAGAGGTAACCATGGCTGCTGGCTGAGGCCTGGTTTGAGCCTTGAACTTGCTGACATGGGTTGTGAATCTCCAAGAGGGCAAGAGAAGGAGTGGCACTTTCCACATGTACCTGACCCTGGGACCATTTTCTTCCAGAGCACTTAGGGGGCCTGGCATTCTGAAGAACTCTGTAGAAAGTGCATTATGGTCGTTAGTATTATCGATTATAGGTTTCTAATAAAACACATAAATGTAGGTAATGCAGGCTTCATAATGACACCTGGTAATAATTCCATGGCAACGGAGTGACCGGCCGGGTGGTCACCTGGAACAGGGAAACTGGGCTGTGCTGTCTCCACCCTCCAGGGAGGATCAGCCCTAGTGCAGCCTCTCCTCCTGGGGCCTGGCTGGGCTGGGGCCCGGGTGGGGGCAGGGGCAGGCTTCCGCACACCTCCCTCTCAAGCCAGGACAGTGAGTGCAGCTGGGTGGAGCCAGAGCCCTTGAGAAGACAGTCTGGGGCTAATTCCAACTGCATTCCTCTTAAGTGTAGCAAGCACAGAGATGCTTGTGGAAGAGCCAGACAACTGGGCCCAGCCCAGCCCTGCAGAATTTGGAATCCTTGCATGCAGAGTACAGCCCAAGATTCTGCATTTTTTAAAAAG
Source organism: Mellivora capensis (assembly GCA_004024625.1). Classification (NCBI taxonomy): domain Eukaryota; kingdom Metazoa; phylum Chordata; class Mammalia; order Carnivora; family Mustelidae; genus Mellivora; species Mellivora capensis. The sequence goes on along the minus strand of PISX010000355.1, from coordinate 125,944 downwards.
ATTTTGTGTATTTATTTGAGAAAGAGAGAGAGTGAGCACAAGCAGGGAGAGGGGCAAAGGGAGAGGGACAAGCCGACTCTGCTGAGTGAGGAGCCTGACGAGGGGACTTGATCCCAGGACCCCGGGATCCTGATCTGAGCCCAAGGCAGATGCCTAACTGACTGAGTCACCCAGGAGCCCCGAGATTCTGTATTTGAATGTGTCCCGAGGACTTGGCAGCACACTCTAGGGAAACACCACCCCCCCCCGCCCCACCCCACTGTCTGCCATCCAGTCATCACTTTGGGGAGTGAGTGGCCTACCCCAACCCCCCACCCCAGTCTGGTCCTCACCGCTGGGGTGCAGATGGGTAGGGGTTTCCAGGTACTCCCTGCACACCGCTGACGCTCTGCTCTCCCGCAGGCCATGGCCATGGGCATGATGACCGAGTACTACCACTTCATCTTCACCACTCTGGTAACGTACCCCTGGGTCCCGGCACAGGCTGGGGTGGGACCCCCTCGGAAAAAGATCAGCTTGGTGGGGACTATTGCAAAAGCGAGAGGGGACTCAGACTGGCCTTGCATCCAAAGGCTCTATGTATAGCCCCAGGCAAGGGCCCAGAGACATCTCCATGGCTCACCCACTTTGAGAAACGCCCCAGAGCTGTGACTCAGGACAGGGAGTCTAGACCTGCCTGTGTCAACACAACCCCTTCTGAGGACTAGCCAGTCATTAACTTTCTGGCTTCAGCCTCTTCGTCTGCAAAATGGGTGCGATAATGGCTTCTACCTCCTAGAATGTTGAGCTCCGAAAATAAAGTGCTGAGGGCAGTCCCTGATTCATGTGAAGGCGGTAAAAGTATTAGCTGCTCTTATTAGGAAGACCCTCAGCTTCCAGCCCACACGCTTCCCCGAGGATGTCTCAGTCCTCACGCAACAACAGGAAATGCTACTTTGGATTCCTGCAGCGTCTGTGCTGAAGTCTGCCCACTCACTCTCAGCTGGGCCAGCCCACCTGCAGGCTCCAGATGGGTCCTGTCCAAACTTGGAGAACATTGAGGGCCATTTAAATCCATTAGGATAATTAGTTGTGGCCTGAAATCAGCAGAATAAAGAGATCCCTGTGGCAAAGGGGTGCCCACACCTAGCCACCCTGCCTTGGAGTAGATGTCCTAGCACCTCGCTGGGGCCCTGGGAGGACATTTCCACCCAGTCCAGTTCTGGGGCACGCGGCAGCGTCACTGACAGCCCGGCAGGCTTCTGCGTTCGCTCATCCATCTGGCACCCAGGAACCCTCCTTCCCCAGTGCCTGGGCATCGGTGAGGGTCTCAGGACGACTGCATAGAGGGCCCGCCCTCGAGGAGCTCCCATCCTGTGCTGTCCCCACCTCCGCGTCTAGCTCCTTTGGCAGGCATGTGCCATGACATGCCTGGACACAGCTGTGGCACACTGTGGAAGGAGACACCAGGTGCAGAGGGTCTGGCAGAAGGTGGGAAATTTGAGGCAGGAAGATAGATGCTTAACTGGGGCCTTGAAGGATCAGTAGGAGTTCACTAAGGAGAGAGAGGAAGAGTTTGCCATAGAGAGAAAACAGCATAAGCAAAGGCCAAGTGACAGGTCAGAGCTTCACTGGAGAGCTGACTGATTTCTAGAACCTGTTGTAGTCATCTGCTCCCAAATCCACATTCAGTGATAGCACGGAGGTAGCTTGGAGTTGGCTGTGGTGGAAGGAATATTCATACCACCGAAGTTGGTGAATATTATGAAGGGTTTGCAACCTCCCCTCCTCTGAGAGCTGGTTAGAGTGTTTACCAGCACACCACGGCTTCTTCCCCACCCACTGTCCCTGTGCCCATGGCGGAGCTCAGGACCCACCTGCACATGCTCTTGCTCCAGGGCTCAGCTCTGGGCATCTGCCCGGAGTCATGTTGGGAGAAAGGGATTCTGGAAGCTGGTGACTGAGATCAGGCACCTTCTTCCCCAAGTTCTTTCTGGATTTCTGCCCACCCAAGTTGATTTTTCCATGTTGTGCTATATCCTGGAAAGTCATTAGAGGCTGGCAGATAAGGTCCCCAAATCTACCATATTCTACCTCTTTTTGGAGCTAGGAGCCGGGTAGAGGAGCAAGGCTGGGAAGGTGCAGAGGGGCACATTCCATGGGCCCAAGGCCCTGTCCCCAGGCATGGCAGCCCTGTCCATCCCATCCTGGGCTTCTAGGGTACTAAGACCAACTTCTGGGCCTTTAGCCCTATGGTCTGGCTTGACCTTCAGGCAAGGCTCTAGAGAAGGCACTTCCCATGTTGCTCTCATTTTTTTTAAATAAATATTTTACTTATTTATTTGACAGACAGAGATCACAAGCAGGCAGAGGCAGGCAGAGAGAGAGAGAGGAGGAAGCAGACTCCCTGCCAAGCAGAGAGCCCGATGCAGGATTCGATCCCAGGACCCCGAGACCATGACCTAAGCCAAAGGCAGAGGCTTAACCAACTGAGCCACCCAGGTGCCCCCATGTTGCTCTCATTAATGCTATTGCCTTCCTAGGGTCAAGGTTAGAGGTCTTGGAGGGAGGCTCAGGGCAGGCTCCTAATGCCACAGGGCCTCCTCCAGCCCTAGACAGCATCCATTTCTCTTACTTTTTCATTTCCTTAATTCAGGCATCCATTACTCACTTGCAGCAGGCACGTACAGATCCTCTCAAGGCCTCAGGTACTGAGTTGGGCACTTGGGTACGCTCACCAGCTGGCAGCCTTCCTTCATGCATATAGAGATCAAGGACTGTGTCTGGTTCACCTATCCATCTCCAGCACCCAAAGAGTGCCTGGTATGCAGTAGGTACTCATGAATGCTTGAATGAGCGAATGACTACCATACAAAGTAGAAAGTAATCCATGAAGTTATCAACAATCTTGTCATGGCAACAGTTAAGACCATGGACTCTGGGGCCAGCCTGCGTGAGTTAGAATCGAGATCCTTCCATTCCCCCAGGCAAGCTACTTCATCTCTCTGGGCTTCCTTTTCTCATCTACACAATGGGTACAGTAACAGCTGTGTCAAGTGCCCAGTGTTTATTTGAGTAGAGTGGGAGGTAAGAGTTCAGTGGGTGAAGTAGCTCCCGTGTAGTTCTTCTCTGTATTCAGCTTACACTGTCTCATCCACAAATCCAGAACACCTCTCCAAGGGAGGTATGATTGCCCAACTTTATAGCAAAGTAGAAACGGAGGCTCGAGAGGTCACCCAGCAAGAAAGGGGCAGAGGGAGGACTTTCACCAGCTGGGAGCTGTCCAGCTCCGAGGGCCTCTGCTGGGAGCTGCCACGATGAAAGCCCACATGAGGCGGGGGACTGGCTTCCTCTGGCCACCCAGCAGCGATGGGCCTGACGTGTTGACTGACACTTGTTGGGGGTGGGGGATGGAGCCTCCACAGATCTCAGCAGGGCCCACTCTTCACAGGTTCCCAAGCCCTTTCTCACATCGCAGCTTTTCCTCTTCCCAGGGAAGGGTTTTTGCTCCCCTTTGATGGAGGGGCCAACGAGGGACCAGAGAGGTTGAGGGAGTTGTCCAGAGTCTCGTAGCAGATCAGGGGTAGAGGCCTTCATGCGGACGGCCAGTCTTGTGCATGGCTGTCCTGGCCCCCGGCCCGTCCTCCCCATGCCTCTCTGAGGGTCAGGGAAAGTGATCTTCCCAGGGAGGGACAACCTGCACACCACACTCAGCTCTGCTGTCTGCGTGTGTCGGCGGAGAAGGGGTCCACCAGCCTCTCTCCCAGCTGCCCCCTCCCCGCCCACCTGCCAGGGCAGCAGCTGTGTCCCTTGGGCCCTCTGTTCCGGCCCTCATCCCGCTTCAGCCTCAGCTCCCGCTCCACGATCCTCTTTCCAGCCCCCATTAGCTTCACAGCCTACCTCGTGATGCTGCTTCCTTGCGCCCATTGGTCCGTCGAGGCTGTATTTCAGGAGGGCGGTGGCATTTGGCATTTTATCTCCTTCCCTTTAGGAAACCCACATCACCAGCGCCTCGCCTCTAAAAAATTCTCCAAACTTACTTCTTTCACGCAGAAGACATTTTAATTACCCCAGCGGCCATTATCTGCTCCAGCCAGCTTCGAGCCTTTCCCAGATAACCCCGCGTTAATCAGCCCCAGCTGAGCCCCTGGTACATGTCATGTGTAGGTAAAAGCCTGGAGGTGAAAAAAGAATTATAATAAATTAATAGATAAGCAATCACAATTAATGCCACTTCCCGGCAATAATAGTTATATCATGGGAAAGATATTTTCATCTGTCATTCCTTAAGGCAATGTTTTCTGAGCTTCAGCTTCCACCCAGTCAGACCCATGGGGTGCTAATGAATTAGTCTATTATGTTATGCTGAATGTTTCTAAAAGGTCCCTCGTCGATACTGAATTCAGTGTGTCAACATTTGGCATCGAGAACAGCAACTTTTTGCCAAGCGGCAAGGTTGCCCACGGTTCACTGTGTACAGCACTTGGGGTCTCAGGGCAGTGTGGACACAGACTTGGAGCTGGACAAAGAGGCCTCTTTAGCAGCTCCCCGTCATTGCTGCCCTCGCATCATGGGAGTGGGCAGGCTTTGTGCCCCAGGCTTGGGGTGACAGGGAGGGAAGCGATCCCAGCAGTGACGCCCTGTCCCGCCCCCCCTCCCCGGGCTCGAATGGCTGCGGACACCGAGGGAGTATCAGCAGATGACATGCTACATCTGGAGATGGGAAGGGCTGCTGTCACCAGTCCCCAAAGCCCCCCCCACCAGGGCCAGAGCTGCCGCTCTTCCCACGGAGTCCGGTTGGTCCTAGAGGAGGGCGAACCGAGTCACGGACACCCTGGGCAGGCTGATGCTTTGGCCCCTTCGGGCCTTAGCTATAGGTCAGCCCTGCTTTGGAAAGGAGGCTGGGTCCCATGCAGGGGTGGAGTGAGGAGGGGGCCCCTGGGGGCAGAGGTCAACTTCTCTTCCATGGCCCCACAAGTTAGCTCTGGCCTCAAACTCACATTCTCCATTCTGCAGAACAAAACGGCTCTACCTCCCCTTACCTGACTTCAAAGACGATTTGGGGGAAGATTTCTTGATACTAAAGCAGGCCCCTTAAGGGTCTGACCTTCCCCCGCCCGGACAGTTTATCAAACCCTTCCTAGCCTCCAGCTTCACTGAGAACTCTCCCTGAGAGGAGGATGTGAAACACTAGTCCCCCATCCCAGACCCTCCCATTGCTGTTTAGGCGCCCCAAAGAGCTACTCGGCTGGCTGACCTTTCTTTCCACTTTGGGTGACAGAGGTGGCTCAGGGGTTCATGGGAGAGACAGACACAGACACTAACAGTTGTTATCGGTGGAGTGCAAGCCAAGATCTCCCAAGATAAGAGCAGAAGCCCCCCTGACCCCCCTCCTATTGTGCATGTGTAAAGGGGAAGTCAGGGGAGGCTTCCTGGAAGAAGTGCCACTTGAATTGAATCTCAGAGAATAGCCCACCCAAGAGGGTCGAGAAGACAGACGGTCCAGCCAGAGGCTAGAACACACACAAATGCTGGCACGGCGACAGAAGCTGCATGATGGGGGCATGGGCAGCGGTCAGGGAGGAAGGGAGAGGAACTAAAGTGCTTCGTTCCCGAAACAAACATGCAAGGGTGTGGGAAGAAAAGTGGGGCTGGAGAGGGGTAGAGAGCCTTGTGAACTAATCTAAGGAACTTGCATCTCATTCTGACAAGGCTGTAAGGATCCATAAACATGGGAGTGAGGGGGTTGGATCCCAGAACCCGCTCTGAATGCTGTGTGGACGGCAGGCTGGTCATGGGACAGAGGTGGGGCTCGGGAGCTGGGCCGCCCGGGTTGGACTCCACTGTTCCCCGGGTTAGCCATGAAATCTAACCTCTCTGTGACTCATTTCTTTCCTCCCAAATGGGGTGATGGTAATACCCTCCTTGGATAAGGTGGAAATGAGAATTCAGTGAGTTCATTTACAAAGGCACTTAGAATGCTGCCTGCTGTTCTGGGGTTCACAGGTGCTCATAGCTATTAGCCCATCGTGCTTGTTCCTATGTTGCCAAGACGGGTAAGCAGGAAGGACCCAGCTCCTGTCTGCTCCTCTCCTCCGACATCTGGGCATGTCCTTGGGGACGTATCCCATGCCTGTCACCCAGAGGACCGGCAGCCAGAGAAAGCAGAAGAGAAGCATCGGTCAGACCCCCGCCTAACGTCTCCCATGCGGCATACGTGCTCTGCGCACACCCACGAGCCCACGTCTTCCTCATGACAACCCCACCTGCTAGGTCCTGTTATTATCGCCAGAATTTTGGCAGCTGAACCCACGGAGGTAAGGAAGGTAGATGCAGCTGGGACCCAGATGGCTTGGCCTCGCAGTCTGTGCTCCCCAGCTTTGCCCGGGCTGTCTCCGTGCGCTGCGCTCGGGAAGGCGCTGCGGTGAATGAGGCCTCCTCCTGGGCGTGCCCTCCCCGCACCCCTCCGCTCCTCTCTGATTCCGCACCTGTCCCCAGCTCTGTCAGGAGTCATGACTTAGATGGGGGGCTTCCCAAATCACAGGGTTGCCAGACCGCACACCCCAGACTCTCTGTGGCTTATACTCCCTAGAACAGCTCCAAAGACTGATCAGGTGCATGTCGCATGTTTGGCGATCACTGGGGCATAAAGCACAGGAGTGTTTGAATAAGACAGACGGCAGTGTGCCACCCGCTGTCCAAGTGTGTAGGAGGGAAACCCTGAATCTGGAGCGCTTCTAATTTCCATGGTGTAAACACTCCTACCAAGGCTGGTACCAAACAACTAAGGAGAGGTGCCTGGAGGCAGAGGCAGGAAGAAGTGTGACAGTCAGTTCCCCAAGGCCAGCACGAGCCAGCTCCCCCACCCACTGAAACAGACCTGAATGCAAATTCTGCTCTGCCTTTTATGAGCTTTTTGAGCTCAAGCAGCTCACCTCGTGCCCCTGAGCCTGCTTCCTCAACTGTAGTTAAACAACTATTTCGCAGCAGTGTCGGGATAGGATGGTGTCCTCCACGTGCAGGGCTGAGCACGATGCCCACCGTCCCCTCCCCACTGAGACTGGGGCAGGCAACCTCGGGCCCACTCAGTGAGAAATCCCCCATCTGCTGAATCCCACCTTCAAGTTCAGGCCCACCCCAAGTCCTGGCCTAGAATCAGCGCCCTAGTTGTCTGAGAGAGCCTAGGATGAAATTTTCTTGCCCGGGGCTCGAGTCTGCTCCAGATCCCTCCCCAACGCCCTGTTCCCTAAACCTTCCAAGAGGAAACCAACACTGTGCATTCCAGAAGGAGCCCATTTTGGGGGTGCAGCAGGAACAGGAGGAATTTAGCATCAGCTCGGAATATCTGAGACACCAAAGGAAGCCAGCACCCTGCGGAAGAGCTGCCCCACGGGCTCAACGTTCCTCGAGCCACCGTCGAGTTCACCGAAGGCTGGACTGTGATGGCCCTGACAGCTTCAGGCGTGCAAAGAACAGTACAGCCCCCCGGGGTGTCCTGCCTCTCTCCCAGCACAGGATGCTGCATAGGAGTTGAGGGGCCCAGGAAAGAGGGTGGACCAGGGGCCAGGACAGAAGGCAGCTTGATGAGGGTAGAGCATAGAAAAGAATAGAGAGTTGACCAGGAGGACCTTAGGACTCAGTTTCCAAACCACTAGTAGGAAGGGACCAATCTAGATCGTCATAATAATATGTTTTCTCAAAAAGTAAAAAATGGCTCATGCAAATATAGGATGACCATGTGTCAAAGGTGTATCCAGCTCGTTAACAAGGGAGCCAGTAGGAAGGTAAGGCAGGCTCAGAGAGCTTGGGAGGGATTGAGTTTTTATTGGGAGGGAAAAACACCAAATAAGACGGCTCAGTTGGTTACAAAACGGATTAATGTCCTGCAAGGTTAATAAAGTCGGGGTTTATCTTTTCAATGGGCCACGATCTCCAAGTTAACCCAGAGTCTGGACCTTCAAGCAGCAGCTGCCTATGAAGTCAGACCTGGGCCCCTTCTCCCAGAGGATCACAGGGTGCAGGGCGGGCCTGGTAAGGGACGCTCCCATACTTCATCGAATGGAGACGCTGCTCTCCTTCTGCCTTTTTTGTAAGTTTGGGGGGGGGGGTTCTTAATAGGAGGGAGCTCTGCTCTGCTCTCCCTACCACTTCTCCTAGCTTAGCACCTGGCTTCTCCTTCCACACACACACACACACCTCCCCTCAATCCCTCACTGCCTCCTTGCCTCAAGGCTCTCCTTGCCCCAGAGCTGGAGCCGTGAGGTGCTGAAGCTCGACTGCCCCATGCATTAAGGCCAGGCTTCCTGGCCCCTAGGCTGGGGTCTACTCCTTACACCAGACTGGATGCCACCTGATTATGGACAGAAAGCCTGATTGTTAGTCCACTGCTCCCAGGACACAGCAGGTGATGAGACCTGGCTGGTGATGTCGGAAGTGAGGGGAGAGAAGAAGGCAGCGGCATTCCTTGAGTCCCAAGCTGAAAGACCATTTTTTAATTGAATTATAATTGACCCACAATATTATGTTCATTTTAGGAGTACCAGACAACCAATCAGTATTTCCATACATTACAAAATGATCCCCACAAAAGCTTTGGTTATCATATGTCACCATACAAAGTGATTTCCCTATTGTTGACGGCATTCTCTATGCTCATGACATCCCCATGATTTACTTATTTGATAACTGGAACTTGGTACCTCTTCATCGCCTTGACTTATTTGACCCATCCCCCCACCCCTCTCCCTTCTGGCATCCACCAGTTTGTTCTCTGTATCTATGAGCTTGTTTTGTTTTTTAGATTCCATAGATGTAAATGAAATCATACGGTATTTATCCTTCTCTGACTTCCCTCAGCATAACGTCCATAAGGTCTAGCCATGGTGTACAAATGGCAGGATGTCATTCCTCCTTATGGCTGAGTTCTAGTTCTCTGTACGTATATACCACGTTGTCTTTATCTGTTATCCGTGGACGGACACTTCCATATCTTGGCTCTTGTAAGCAGTGCTGTAGTGAACATAGGAGCGCACCTATGTTTTCAAATTAGCTTTTCTGCTTTCTTCAGATAAATACCCAGAAGTGGAATTGTGAGATCGTAGGGAAGTTTTAGTTTTATTCTTTGAGAAGACTCCGTACCCGTGGCTGCGTGGGTTTGCATTCCCCCAACCAGTGCATGAAGGTTCCTTCTGCTCCACACTTGTGATGCCTTTTGATCTCAGCCATTCTGGCAGGTGGGAGGTGATTGCGTCTTGTGGTTTTGATGGGCATTTCCCTGGCGACGAGTGACACTGAGTGTCTTCCCAAGTTCTCCTCTCTTTCATCTTCTCAAGTTCTCCTCCTCATTTGGTTGATGGTTTCCTTCCCTATGCAAAAGCTAGAAAAAGGAATTTTTTTTTAAATAGTCTTTTCATGGGTCAACAACAGCTTCCCTCTGGGTCACTGGGAGATGCCCAGGCCCAGTGCTCTTGGTCCTCCCAAAATGGGTGTCCCTGACATTGGACATGACCTTTATGATCATTATCAAACTCCTCTGATGTCCTGGGCCGGGCCTTTTATGTGAACTGTTGTCCTGGGTCCTATCAAGGAGACATGAGACCCATTTTGTAGACGAAGAATCCAGCAGAGCCACCTGCCTAGGGGTGGGGGCAGTGGTGAGTCCGTGAGGTCAACCACCTGTCCGGGGACGTTCTAGTTGATTCCCCGTCCAGCCCTCCTGCGGGCTCTCCACCGATGCTGAGCCTGACCTCGAGCTGGGAAGGGCTCTGCAGGGAGTTGCAGCCTTGGGCTCCTGGCGCTCAGAGAAGGGAGTGGAGGGGGAGCAGTGGCGGCCAGGGTGAGGGGTGGCTGGAGCTTACAGCAGGCCACACCTTTATTAACTTGAACCTCTTTCCGTCAAGGATCTGTATGCGTTAGACCTGGAGCCCTACCGCTACTCAGGGGTGAACCTGACGGGGTTCCGGATCCTCAACGTGGACAACCCGCACGTCTCAGCCATCGTGGAGAAGTGGTCCATGGAGCGGCTGCAGGCGGCCCCCCGGGCAGAGTCTGGCCTGCTGGACGGCGTGATGATGGTATCCCAGCCAGGCCACATCCGCGGGTGCCCCTTCCTCTGCAACCCCCACTCCTTTCCCTCTTCGGTCCTCTCTTCCCTACCTCTGTCTTCCCTGCCGCCATTTCCCTTCCTAAGACCTGTCCTGTATCAACCAGACCTCAAGCTGGACCCTGGGAACACAGGAATCAGACACAGTGCCCCTCAAGAGCAATAGAGGGGATGCTTATAAATGGGTTCTTACAGAGTGCAAGGATAAAGACTCTTGGGTCCTGGCCTCAGAGGGCTCTGAGCTGTAACCAGCTGGAGCCTAGGAGGCAGGGAAGGAGAAGGTATGGATAGGGCCTAGGAGCAGCAGGAGCAATGGGATGAGGGAGAAGGGCCTGTTAGGAGAAGGTCTGAGCTGCAGATAGGGTAGGAGTTGGGTATCGGCTGGACAGCAAGGACGCCCAAGCCTGGCCTTCGCTGGGGGCACAGACAGGGTCACTCCGGGCCTTTCCCTCGTCAGGACCCCATGTGCCTGGTTGGGGAGGGGAGAGGGGTCAGAGCAGTTCCCTCGTGGCTGGGGAGCTGCTCTCAGGCAAGCCCTACACCCCGCCCTCCAGACTGACGCGGCCTTACTGTACGACGCCGTCCACATCGTGTCCGTGTGCTACCAGCGGGCCCCGCAAATGACTGTGAACTCCCTGCAATGCCATCGGCACAAGGCCTGGCGCTTTGGCGGCCGCTTCATGAACTTCATCAAGGAGGTGAGTTCTGCCCCCCCGCCCCTGCCCGGGCCTCCTTGCTGGGGGTCTTCGGTGCGGCAGAGCCAAGGCGCAGAATCGAGTTCCAGTCCACATGAACCTGGGCACATTGGTTCACATCTCTGAGCCTCTGTTTCCTTGGGTAAAAATGGGCTGGACGGGACCAATCTCACAGGGCAGTTGAGAGGCTATGGCCCTGGTGCCTCGGAGGGTCCCCATGGGCGGTCTGCGTTGTCAGCAGAACCTTCGTGGGCTTTCCACTGTGACCCTGCCCCTGGCTGTGTCACAGCCACACAACACACAACACAACACTGTGTGTTGAGCAAGCTGGAGAACCTTGCTGAGCCTTGGTTGCCTCATCTGCAAAATGGGGTACAAAGCATGCCAGGAAGCTGAGATGAGACCCCTGTGTGGAAAGCAGGGCAGGGCTCAGGGCAGTGGCGGGGCAGAGGAGGCTGGCCGGATAATCAGCCCTCCAAACCCCTCTTCCCATCATGGGCCCCCCGGGACCCAGCTCTGCTGGCTCTGAGGCGGCTGTGGAGAAGTCCCATCCTTAGGGCTGATTCAGAGGGACCAGAGAGCAGAAATCTGTCCTGCTGTGAGACAACCATTGACATGCACAATGCCAGCCGATAATTCCAAAGGACTCTCCATCATTCTTGTCCTTGTAAGCTGCAGATAGCAGTTCATCGTTCCCATTTTACAGGTGGGGAAGCTAAGGCCAGGACCAAGCAATCTGGCGGTATCGCAATAAGCTATGGGACTTTGGGTAAGAAGATCAATCTTTTGAGTCTCAGTTTCCTTGACTGTAAAATGGGCATAAAGAGTACTGGCCTCAGTGTTGTTGAGAAGACGGTGTACAAACTGTCCACAGAGCATCTCGCCAGGACGTGGGCAGAGTCAAATCCCAGTAAATGGGATGAAGAAGGCTCGGAGAGGAGATCTGGGCAGGGTTAGCCCGGGTCAGAGGAGTGACCATGTCCAGGCGACTCCAGGTGCCGTGGAGAGAAGCCCTTGGAAAGGGGTGTATGATGGTGGCTAAGGGGTGGAAAGGGGTGTATGATGGTGACACCAGACCCGTGAGTCAGGCTGCCTTGAGTGCCCATTCCATTATTCAGCAGCTGGCTGTTGTGGGCCTGCTGGGCACCAGGCCCGGGGACCCAGTGGGGCCAAGACGGACGATCCCCTGCGTTCACCGAGCTCACGGCCCCGGGAGGGAGCAGATGTGAATCCAGTCCTCGCGTTCGGGGACGTAACCCCACGTGCAAAGAAAGGCAGCTCTAGGAGGGTGTATAGCGAAGAGAATCACCACCTTACACGCAGCAGACAGGGTGGCTTTCCCGCAGGTTCCTGCTTGGGAATGGCGCCTAAAGGAATGGGGATGGGACACGGGCCGTAGAGTCTGACGCACATGCCGGTGGAGTTCATTTCTGCCTCTCCCAGCTGTGTGGCTTCACACATGTTCCTAGACATCCCCAAGCATCCATTTCCTCCTATGGCAAACATCCTCTCACCATCGTGGTGAGGGAGGCATGAAGTCCTTACCACTGGCTCCCCTCATGCCCAGAAGGGGCTCCATCCGGTGTCAGCTGTGTTGGCGTAAGGGGAATATGACAGTCCCTTCTCACCCAGCCCCTCAAAACTGCAGAAGAAGGCTGATTGTCCAGTGACCTGAGCAGGCCTGTTTACCCCGGGGGATCACCCACTTGTTCTCCGGGAGCTCTGAGGCCTGATTCCTAGCCCGCTGTGTCTCCTTCCTCGGCAGGCATCCGGCAGAGGAGCCAGAGACCAGAGTGAGAGGGTCGGTGACCCAAGCCACAACCTGAGTCCCTTATGGCCACACAAAAATGCCTTTGAATTTTTACCCACTTTTTAGCTGTGTGACCTTTGACAAGCTCTGAACCTCTCTGTGCCTTAGGTCTGCCTCTGTCCTCTGGAGACTTTCCTAGGGCTGTTGCAGGAGGAAGTGAGTTAGGGTGTGTGTAGAGCACTTAGGCCAGAGGCTGGCACAGTCAATACTCAACAGAGGGGCAACTGCTATGTTCTCTGTCACCATGACTGCCTTGCTGTGGCTTCTCATTCCCAGGTGGGTTTCTAGCTAACGAGGGTCCCCAGGCCACATTGTTTTGGGGAACCCCCACCTGCTTGCCCCTCACCTCTTCGAATTTTTGAGGCTCAGTTCTGAAGCCCTGAGGGGACCAGGTTCGTCATGGCTTACACCAGAGGAAGGGGCCCCCTTCTCCCTCCGGGGGTGACTGGCTCACCCAGGTGTACCTCCTGTTTCCTGGCTGCTGGCCAGGCGAGTGGCTCTCAACACTCACACTCCTTTACAAGAGCCCCTTCAGGCACATCTCTGTGTCGCCAGCATCTGAGGACAGTGGAGACAGAGGCCCAGAGCAGCCACATGGCTTGCCCGCAGTGCCACAGTGGCCTGAGCCTGGGACCCGAGTCGCCAGCCTGAGCCCAGCACAGCGTCATCCCTCAGACCATTTCTGAGCTGCCTGTCTCCCCATCTGACTGCTGACAGTAAATCATTTTAAAGACTTGGCATTTCCGAGAGGAGCTGGAAAATACCAGGCCGGAGTTCAGAGCGTGTGAAGCATCTTTCATTTAGCGAGTCTTGAGCGGTGGCTGGAAGGGGCAGGCAGGCCGGGAAATGTCACGGGGAGGAGCTGCCAGCGGCCCCATGCCCTACCCTGCCCTGCCCTGCCCACCCGCCCTCCCACCAACAGTCCGAGCCCTTGCTGGCATTTCATTCCTCCACAGCTGACAAGGGGGAAGGCTTCTGCTCTGAATGCAGGTTTGAAGGCACCTGCTATGATTTCCCCGGGGGGCTGGAGAGAGCCTGAGGGTACAGAGTAGGGAGAAGGCAGCCCGCAGCGACAGGGAGCTGAGCCTTTCTGTGAAGCCATAAACAGTGGTCTTCACCTTCTCTGATCTTTCCATCTCTGTCCCCAGCCCCGTTTCCGGCACCCTGGGCTCTAGAAGCCTCTCCCTCAGAACTTGGGCACGGTGAGGCCAAGCTCTTCAGCTCTGTTCCTGCCACCTGGGATTCTGCCCTGCGCCACTGTGATGTGGGACTTTGTGTATAGCTCAGTCCCTCTTTGAGCCTCAGTGTCTAGGACCATGAAATGGGAGCAACAGTGACACCCACCAGGCAGGATTGTCACGAGACGAAATCAGTGCATTCAGGGAAGGAGGTTAGCTTTCTATGATGGGATTTCTGCTGAGGCCTCAGGCCCTGGCCCAAGTAACCAGCCCTCCTCCCAGCCGAGCGCCAGCCCTGGTCCAGGAGAGCTCCATGAAAGGAAGCAACGAAGGAGAAATAGCAGTATAGGCCACATAGTTGTGGGTGTGGAGGCCAGGCGCTTGCTACACACTTCATGCATCTTTTTTAACACCTAAGAAACAGGTCATTTCCCCTTCCCGAAGCTCGGAGAGGTTAGATCACATTCTATCCATCTCCTTTAAACAACCTCCCGGACCCCTTCCGGGTCCCACCCCTCTCTGCCTCAGTCTTCCCACGCTGCCTTGGAGCTTCCCAAGTGTTTGGAGAGCCCTACAGGCATCACTGTGGCCTCCAGGGATCCATGATCCCATGAACTTGGCCGTCACACTGTGAGTGTAAGCGTGAGTGTCATGGGCATTCGGCCAAGGAGAGGCCCCGAAACCTTTTTCAGAACCCACAGGGGATCAGGATCCCCGCGTGTGGTTAGGCAAGGACTAAGGACGGTGTGGAAAGGCAAGGACTGCGATATTCAGGACTTCCCCCACCCTCAAAACCCCCGCATGCTCTGGCGCCTCCTTCTCAGTCCCATCAGCCCCCAGCTCCCCTGGTCCCCAAGGACTCCAGGTTGCGTGGGTTTGTTCTCCCAGACATAGAAAGCCCGTGGCATTCGGACGTTCACCTGGGTGCCTGCGGAGAGGCAAGAGAGAGGGAGAGAAAGGACATAGCTCCAGCCTCGGAGGGAGGTGGGACCCCGGGATCTGAGCTTGGATGACGGGTGCTCTGCCCTTGGGCCGCTTCCTTGTCTGTGACATCGGGATGGTGACCTTACCAGGCATGCCTGCCAGGTGGCAGGTTACGTGCTCTGAGCGGTAGGAAATACTTCGTAGGTAAACTCTAGGCCCCCCGGAAGGGTATTTTCAAGAAAGGAGGCCGCAAATCTTTTCTGTCACGGGCCGGAGAGTAAATATTGAAGCTTTGTGGGCCAGATGGTTTCTTTGTAACTATTCAGGCCTGCAGTCCCTGGGCCAGAGCCACCAAAGACAATAAGTAAACACGTGGGTGTGGCCGAGTTCTAATGCACTGTTTATGGAAACAGAAACAGGCAGCCCGGGGAATTGGGGCCGTCAGCCACAGATCGCCTATCCGATCTAGACCTCAGCTTGGGCCCGGGGTGTTCTCTGAACCCCAGACTCTCTGTGTTAGCGATGTTGATGGCAACAAAAGATAAAAAAAAAAAAAATCTGCCATTTGTCCAGGGCTCGGGTATGTACCGTGCACTGTCCTAAGTATTTTACAGAATTTTTATCTCATTCCTCCTTCGTGACATTTTGATACTATTACGAAGTCCATTCTGTAGTTGAGGAACCTGAGACAGAGAGGTGAGCATAATCCCCCAGGACGCACAGCAAATTGTGGTTGGACCTGGCATTCTGTCCCCCGAATTCGTAACCGTAACCCCATGGAGCGGGAGAGAAGGGGACTTCCCTGTCTCCTCCAAGCCTCTGGTCCTCTAGCCGGGGCTGGCTTGGCCCCTCGGCTTTCCCGCCTCTGTGCAAGTCTCTCCTGCCCCACGCCGCCCGCCTGCCTCCCTGCCCCTCTCTGGGGACCTGCCGTGGGCTCCCCCTCCTCATGGCTTCAAGGCGGGGGCTCATTTGAGTGCATCTGAGATCGATGTTGTACACGAGAAGGTGCAAATGTAACTCTGGCTAAAGAGCATAATAGAATTTATGGAAATCGCTGGCTCGTACCACAGCCTGAGCAATGATGGAGGTGATTATTAATTAATCATGGTCTTGGGGGAACAGTATCAGTGCAAAGAGTAATTAAAATGAAGCATTGTACAGTTGTACCGAATGATGATTTATGAGCCCGAGGAATTGCCGCTCTGCCCTCTCCCTTCCGGCAGGCTCAGTGGGAAGGATTAACTGGACGGATTGTTTTCAACAAAACCAGTGGCTTACGGACAGATTTTGATCTGGACATCATCAGCCTGAAGGAGGACGGCCTGGAGAAGGTACGTGGTGCTCAGGAGAGGGAGGGACCAGACCTGGGGGACTCAACGTGACCTGGCGTGGCCTGTGTCTTGGCCCTTCGGAGAACCTGAAGGCGTGGTCGGGCTGGAGGGGTGCAGAACCCAGTGGCCATGGCTGACACCCCAGCGGTCTCCCTGTGAGCACAGGCCCCCGGGGTTGCTTAACCTGGGAACAGTAATGTAAAGCTCAGGGAGGGGGCAGAAGGACAGACCTGACTTTGGGTAACAAACTTCAACAACTAGGGGGTGCCTACCTGGGGAGTAGTGAGCTCACTGTCACTGGAGGCATCTAAGCAACAATTAAGCAACATGATTGCTTGTATGGGAACCGAAGTTTGTTCTTATCCGGGCCTCCATCTGGCCACCAGCAAATGTTTGTAATGAGGCCAGTTCTGCTGTCTGGGAATCGTCCACGTATTCTCGAGTCAGGCTGCCGGGTTGAGGAGAAGAGTCAACATTAGCCCCTAATTCTACACATCCCTGGGACCTTGGCCCGAAGGCTCGGCCACCCTCTCTCACACCAGGGCGTCTGTCCAGCCCTGGGAGTGGGGGTACGAAGTGCAGGGAGCAAAAGCCCAGAGAGGAAGGGGCCGGCTCTGATGCTTCTGCTCCTTAAGGATGCCCTGATTACTCTCCCGTCCCCCGCTGTCTGCCCTGGGTCAGGCCTCTTCCTTGGATGATTTTAGCACCCAGCCCTGGCTTCTCCACCTCCACTCCTGAGCCTCCCGCCTTCCTGAGTGTACACACACACACACACACACACACATGCATGCGTGCACAGCTTCCCAGAGCACAGCCCTGCCCTGCTCCACTGGTGTCCGTGGTCCCCCAGTGCTGAATGAAACCCCAGCCTCTCACCTGGGCCTTTATGGCTCTCCAAGAAATAACCCAACCTGCCTTTCCAGGCCCAGGCTCCAGGGCCCCCAGAACATTCCCCATGGCCCATTCACACCCACTCCCACGGGCTCCTTTTTTGCCCACGGGACTCCCTGGTTGTATGCGTGGCCTCTATCTCCTGGGTTCCCTCCCTCAGGCACACACCTGGCTGTAGCTGGGTTGTACCTCATGGCCAAGTTGACTCCATTCACTTCTGAGTCTCCCCATAGACTCTTGGGGGCCCCTGGGCAGGAGGGGCCTCTCTGTCACTCATACCACATACAGCATCAGCCCCAAGGGACAGGGGCTGCAGCCTCTGCTCCTAAAATCATGGACACCTGTTAGTCCAACCTCCTCATGTCCAAGTTCTCACCGGGCAGTGCTTCGTGCTTCAACCTGGCCGCGCTGGGGGGCCCTTTGGCATCCGCCAGTGTCGCTGCAATGATTCCCCCTCAAATGGAGTCTCATTTTTGCTCTGTCAGCTGTCGGTCTCTGGGTCTGGCCTCAAATTCTGAGGAGGGCTTTCAGCTGCCCATACACCCCCACTAGGTGCTCCCGGCCCTGCAACAGACCTTGGCAGTGGATCATGACAGCTCTCCCTCTCTGAGCCCATCCCAGCAGCCTTCTCCCAGGGACGGAGCAACTACAGCTAACACCCAGGAAGACCCCCCCCCCGGGGGCCCTGCTCACAGCCACCTGGACTGAGGGCAGATAGTCTCTGGGGGGCTGGGGACTCCTCGGTCCTAGCCCTTCTTACGTCCCCAGGGCACCTCGTACCTAACAGTTGGAAGTCATAGATGCTTGTGGGGGACAGGATTCCAGCTGCATAGGAACGGCTGGACAGATGTTTGTAGGGCCTCCAGGTGGGCTACTGGGGCCCCTCGTGAGCTCAGCCCACCTGAGAGAAGGGCCTCTATGACACCATCCTCCTCTGGGCTCTAGGGGTTTGCGCAGACAGAAATCCTGCCTGGAGAGGGTGCTAAGCCCAAACACAGCCACCCTGCCTCTTGTCTCCTGGCTTCTGTTTGCTAAGCCAGGTCACAGCTGATCCCACCAGCTCCCGCCTGGGAGGATTAGGGCAGAATTACCCAGGCATAATTACAAGGCCCCCTGCTATCTGCTTTGCGCAGCTCTCTGAATGGGATGTTTGCGTCGGCCTCTCGGTTTAATTGATTAAGTTTCCTGAGTGCCCCCCAGCTAGGCCAAGGACAGAGTGGGCATGCTAAGACCATCCTTGAAAGAAAGGACCTGGGAGTCGAGTGGAGCTGGGCAGCGAGCGGAGCACCTTCCCAAGGCCCCGGATATGAGAAGGGTTAGTCAGCTGGCTCTTCCCTGGCCTTCTCCAGCTTCGGGCCTCAGAGCAACCAGGGCACTGTGGGGACACCAACGATGCCACCTTGGCCACCCCACCCCATCTGCCCACTTTCCAAGTAAAACCACAAAGCAAAGTGCCTCCAAACCCAGCGGCAACCAGGCACGCAGGGAGGGCCCTCCACTCTGGTTTGCCATTCCCAAAGCGGCTACAAAGACCCGCTCCTGCCCGGCCGGCCTTCCTGCAGGGGACACATCTCTCCTCTGCCATTAACCCATTCTGCAGATGCTTAGCAAACGTCTCCCTGGCTCCAGGCCCTGCCCGGCTGTGGGGGCTGCATGGCTCTAGGAGGTGGCACCTGAGTGGAGACCCAGTGAGTGAGTGACCAGGTGCCCATCATCTTCCCCAGGAAGAGGGGGCCCACCAGGCTCAGAGTACCTCTGCCCCAGGACGTCCGATTTCTTAGTGCACCTGCTCCACCCCTGGCTGGGCTGAGGTCTCCCGGCTGTATCTGTGCTTACCTTCTCCTCTGCATTTTCCCATCAGCTGTGCTGGGGTTGCCAGCAAAGGGGGGTAGGTGGCAGAATTAAGGAAACTTGACACATCGAGGGCCTCCTCCCAGAAGAAGAGAGGCAACGGGGTGGTCTGAAAGGTCAGCTCCCAGCATGTTACCTCGTGATGCTCCTAAGGAAGGGGAACGAGCAGACGGCCTTGTTGGTATGGAGAAAGGTTGGAAGGACTGGGGGCTCAGCCCCTGTTCTCTGTCTGTCTGTCCATCCAGGTTGGCGTGTGGAGTCCTGCAGAGGGGCTCAACATCACGGAGGTCGCCAAAGGCCGAGGCCCTAATGTCACAGACTCTCTGACAAACAGGTCGCTCATTGTCACCACTGTGCTGGTAAGAGCTGCCCCACAGAGGGACTATGTGAGCTGGGGATGGGCTGGAGGGACCCAGGCTGGGCAGCACAGACCGGGCACCTCTCGGGGCTGCTTCAAGGCTGGGAGGTGGGAGAGGTGCTGTGGAAACGCAGACGGTCCCTCAGAAAGTCATTGGAACAAGTCCGCAGTCATTGGAACACAGCAACTTGCTCATGGTCACAGGCCAAAGACCCCAGGGGGTGGCCTGCTCCGAAAGGCGGGGTGGACTGGTCCTCACACCTGTCTGAGATCTGCTTGGAGGCCCACCTGCAAAGGCCTGTGTGTTTGCATCTCCCACCACCCACCCACCCCTGAGCCCAAGTACAAACCACGATGGGGTAGACAGGGTAGCTGCCCTCTGCCCCAGGACTCTGGGTCCCCCTCTTCACCTCAGCTCCCAGGGAAAAGGCCCTTCTCAGTGGTCCCCCCAGCTGTGGTGGGTGCTGTGGCCATACCCGGAGAGCCCAGCCGGTGCGGGGAGCCCACACACAGGCCACAGGCCACAGTACTCATCCCGAGAGCTCAGCTCCATGGTCACTCAGCTTGCCGTCCTCCCTCCATTCCCCAAACCGAAGAGCACCTCCTTCTTCTGCCCCAAGGTGTGGTTCTTGGCATCTCCGAGGCTCTCTGCACCTTGGAGCTCAGGATGGGCAGAAAGACACACCCACGCCACTGCCCTCTTAACTGGCCAGTGTTGCGCCCCCTCCCCGTGCACCAGCCCTTTCTGGAAGCCCTCCAGGCTGTTCAGAGACTCAGAACCCGCCCTTTCAGAGACTCAACACCGTTTTTGGGGACCCACGCTGGGCCATGCTGGCGAGAGGCAGCCTGATCACCACCCAGTAGTTTCTGACCAAAGACCTTTGGAGGGCACTTTTGGTCAGCTTCTCCTTATAACTGCTTATAACTAAGCAAATACAATACAGTAAATGCATGAATATGAATAGAGCAAATCCTGTATAGAGTGGAGGGCTCAGCCGGGTTTGGAGTGCTCGGACCAAGTAAGGCTGCCTGGGATGGACCCAGAGAGCAGGGCTGCGCACCCAGATAGGGACCCTTCCAGGGCGCCGGGGTACAGTTGCCCTACCTGCCTCCCAGTGGGGGGGCAGCTCAACTGGGCACCATGGAATGGTCCTGTGCCCTCCCTCTAGTGTGACTCACCAGACATATGCTTGGTGGCAAGTGATGGGCACCCCGGAGCAAGAAGGGACATGGTAGGTAAACCCCATTCTCCCAGGGAGCCGCAAACACCAGGGGCACCAGTGGCTTTAAGGGAGCCCCTGTAGCCCGTGGGCCTCACCCCCAGTGTCCAGGGTTATTCCACTGAGAGGATCTGTGTCAAAGGTGATGGAGCCCTCACAGTGGTTCTGGACATACTGGTGACAGAGCCAGGACAGGAGGCCTGGGGAGATGCCTGCCCCCCCGTCCCAGGTTTGGGCACGAGCCCCCCTCCCCCAGCATTGCCCTCAACCCCAACACCTGCCTTTATTGACCGAATTTTTGTTAACTAAAAAAAATATAAAAATTAGACTGCTGAGACCAATAAGTCAAAGGATCTCATCAGGAACAGGGGAGAAATTGTAAAAAAAAAAAAAAAAAAAAAAAAAAAAAAAAAAAAAAAAAAAAAAAAAAAAAAAAAAAAAAAAAAAAAAAAAAAAAAAAAAAAAAAAAAAAAAAAAAAAAAAAAAAAAAAAAAAAAAAAAAAAAA
>PISX010000355.1:13735-104999 GCA_004024625.1 Mellivora capensis | reverse complement strand
TTGATGTGGATGCAAACAGAAAAGAAGAGAGTTGAAAGGGAACAAAAGAAAAAGGTTAAAGGGAAAATAATAATGAGAAAAATGAAAAGGCACGAGATGAAAAGGGAAGCCATCACGGAAGACGAAAAATTAAAATAAATAATTAACAGCTCCAGCTAGACAAGGTAAAAAATGTAAAACCGAAATGTCAGAAAGCAAAAGGATAAAAGTGTGACAAAGCTAAAATATAAAAGGGTAAAAATAAAATAATAAAAAGGTGGTAAAAGATTAAAAACAGAGCTGCATAAAATGTGAGATATAAATAAAACACTTCGCACAAGACGAGATTAGGAAAGGTAAAACGAGTGTGCTCGGAGAGATTAGGAAGAAGGGTGATGACGTGGCCCAGATGATTCAGCCACAAAACAATGCCTTCAAGGGAGTGGCAGGCTAGACCTAATACACCAGAAGGAAACCAGATACACACACCTTGAAAGAACATGGGCATGCATTTTGTTAAAATGGAAGCAGCAGCCTGATTTCAAGGGGGTGAAACCCTTCTGCAAAGGTGCACAGAATTTGTCTACGCCCACAGTGGCAGGATCCGGCAGACATTCTATGCCCTTCTGGAAGCTTCTTGATCAACACTCACAGGTTCTTGCAAAGGTCCCAACCTGATACACTCAGTCCCTTGCTGGAAGTCCCACCCGCAGCATCCTGCTAGCTCTCAGGCACCCCCGGGGATGGGGAAAGAGAGAAGCTCCTCTTGGCCCATGGCCCACACCCAGCTCCATCTGTCCCCCCGCCCCTCATCCGGGCGAACACTGGCTCAGCAGCCGCTAGGGACATGCAGTGTGACCAGGGTGCAGGGACAAGACTGTGAGCACAGACATTTGGTTCTGAGCCCTGGCTTCCCAGTTAGTCAGCTGTGTGACCCCAGGAAATTGCTTAACTGCTCCACGCCTCTGTTTCCCCACCTGAAAAGGAAAGGTGGTACTAATTGTATCTACTTCATGGAGTTGAGGGTCTCGGGGATTAATAAATCTGAATGGCACCGAGTGCATGCCAAATGAGGGCTGCTGTTGTTCCTCATAACCATTATTTTTTTTTTAAAGATTTTTCTTTATTTATTCGACAGACAGAGATCACAAGTAGGCAGAGAGGCCGGCAGAGAGAGAGAGGGAAGCAGGCTCCCTGCTGTGTAGAGACCCTGATGCGGGGCTTGATCCCAGGACCCTGAGATCATGACCTGAGCTGAAGAAAGAGGCTTAACCCACTGAGCCACCCAGGCGCCCCCTCATGACCATTATTGATCACAAATCCAGGCCCCAGGGAGCTCAGGTCTAGTACAGTGTGCAGAGTGTTCTAGAGAAAGCCTCTGCTTCTCTCCACCCCTGAGCCCTGAACTTCACTGAAGACTGACCTTTGACCATGACCTTGACCATGACCGCAGAGGTTCTTCCCAGCACAGGGTAGCTCAGAGGCTTCAGACTTGCCTTCTACAGAGCCCTGCCGCCCCCACCACGGTCAACACTACCCTACCTCTCTCTTCCTTGTTTCCTGACGGGCCCCTGAAGGCGTTAGGGTTTGTGACCTTGACCTTCTGTATCCCTCATATCTGTGGTCTCCTGTTGATAAGACAGACTCCAGACCCGACCACAACCTCATCATCTGCTTTGCTCAAAGTCTGAGCTCCTGGGCCTGACATCATAATTAGTCCATCCCCCACCCCACGCCCACCACCCCACCTCCGCCCCCATTGGCCTTGACCTCTGACAACGCTGCTGACCCACCCAAGCCGATGTCCCTCACACTGTCTTAACCCCATCCTGCAATGTCAGATACTCATATGGGCAGGAGGCGGCCCATGATTGCTTTCTGCATTCCCCAATGCCCAGAGCTCATGGAGGGTAAGGTTTGCTTCTTCCTGTGGGTGGGTGAGAGAAGCCCAGTCTTTCCTGGAGGAAGAGAAATGGCCCGGAAAACATCTGGAGGATCCCTGATGGGTACGGGCTATGACAAACAGCCTTTGCGCTGGTCTCTGAGAAACCCTCTGTGCCCAGCTGAAAATGTCCTCAGTCTCCCGATCGAGAGAGAGGCCCACTCCCCCATGGATGGGCCTGGGGCCTCCTTCCCGAAAACCTTGAACTGGTCCAGACGCTCCCGAAAGTCTCAGCGTGGTCCACCTGTCTTGGAGTCCTGGGGGGTGCTCTCAGGCTGAGTCTCTTTTGGGCAGGGGCACCAGTTGTGAAAAGGGGCCTAGCCCTAGCTGCTCTGGCTGAAAACCCAGCCCAGAGGTTGGCAGCCTGAAAACAGGGCTAGCACCTCCTGCTGAGAGCACTGGTGGGGGAGGGGGGAGGGGGGCCAGCCTGCAAGGGTGTTGTCTGGGAAACGGCACTTTGAGCGACAGGCAGATACCGAAGCTGGGTTCAGGAAGATCCGACTGCTTTTCCCGCGGAGAATAGGGCTGGACCCTTAATGAGAGGGGTTTCTGCTCTTTCTTTTCCCTGGAGTCTGGGCACAGGGGAGGGCCGCAGTTCCCTGTGGGCTGTCAGAAACCTGCCTCCTCTTCTCCCCTATCCCTAACCCTGGAGTTAAGAACAAAGGGTGCCTTACCCTGGGCACACAGATGGACGGAGCCCTAACTGCACCCACCCTGGCCCTCAGAGCTGCAGATGGCCTTCCCCATGTCTGAGGTCGAGAGCCTGGAAGCCTCCCTTCTCTCGCCCCCTCTCTGCCCGGCCCCAGCTTCTGTTCTGGTTCTGCTCTCCCATGGGCTCATGAAAAATTCATCCTCTCCAACCTCAGCTCACACGCCGAGAAAACACACCTGCCTCACTCCTGGGGGCCCTGCCTTTGAAGGTTCAGAGTTCTTTAGGCTGCTGAAGAAAGCAGCAGTGTTGACACGCGTGCGGGTGCGTGTGTGGGTGCGGGACTGGCCCAGCCGCACACGGGTGTCTGGAGCCACACCGGTGGGTGTATTTGTGCCCTGTGCACATAGTGACCTCCTAAGACTCAACGGCCAGTCAGGCAGAACCCCTAGCACCGGGCAACAGGAGAAGCAGAGAAGCCGAGGAGGAAGGCCAAGGTGTGGGCTGGGAGGGCTGTCCCAGGCCAGGTGCCTCTCTAGACCCCACCTCCGGGATGGACAGGACTCCCAGCGCTCTGTCCTGGTTCTAACAAGCAGAAGGCAAGGTCTTGGGTCCAGAGCCTTCAGCCTCTGCGGCCGAGCAGGGCCAGGCAAACAGAACATGGAGAACGTGCCGGTAGTATTGTGTATACAGGTGTGCACTTGTGTGAATGTGCGTCAGAGGAGGGCTTGGGAATGCGGGTGCCAAGCAGCTCACCCTTGCATCCTCCTCCCCCCACAGACTCCTTTCCAACTCCACAGGTCCTGCAGCCAGGGGAGAAGCTTAGCACAAGGCCTGGCTCTCCCGTTGGTATAAGTGATCAGAAAGAAACCAGACGGAGAGCTCTGGCCGCGAAAAGTCAGAAAAGGTTATTTTTCTGGACCCCTGTTTCCTGTGACTTGTTGAAGAGAAATATTACCCTGCTCCTACGGCGGTTCTCCCAGAGCAATAGGGGAGCGTGAAGTTATGAAATTGAGGGCACCTTCACCGAGCAATCGATTAGCAGCCGAGAGAGCTTGTGAATTGGCTGTCTGGACATTTCCAGTAATAAATTGTGAAATAGTCCATGAATAAGTAGTTGGCGGAGTTCAGAATTACCCCCTAGGAAATGTTGCAGGTCTAGAGACACATTACTAAGGCGAGCACCATTTTAATGCTCTGGGCTTTGGCTGTTAAATATGTATGCCATCCGCAGAGCACTTCCCGAAATTAATGGCATTTTACAGCTGCTCCGAAGGCAGCGTATTTATATGGAGATGTATAGATTCTGGGGCTGCCCTGGCTTTACAAAGGAAGTGCTAATTTTAGAGAATAGGCCCAGGGAGGGGCGTGGAGGGAGGGTCAGGAAGTGAGCCATCTCAGGGACCTTTCCCTGAAATGGCTTTCCAGGGCCAGCTAGGGTGTTTAACCTTTGGTGACCTTGGGCATCGTCTCTAGGCTGGAAAGGGCACTGCAGGCACAGGCGACCCAGCACACGGAAAGACAGTAACAATATTAACAAAAATGAATCCGTCGGTCACATTGGCAGTTTACCTTTGCCAGGCGCCGTTGTAAGTGCTTTTCATAGATTGGCTCCTTTACTCCTCCCAGCAACCCTGTCTGGTGGGGTCCAGGATTCTCCCCATTTTACAGAAGGAGGTAGATTTTGTCCAGGAATGTGTGTGTGGTTGGCGATTCTCCTGGGAGAGATAGTATCTTCTCCCCAGTTCTTTCTTGAGCTCACATCAGGGCCAACTGGACAGTGGTTTACTTTGTTCACTGCACAAGAATGTCTGACCAGAAGGATGGGGGAGGGGGCGGGTTCCTGAGGCTCCTGCCCCCAGGCCACATGCCAGGGTTTGGGGCAGCACCCTCCCAGAGACGGATTTGCATGATGAGGTGTGTGTGCTAACCACAGCCCCCTTCCCTCCAGGTAGCCCCTGCCCATCCCCCTGCCCCACCTGTGCTCTTCTCACCAACCTTGTGAGCTGCCCACTTGGTTGCAGGGTGGGGATGGGAGGCACAGAGATTCAGCATGGACTCTAGCCAGGGAAAGGGGTCCGGTGGAGCCGGGGGGGGAGGACCAAGGGTCAGTTGCCCGATATCTTCCACCTAATTAGACTGAGAGATGGTTTTTCTCAGAATCCCTGGAGAGGCCGGAACCCCTTGGAGATTCACACACGCTCCCCCATCCTTGCTCTGAATCGTCCCAAAGGATTGTTGAAAATCTAAAGTAAATGAGTCCTAGGGTGGGACTGGGATTTTGAAAGGGGGCGGTACTGGGGGACCAGGAGCAGAGAATCGAGTCCACCCGCCATAGCGGGAGCCCAGCCAGAGGATGCTGGTGGGTTTCTGCTCCGGAGGATCCCCAGTGAGGATGTTCTCAGGGCCTTCCATGGCTCACTCTGTCCCCAGGGGCCCACAGTGTCAAAGGAATAGCCATACTCGTTGACAGATGACGAGAGGCCTCCATAATTGGGTGTGTGCCCTTCTCGTGGGCCTGTGGACATGGGATTCCCAGTACATGTGCCCTCTGTCAGCTACTGTTTATCACCTGTCAGCTGAGGACCTGAGGCATTCTGACATGGGTAGGAGTTAGGGGGGTGCCAAGGTGGCCTTGGGGAAGGTTAAGGCACAGGAGGAGGCCAGGAGCTACAGACAGGAAGCAGGGGAGCCTGACTCTGTCAGACTGCAGTTCAACTCCTGTGTGACCTAGAGCAACATACTGACCCTCTCTGAGCGTGTTTCCTCATTTGTGGCATGGGTGTGATGTCACCTGTCCTGCAGGCCTCGGGGGCCTGAATCAAGCAGCCTGTGCGAGACCCTGAATCGGTGTCTGGTGCATAGTAGGAGCTCAGGAAAACGCTGAGTTGGCTCAGGGGTGACCCATCCACCATGGCCCGGGGACGGGGACTTGTCGGTGAAGCTGGGTGGGTGGACCCCGTAGAAACACGGACATGTGTGTTGACCTGGACTTTGGGTCCCTGCTTTAGGCCTGGATTTTGCCACGTCAGAGACCACAGTTCTCACCCTGTAGACCTCAGACTGGACCAGGTCAATGGCAGCTTCCCACTGTCTGTCCCACCTCTTCCCCCAGTTCTCTGCAGGGCGGAAAAGAGCTTGTTTCTCTCTTTTTTTTTTTTTTTTAAGATTTTATTTATCTATTTGACAGACAGATCACAAGTAGGCAGAGAGGCAGGCAGAGGGAGAGGAGGAAGCAGGCTCCCTGCTGAGCGGAGAGCCCAATGTGGGACTCGATCCCAGGACCCGGATACCACGACCTGAGCCAAAGGCAGAGGCTTTAACCCACTGAGCCACCCAGGTGCCCTGAAGAGCTTGTTTCTAAATGAGAAATCAGACCGAGTTGTGCCCTCATCACAGCCCCTTGCTGGCTCCCCATCGCCTGGCAGGGAGGGAGCCCAAGGTGGAACAGCGGGATGTGTGTCCTGGCTACTGAGCTATCTGCCAAGGGCCCCATACTCACCAGGAGAGGTGCCCTGGGTCTTGGGGCCTCTGGCTCAGTGAGGGAGTTACAAATTTGCACTTCAGGGCTACACCCGCCTGAATTCAGATGCTCTCCTAGCCAGCATAATGGTGCGAGCTCTGCTCACACCAGTCATGCGTCCTCGTGAGTTCACTCTCTGCATCTGTCAAGTGGGACTGTGGGTCCCTCCCTCCACAGGGTGCCATCAAGGTTAAATGAGGCAATGCCATTTGTCTGTCCAGCACGCCCGTGCTGGGCTGTGGGCTAGGCCCTCCACAGGCACTGGCAGTTGCTGATTTTCTCTTGCTGATTTTCTCATGCAACCCGGGTCCACATCCCTCACTTACCCAGCAGATCCTCAGGCTGGGGACTAAGATCCTCAGGGGGAGGAGTCAGGGTGCATACTGGATGGAGGGTCTGGTGTGGCAGGGTTCTCACACACGAGCAGACATCAGAATCCCCTGGAGGGCTGCATTTCTTTTTTTTTTTTTTTTTAAGATCCATATATTTATTTGAGAGAGTGAGCGGGAGGGAGGGGCAGAAGGAGTGAGAGAATCCCAAGCAAACTCCCCACTGTGTGTGGAGCTCAACAGGGGCCCAGTCGACCCCTGAGATCATGACCTGAACCGAAATCAAGAGTTGGATGCTCAACAGACTGAGCCATGGGGGCACCCCTCCCCTGGAGAGCTTCTTGAAACAGATGGCTGGGCTCCACCCCAGACTTTCCGGCCCAGTGGTCCACATACGGCTGGAAAGTGTACATTTCTCACAAGTTCTTGGGTGCCGCTGGGGCTGCTGATCGGGGACCACACTTGGAGAACCGCCGGCCTTGCACGGATGGTGTGGTAGAGAGCATGGGATTCAAATCCTATCGCCTTGAGTCCAAATGCCTGTCCTACCCCTTACCAGCTCTGTGACCGTCAGACAGTTCATCATAAATACCCTCCAAGCCCCCGCCTCATGCCAGGGGCCACGACAAAGTGCAGACGAGCAGAGGCTCCAGACCAAGCTCTCCCCCGACCTACACCGCCTTCGTCAGTCCCTCTCCCGTCTGTCCTTGCAGGAGGAGCCCTTTGTCATGTTCCGGAAGTCTGACAGGACCCTGTTCGGGAATGACCGCTTTGAGGGCTACTGTATAGACCTGCTCAAGGAGCTGGCTCATATCCTAGGCTTCTCCTACGAGATCCGGCTGGTGGAGGATGGCAAGTACGGGGCACAGGACGACAAGGGCCAGTGGAACGGCATGATCAAGGAGCTCATCGACCACGTAAGCAGGAAGGGAGCCCCTGGGGCTGGGGACGCCCTGGGATGCTTGGTCAAGTCCAGTGCATGTCGGGGTGGGGCATCCCAGCAGGTGAGAGCCCTGGGGGCTGGGGAGATAGAGACAAAGGTCCTTGGGAAGGACCCACTCCCGTGGGCCTGCCTTGCTCATGCTACCCCCTCCACACAAGCACGCCTGCACTACCCGCCCCCCCACACCCCCCTGTCGTGTGACTGAGTCTTTCCCACTGGTGTCTTTGGTGAGCTCGCTCGGGAGGACTTTCCCAGCTCCTCACTGCCTCTCACTCCTTAGGGGGGACCAAAGGCTGTCCCAGTCACGTGGGAAAGGCTCCAGTACAAAACACTTCCCAAACTCTAGGACACAGAGCTAGGTCTGTGAGTGGCTTTGGCTGCAGGGGAGAGACCAGTGGTGCAGGAAGTTGAGGGCTCTGTGAGGGGAGAAGCAAGGCTCAGCTGGGAACGCTATGCCTGAGGTGAGGGAGAGTAGCAGGAAAGAAGACAGGCTGGGCTTTGGAAAGAAGGAGCAGCTGGTGGGAGGGGCCTGGGGCTTGTGGGACCCTGGGAGGAAGACAGAAGCCGTAGTGTAGGGTCGCCCAGGCGGGGGCAGGCAGGGGCCCTGGGTTCGAGGGCCGGTACCCCACTCAGCAGCTGTGTGAATAGGGGCCCATGAGGGGGAAACTTGCTAAGTGATTTCCCATCTCTGGAATGGGCATCATTCCTCAGAGGATTATTGTGACCCTGGATGGAAGGACTAGGAGCAGAGCGTGGCCCACCACAAGGCCTCAGTAAGATGAAGGCTTGTCAGGTGCCCAGATGTGGTCCACCGGAACTCGGGTTCTGGCCCCACTTTAGCACCTCGTAGATGTGTGACCGGGAATGTTCATCAACCTCCCTGAGTCTCAGTTTCTCCACGTCTAAAATAGGAGGAAGGGACAACCACCAGAGCTCCTGCAGCTGCTGCAGGAATGGAAGGAGGAGCCATTTGCACAGGCTCAGCTGGCCCGTAGCAAACGTTTCCAGGCCCCTCAGTTTTCCAGAGGCATCTGTCGGCAAAGACCTGCTAACGAATGCCGGGGCCTGATCTATACTAGACCCCTTATGTTCTCCTCCCCCCAGTTATCCTCACAACATCCCTGTGAGGTAGGTCCTGCTCCCACCACCCATTTTACAGATGGGGAAACTGAGGCAGAGAGCAGTGAGGACCCACGGCTTGTAAGTGGTGTTCAAAGCGGCAGAGTCTTTGAAGGTTCTCTGCTTTCGGAAATCCTGTGCTCCAACCCGTGCGAAGAGCCATCCTGACCCCAGGAGCCAGGGCAAAGTAGGCTCCTGTAGCATAGATCTTGGCATGGAAAGTACCAGCCACGGGGATTGTTAGCATGCAGGGGAGATACCCTACAGGGAACCTGGAGCTTTGGAGGGGAAGGAGCAGCAGGAAGGCTCAAGCAAAACCTTCATTTCCTAGGGCCCCCAGAACTCAGGCTCCCGTGAAAGGCTGGTGGGAGAGGCTTCTGGTCACCAGCAGGAACCTGGGCTGGGCTTGATTCCCACTCTGCGGCTACCTAGCCGCACGCCCCTGGACAAGTTTCTTGGCCTCTCTCTGTCTCAGTTTCCCTATCTGTAAAACGGGAATGACAGTCATAGAGCCAGCCCCATAGGCCGTGAGGGCTAAGCTCACACACGTGCATTATGTCCTCTGCACCATGTCGGTCCTTGTCTTCTTATTCTTATCTGTATCGTACAGTTACTCCTTCGAGGCCGGTGAGGGGACTTCAGGAAGTCCCTTCATGTCCCCGAGTTCCTAGGTTCTAACTCAACATCGAGAATGAAGACCGAATGCAGACTACTACCCGCCCCGTGTTCTTCCCAGCAGGATGAGCGGCTGGGAGGAGACAGCTGGTGGGGAAGCTCTCCTAGATTGTGGAATCCAGTGTAAATGGAAGGGAGTGGTGTTGTCACCATTATTAGTAATAACTGTAATTATTATGGAAATTAGTCAGCAGGCCCCAGAGACATCTCCATTTATCAGCTCCCCTACTCCTGCTTGGTGCCAGGGCTCCGGAATGCGGGGCCCCAGTGGGTGCCAGCGCCTGTTGTTCGCAGAGGCAGGCTGGACAGGAGAGGTGGAGGGGGTCCCATGGAGCGTGGGGGCCACCTGTGGAAGGCAGCAGGGCCAGGGCCAGGCCTGGTGGCCACAGCATCTCCATCTCCAGGCTTTGAAGAGCATTTGTGAGGGGGCGGATCAGAAAAACCCAGCAGGAAGCCAGATCTTTCTCAGCTGACCCTCTGCCTGGGAAAAGAGGGGAGGTGGCCTCATCTGCGGCCTCCGTGCCACGCGGTATCCATCAAGGCGCGGTCCCTGATGGGACAGGCAGGGGACCTTGTTAAACCCGATTCCCTACAATTGATGAGCCTATTAATCCTAGCTTGGTGCCATTTTTAATAACATCATAACCATTTATTAGTGTCGTCAGATAATTAGTCTTCTCGCTAGCTCATAGATAGTGTGGTAAAGGCTTGGCAATATTATTACTTCCTTATTAGGGATCTGAACGCAGACGTAAAAGTGATGAATGCCTACCTTTGTGAGAATCTGCCCCCCGAGGCCCATTTGGAGGCCCTGGGTGGAGCCTCTGACCAGCAGGACTTAAGAGGTCCTTCTCGGACACTCTGCTCTCCTCTGTCCCACACCACACGGCCTTCCAGGGAGCCAGGCTCACAGAGGAAGATGGGGCAGGTGGGGATGTGAGCCTTCCTGCTGACACACTCCTCGTGCCCCTGTCCCCGCACGGCGGGCTCCAACAGTGCGAGCAACAGACGGATTGGACGGAGCAGTGATTTCGCTCTCCCTCACCCCGGCTCTCGCAGACTCTCGCTCTCTCCAGCTTTACTGCCTGCTCCCTCTCATTTCTCCTCTCTCAAAGGTATTCTGCCCACGTCCACGTCCGTGCCTTAAATTACTCCCAGGTGTGTTAATGACCCTGGAATCCAATAGAGATGACTTCAGATTCCGGGTCTAGCCCATACTCAATCTCTCTGGCCTCTCTTTCCACATCTATGAGATGGGAGTAATAAAAAAGCCTTCCTCCCAGGGTTTGTAGGATGATTTAATGAGATATGGCTTGGAGATGCTTAACAGAGGGCTTGGCACTCAGTACATGGGCAGCCCCTGGGAGCTGCCCTGTGGCCTTCCCTCCAGGGACAGACAGCCCTGCTGTCTAAAAGTACGCACGTGGATGAACCCAGTGGCCGGGCCCAGCCATGGTCATCCTGGTGGGCCGCAGTGACCCGGGATCTAAACCTTGCCCCTCTGATTCCAAATAGGAGTCTTGGGAAACTGATTCACAGTGATCAAACTCACAGAGAGCAGAGGCACATAGCAAGGCATCATCCCCCTACTGCCCTTGGGGGCATTGGCCCTTCCTGATACCTGCCATCCAGAGTTTCCGTCCTGGGTGCTAAGCAGAGGCATTTGGGTTTCATCCTGAGAGCTGCGGGGGGCACAGCTGGAAGGGAGTGACATGAGCATCAGGTAGAGGAAAATCACTGCGGTAGGGCTGCCCAGGAGCCAGTCTGGAGGCCATGGCTGGGGCCCGGGTGAAGGAGAGAATGGTGGAGAGAAAGAAGGGAACGCTGCGGCGGGAAAGGAGGGAGGCGGGTGGCTTGGGACAGCAACGGGAAGAGAGAATGGAGAAGATTGGTGGATAGGTTGGATGAAAAAGGTGAGAGACAGGGAAGGTGTTTGCACCAGGACAGGTGTGAAATTCCAGGACAGGTGTGAAATTCCAGATGACAGTGTCATCCCCAAATAAAGAGCCTCCTGGCCAAATCGAGGAGTGGAGGAGGTACAGAGGTCATGCTGGGACTGAGGTGCTGGGAGGTGGCTGGCCATATAACTGGGCCGAGGAGAGATGGGACCCTGGGGAGGACCCAAACGACAAGAAAGCATAAGGAAAGAGGAAAACGAGGACTCCACAAGATGCCGGAGCCACCAAAGCCAGAGAGGCAGGAGGAGAGCCAGGAGAGCAGGGGTGACAGAGGCCAAAGGAGGAGAGGTTCCTGGAGAGGTGTGGGCACAGGGTCACACGTGGCAGGCAGGGAGCTCAAAGGAGAGGCGTGAATGGCATCCACGTGTTGGCACAAGTGACAGGGTCAGCCCCAGGCTGGGGACTTTATTCTCTGAGAGCCCAGAATCCTGTCCTGGCTGCTCTCCGAAGCCTTGGAATCAGAGGGACCGGGTTCGGCAGTGACGAAGCAGGAGCGTGGCCTTAAGGGAATGTGTACATACCCTCCCGGTCACAACAAGCCATGGTTCTCCTCTCTCCATTGTCACATCTCACTTAGAGCAGGTGAGGAGGTTTTCCTGGCTCGTGGATGAGGCTGGACCAAGACAAGGGTTAGAACGGGGAGGAGACTCAGAGCAGTCGTAGGCAGCCCGGGCGTATCATCCTTTCCCTTGTGAGAGAAGTAGCACAGCCCGGACATCCCCTGTGCCTCCTGGTCGTGCTGAGTGCCGAGCAGAGGGGATGGCATCACTCCAGGGGCCCCTCCCCGCCCCCGACCCTTCTTCCAGACAGTGAGGGCCTGATGAACAGCTCTTGGCTGCTGCCTGAGCGCCCAGCGTGGGCCGGGCACATGGAACAGGTGTCGATGTGTGAGGATGTGTGAGGGAGCGCACGGACTCACACGCCCTCCCCAGAGGCGCAGCTCTGGGGTCCTAAGCACTGAACTTCCCATTCTGTGCCTGCGGAGGGTCAGGTGTCAAGGCTATGGCCCCATCACGTATGGTGTCCCCTGCCATTCAACCAGTGATGAGATCTTGGTTCTGGCCTCCATGCGTTCATGGGAGCAGCAACCCCAAGCCCCTGTTCGTGTGGCCAGGAAAGGCTCTGGCAAACCTACCTCCTCTAGGCTGGCCAATGCCCTTTGAAGGAAGACGTGCTGGGAGCTCCCTGGGGGCAGGTGGAGGCCTAGGTGGGACAGGGCAGTGGAGGGCAAGGGATTCCCCAAGGGCATGTGATTGTGGACTCCTGGGAGGGCAGCCGGGTTGCCAGGGCAATGACGCTGAGCTGCCTGAGAAGGAGCAGGGAAGCAGGCCCGGGATGTGGGAAGGACCGGGCCACCCTGAGATTCACCAAAGAACTGTTAGCTGCCAGGACCCAGGCAGCAGGGACCAACCTGAGAAAGACCTGGAAGAAGCCTGGCTGGAGGTCGGGGTCCAGCCAGCCTGGGGCCAGAACAGTCAAGGCACAGGTTCAACGGTGCTTCCAGAGTGAAAGGGGATTGGAGGGAAATGAAGGTCAGAGGGAACGAGAGTTTCACCCTGCTGAAGGTCAACTGTTCCTTCATTCGTTCCACAGACCTTTCTGAAACAGTCTCAGCCAGGCTCCTAGACAGCAGAGCCTGAGGAAGAGACTTAGATGCTAACACCTAGTTCTGGGGTGTGGTGCCAGGGAGCGAGCGAGGGCCAGGGACATAGAGCAGGGGTGCGGAATGCCGAAGCAAGAACTCGTTATTGAGCCCGTTGGCACTGAGTGTGACCAGTCCCTTAGTCGACATCCTGGAAGAAACTTGCAGAGTGTGTTTCGGGATGAGGGGAGACGGGGTGGGGGGCAGGTTTTTCCACGGGCTCCTGACTTCCAGGCATTTCTGGATTTGACACGGCAGGCATGGGAACCCGCGGGGACCCCGCAGCAGCACCCTCAGTGGGCCAGGCGGGTCGGAGGTGAGTGTCCTCTGGTGCCTATGTGAGGGTGGTCAGGGCCAGAGCCCACAACCTGGTGCTCAAGGGCAGGAGTCCGAACCCGGTCCCCGCAGCAATGTGTCAGACCCGGGTGGTAACTAGAGAGATGGGAGCAGCCGAGTTAGATGCCCATGGCCCTCGCCCCTCGCCGCCACCCATGGGAACAAACAATTAGCCAAGCTGACTTGTATTAAAACAGCAGTTGGCGCCATAGAGCAATGTAGGAGACTTGGGAGGTGTAAGACCAGGAGAGACGACTGGGCTTCCCTGCCAGAGTGACTCTTGAGCTGGGACTGGAGAGTGAGGAGGAGAAACCGAGGGAGAGCTATCCGGAGCACAGACCGGATAGCTGAGCTCACGGAGCTCCTTGGGTGGTCCCCAGGCCGTCAGGAGGCCTGCAGCACTGGGCCAGGCCTGGGCGGACCCCTGCCTTGTGGTCACCCATGGTGTGGGGAAGGGGGCTTCCTCTGGAGGTGGGAACAGACATGCGGGCCTCCCCCATCGTGTGCCACAGAGCAGGGGATGCTCGCCCTGCTGTGCCTTTGCTGGCACTCGGGAATCAGGCCCTTCTCTCAGGCCTGGGAAAGGCACAGACTTCATTTCTCACTGCTGGGCGTCCAGCAGCTTGGGGACCTGTATGTGAAGCCTGGGTCGGTGACCCTTCCGTCTACACAGGCATTTCCTAGCACCTGGCCTTGGCTCTGGAGTTATGTAGGGGTTTTCCCAGGCTGTTCGTGGCCACAGTGCTGATGAAGTGTGACGGCGGGCCGGTGGGACATCGCCGGTACCACCCGTGACTAAGGGTACCCCTGTGAGAACTGCAGTGTGGCAGGCCAGCGGAAGTGCTTCCCAGGTGACCTTTCCACTCCAAAGGTGGCTCCTTCCAGTGTTCCCTGTGATCAAGTTATTCTTTTGTTCATTAAATGTATTGAGGTAAGAGCCCCATGCTAGCACAGAGGATAGGGCCGTGGACAAATAGGCAGGATCGCTTCCCCGAGCTTCTGGGTCTCAATTCTAGCAGGAATCAGACAGTAGTGCATGGGCGGATGAATCTGTGTGAGTCTTCAGCCTGGGAACATGTCCTGAGAAAGGGATGTGTCCAGGTAAAGGCTTCCCTGGCCTACAGACCAGTGCCTGGGTTGGAAGCCCTGGGCTCGGAAAACCAGTGGGGAGTGGCCACTGGTCTATCCCAGGAAACCCTGGAGGAAAGGGCTGGAGACTTGGGAGAGGTGGGAGTAGCTCCTGAAATGCCTTCCCTGTCCTGTGGCTGGCAGCATGCAGAGGAATTGAGGGAGGGCACAGGGTCATTTCCGGCCCCCTGGCTTGCAGCCGCAGGTGGGGCATGTGGGTGAGTGAAGGACGACACAGACTTGGGAAGATGTCTTGCAACACAGCCAGTGAGCTCATGCGCTGTGGTCTCCCAGCCTCCAGGCAGGCTGCAGTGCGACAGGAAGATCCGGTCTCAGAGGTACCGGCCATCACCCCCACTGTGTCCCATATTCTCCCAAACACAGAACAGACCTGAGCTCTGGCCTGTTTCCAAGGCCAGGGAAGGTTCCGCCCCTGCCGCCACCTCTGGCCCCCTCCCCAAGCCTGGGCCAAGGCACTTGCAAGCTAGGCCTGCTGGGAGCTCACCTGGGGTGGTGCAGAGTCCTCGATGGAGCAGGACAGGTTTGGGGGGGGGGACCACAGGTGAACCCAAAGGGTGGACCCTCCCCAGGGTGGCCAACCAGCCTGGGCAATGACCGGGGAGGGCTATGGAGCTGAAGACATCACTAGGACCCACCTAAGGATGTCCACGAGGACAGGTGAGGGCTTTCAGCGAACAGACCAGAAGTAAGGGGCCCATCAAGGGCCAGGTTACAAGGAGCAGAGGCCTAACTCTGGAAGAATGCTGGTGAGAGACAGGCCTGGGTTGGGGGGAGTGTGGGACCCAGGCAGGTTGACATGGGCCACGTGGCTTCGGGGAGAACGGGGGTGCTGAGCAGGGAAACGGAGGCCAGAGCTCAGTCCCCTTGGGCTGTGGTCAAGGTTGATCGGGACCCTTAGTGGTACTTTGATGCTCAATCTCGCAAAAGAACTTTACTGAGCCCCTTCTTGGGGCCAGCCTTTGAGCTCACCCGAGGGATGCTTCAGTGTGCGACCCAGGTCAGTCCCCGGCCTCCTAGAGCTCACACACCAGCAGAGGAGCGAGGTACTAAACAGTAACTTACAAATAAGAATTTAGTTGTGATAAGGACAGGGACGAGCAGCGCAAGGGACGTTATGGGAACACACAGCAAGGCCTCGTGGCATGTGGAGAGAGAGGGGGGCCACTCCCCCCGGCAACCTGCTGGGCAGGGCCTGTCTGGGCTGATGCCACCTTCGGCCCATGAGGTGGGGAAAGGGGCAGGTGGTTGGAGATGGAGCTGTGGCCTGTTCCTCCTGGGGCCCTTGGGGTCCTGAAGCAGGGAAGACCCTCCCTTCCTTCCTGAAGGAGAGAGGCTCAGCAGCTCTCCTGGGCCAGGGAGAGGCGCGGGCATCCTTCCTCACTGGCGGGTAGTGAGGCCACTACCGCTCAGGAAGCCAATGTGTGGATTACAGGTGTTGGGAGGTGACCCATCTGTGGACATTGAGGAATTTACCAGCACTGCTTCTCCTCTGTTATAATGTGTGGGTCGTTGAGGCTGCTGGTTATCAGGTCAGTGTCCACGGGCTTTCCGGGAGCACTGTGTTTTCCTAAGGGTGGAGTCTGGGAGTCACCAGCAGACACACGCCCCGCCCCGCCCCGCCCCGCCCCGTGACTTGCTTTGTCCCCCTGTAAACTACCATGTGCTCAGGCAGGCAGCTCTGCAGATGTGCTCACTGGGGATCTCCCCTACACATCCCCATTCACCCAGTCCCAGAGTCTACAGATGGCGAGCTGTGAGCCAGGCACTGTGCCAGGCCCAGGGCGCATGGTGGTAGAAAGACACAGGCTCAGACCCTGCTCCCATGAGCTTACGTCCAGTGAAGGAGAAATCACCAAGCCTCTCTAAAAACCCAACCGTGGTCAGTGCTAGGAGCGAAATTACTTGTTCCATGAGAGGAATCACCAGGGAGACCTGACGTCACATGAGGATTTTATGGATGTAATTGAGCTGAGATCTGAAAGAGAAGTAGGCATTAGCTAGACAAAGCGTTTGTGGAGGAAGAAGTCCCAGGTAGAGGAGCTCACACGTGCAAAGGTCCTGAGGTGAGAGAGTTGGGGAGTTTGAAAGAAGCTTGTAGAAAGCGAGCAAGGGGACTTGAGGTAAGGAAAGCCTGGAGAGGCGGGCAGGACCGGGTCTGCACTTGCCAGCTCAGTAGCCACTGATGGGGGTTATTTAAATTTAAAACTTCAATAAAAATAATTTTTCAAATTCTTTCATGTGAAATTAATTAAAGTATGAACTCAGTTCCTCAGTTATATAGCCACATTTCAAGCTCTTGGCCACATGTGGCTAACAGTTACCATATTGGACAATGCAAATAGAGAACATTCCACTGTTACAGAACATTCTCTGGGACAGAAAGTTCTCTTAGATCATGAAAGGCTTAAGGAACCCCTAATAAGAATGTTTTATCCTAAGAGCACTTTCTGTATATGAAGCAGGGCTGGGAGTGGGGGGATTCTAGCTGGAGCAACACCACTTTGAGAAAAGACTGGAAGGGGAATTCCAGGGTAGCATGTACGTGGGCAGAGAGCCAGCAGACAGAGCCCCAGGGAGAAGTCCTGCATGTGCAGCAGGAGTGAGACTGGTTTGGGGGGCTGTGGAAACAGAAGCAGAAGGATCTGGAGGGACGTGGGAGTGAATCTGCATGTTTCTGCAGCCGTAGAGCTCAGAAGCCCAGCCAGACAATATGAAGTGTATGCTGGACCCCGTGGCAACCTTGGTGGGCAGCCAGAGTCAGGTTCATGTCTCTGGGAATGCAGCCCAGGTTCAGGGTAGGCAGGGTAGGCCCAGCCATAGAGCCTGCTCATCTGAATGGGGCAGTGGAAGGAACCTGAGCACCCTGTCCTGGCCCTAAGTGGCAGGTGTAGGAGTGACCCAGGGCTGTCACAGCAAATGACCACGGGCTAGGTGGCTTAAAATAACAGAAATGTCTTCTCTCTCAGTTCTGGAGGCCAGAAATCAGAAATCGAGGTGCTGGCAGGATTGGTCCCTTTCGAAGGATAATGTGTCCCATGCCTCTCCCCTGGCTTCCGGTGTGGCCGGCATCCTTGATGCTCCTTGGCTTGATCCTGCATTCCTCTGGTCTCTGTCTCCAGCATCACAGGGCCTTCTCAGTGTGTCCCTGTCTGTCCTCTTCTAGGCTTATAAGGAGCCCAGGCCTAGGATGCAGGGTTCACCTGAATCTAGTATGACTTCCATCTTAACTTGATTACTTCTGCAAAGACCTGTTTTTGCAGAGCTTCTGGGTTGGTGAACCCGTGGAAATGCGAAGAAGGGTGGCGCGCCCCAAGAGAGAGAGGACATGGGAGCTTCGTGCTCCTTCCCACATACCTTGCCCGATGCATCACTTCCATGCAGCTGTCCTGAGCTCCATTCTTCTCTAAAAACCGGCGACCTGAGGGGTTGCATCATTTTACATTCCTGCCCACAACCCAGGAGAGATCCCGTTGCTCCACACCCTTGTCAGCACTTGGTATTATCCTCATCTTTTTTAAAATTTTGACTGCTGGGATAGGTGTGCGATGGTATTACGGGAATTTGAAACCACCTGGGGAGTGTTTCTGGGGACATGTGAGGCAACAACTGTGATACGGAGACCAGATGCACACGGGCTCCTGCCAGGAGCCACCGCACGGTCAGAACCTGCAGTGCTGCATGCCCAGGAGTGGCCGTGAGCTCACTGATGAATTTCGGGGCACTCAGCGGGAGCCAGAGAGAGCCGGATCTTTGGGGAGGTGAACAAGCCCACTGAAGATAGAGTGTGTCCTCCCTCTGCACAGCCCAGGATACTCTCCTGGCAATCTATCCAACGCTGTTTAATCTCAGTAGCAAGAATAAAAGATTGTTTTAGTGGGGGGAGAAAAAGAGCCTATTTCTAAGTAAGGTCACGTTCACAGCACCTAGGGAGTTAGGACTTGAACCTGTTTGGAGGGGGCGCACAATTCAGCCCCGTACGTGTGGCTTGCGTGGCGGGTTTGAGGTCATGGTGAAGTGGGTCCGAGTACTGGCTCAGCCATTCACCAACGTGGAAGGCAGCTATGCTCACTCCTATGCCACCCACACTCGTCACCCAAAGGAGTAGAGCTTGAACAAACATCCTGGCCTGACTGAGCCATGGCACCCTCATCTAAAATGTGGTGGTAACACTTAAACTGCCACACGGGGCTGCTGGGAGGATCATCTGTGATGGTGTACATTAGCATGCTTAACCATGCTTGGCGTATGGGACTCATCCAGCAATGACCATGCTTCTTACTATTGTAACTGCAGCGGGTCCCAGTCTGAGCAACAGGACACCCTGGGGAATCCTAGCCAGGAAGCAGAGCACAGAGATGGGGAATCTGGTAAAGACCATGCCTAGAATGCAGGTAGGCAGGGGCCAACAGGGACACCAGACTCAGGTAGCAAGCTGGGGTTCGGGGCATAGACTTTTTCCTCAGGGAGGACCCCTGGCTTAAGAGAAGGCTTAAGAGGGGCACCTGGGTGGCTCAGTGGGTTAAAGCCTCTGCCTTCACCTCAGGTCATGATCCCATGGTCCTGGGATCGAGCCCCACATTGGGCTCTCTGCTCAGCGGGGAGCCTGCTTCCCCCTCTCTCTCTCTCTGCCTGCCTCTCTGCCTACTTGTGATTTCTCTGTCAGATAAATAAATAAAATCTTTTTAAAAAGAGAGAGAAAGCTTAAGAGAAGGCTGATAGGTGGTAAGTGGCCAGAAGTAGGACCATGGTCACAAGTCTGCTCTTAGAATCTGAGAGGAGGTTTTCCTGGTTTCACTTTCTGGGACAAGGCTAGTGTCCAGCCAGCAGCCAAGGTGTCTGGATCTCTGGGCTGAAATACAGAGTTGCAGCTGGTTAAGTCCTTCTCGCCTTCATTCTGGTTGCTGGAGACGTGGTAGCTCCAAGGGGCCCCGGGCAAGTATGGAGTAGAGTAAGAGAGGCTGGTGCCAGGTGGGTCCTGACAGATTCTTGGGAAGTGGAAATCTGCTTATGGGGATAACGTAAGGTCCTGGAAGGGTTGTCCTGCCCAGCTGAGAGGGTTAGAAAAGGTATGGAAAGGTCCTCAGGCAGACAGGGCCAACAGATCATCTGTAAGACCAATGAATGTGTTGGACAGGTGAGAAGTTTGGTTTGTTCAAGGACATGATTACTGTGAATATGAGAGCAAAGGCCTTGGCTCTTCTCTGAGCTTCAGTTTCCCGCCATAAGAAATAGAGGGTTGGAAGAGATATTCTTAAAGACCTCTTGCCCAGGTCTGACAGCCTCTGATTTCATGAGTCGTCCTCAGAGAAAACTTGCTCAAGTAGGAAGACCCTGCCAAGGTTGGGCCTTTCATTCTGAGTAATGAACTGACGCAGTAGAGACTTGACATCTATTCTGCTCTTTCAAGGAAAGCTGGACAAAATAATGCCTTTTTCAGAGAAAGCGTAACCAACAGTGAAATGCAGTGTTTTCTGCCTAAACCAAAATCAAAGTGGAGAATGCCAGCCTTCCTGAAGCCTAAGGGAGAAGATGCAGCAAATCTACCGGTGAAGAAGGGCAGGTTGACCAGCTGACTCGCTGCTGTAGGCACAGAATGCTGAGGACGCCCGCCTCCCAACCTGTGAGACCTCCTGAACTGCGAGAGCCGGAGAGCAGGATGAGGGTGGGAAGATTCAGAAGGTTCCAGGACAGTGCTGGTGAAGAAGGAGGTCCCACAGCCCTACAGTTGGCTTCCTCGCCAGTCCTGGACCGCTTGTCATGAAACAAACATGCCTGCAGACACCAAGATCCTCCCGTCTCTAGTCCTTTCATCCAACCTGCCGTCAAAGCCAGAGGAAGATTGGCACATTGACTTTGAGGTTCTCCCAAAGCAATGTGCTTTGAAGGGACAGGACCAGGGGAGGCTAAGTTCTAGAACAAAAGCCCACTACACCCCTTTAATGCCAACATTATAGAGGATCCTAGAACTCAGGAATCAAAAGAACCTTCCAGGATATCCCAGACAGGTCCCCACCCCACTGAGTCCTATTGGCACCCCCCAGGGGGGCTCACTTGACTGGAAAGCCTATAGGAGCTGGGTCTCCTGCTCAGCCCTCTGTCCCAGACTGGAGCACGGTTGGTATCGAGCAGGTACACATTACTCTCTCCGCACCTTCTCTGATAGTTCCCTCCTTTTTGTTGCATTCCTTTGTACACACCCTGAGGACCCCAGGGGGCCAGGGTGGCAGCAGCTGGGCATTCTCCTTCCTCTGGCTTCAAAGCTAGGCAATTTCCAATGCCCACACTCAGAAATTGACAAACGGAAGGTCCCAGTGTGATGCATGCTTTTTAATAGGCTCCCCCTCCCTGTCCATCCCAGGTCCTAAGGCTCTGAATGTCAATAATCAACTGTGGGGGCTTCTATTAAAAGGAAAAACATTGGCTTGGCAATGTCAAAGTTGTGTGTTTGCCAGCATCCCCCACCCCCAGCCTGGGGCACCTGCAGAGTCTACCCAGATCAGGCTTCCCTTCCTTGAAGTCTGATTTCAGTTGGTTGCTGGTTCCTAATCTAAGATTGGTGAAGTCAGAGTTGGCATTAACAGCTACCATTTAGTAAATGGTTTGATTAGTGTCCGTCTCCCCAACTAGATTGCAAGCCCTGGGGCGGGAACCATGTCTTCATGGCTCAGCTCTGTATCCCTAGTGCTTAGCAGAGCTCATAAAATGAATGAATGAATGAATGAATGAATGAATGAATGAATCTGGACCAAGACATTGGGTAGCTGCCTAGAGACTGTTGCCTTGGAAAGGGCTCTCAGGGCAGCCATCCCACCTTTGCAACAGGGTCTTTAGTGCTGGTCTTTAGGACCCGGCCTCTCTTTCTGCCCAGCCCATCCCTGACACCGGGAAGTGATAACTTGGTTCACATTCTGATATGTGAATATCCACAGGAGCCATCCCAGAGGAAACACTATTAACAAATATTACAGAGCTGAGATGGGGGTTGGGAATGGGCAAAGCAGTGCATCAGCTATGCGCTTAGGAAGACACCGGCAAATAGGCAGGTAAGACAGAAAGTCACACAGCCACACATCCTGAATTCCAACTGAGCCAGTTAGGACCTTACTGTGGAGCAGAGCAAGCTTCATGGGGGTTTAGCATTGGAGGTTATCAGGGAGGGTTTCTTGAAGGAAGTAGCATGTGCAAAGAAATACAGAAAGCTGGTAAGAGCCAACAGGGAGAGGGCATTCTCAATATGGCATGGGTGTGCAAAGCATGGAGGTGAAAAAGGGAATGTGGGAAAAAGGAAGCCGTTAAATGGGGCCTCACAGAGCTGGAGAACAGTGGGGAGGAGGCTGAAATGGTGGGAATGAGGGATTATAGACTGTTAATCAAGAAAAGCTCAGACCAAGGAGATAATAGACCTTTAATTAGGCCCTCATTAAAATTGTGATGAGCTAAAATTGACCAGCACAGGAACATTCCTAGCCTTCCCCACCCCCCTTCCTTTCTTCCTCTTCTTTACCCTCTTCCCTCCCCTCACCAATTGAAGAGGGCTCTGGACTCACTTCTGCCTCCAAAGAGGGTATTATTTTTGTCCAACTGGATTTTAAGGCTTTTAGGAAGTATGGAATATCCATAACAGGAAGAAGCAGTCAAGAAGGGGCTAGGAGAGGAAAGCAGATTCAAACAAGGTCTGTTCTGGATTCTGTGTCCTCTTCATGATGTTTGAAAGTCACCAATAAAGAACATGAGCTATTTTTAAATGTTTGTAGATTGCTGAACTGTATCTATTTGACAGAGCACCATTTTTGAGGATGAACCACACGGGTATAGCTTTCCTAGAATTCCTCTCTGCATGTTGATGCCACTGTCCTCTTCCTGAAGGCCATGAGGCTCGTGGAGGACAGGGGTTCCATCTAATTCATCACTGTCTCCGCAGCACACTGGGGGTGGCCCGTCCCAGGAGAAGGACTTGTAAACATTGTGGTCAGTTGACTCTAAAGCTTTGGAAATGACTCCACTTCACTCCCTTCCTTCCCCCTCCTCCGGGAAGAGGTACCTGTCCCCTACTAGTCTGAAGCTTTACTCACACCTGTCTCTCTGTGTGTGTGTCTCTTCTCTCATTGCAGAAGGCAGATCTGGCCGTGGCCCCCCTGACCATCACCCATGTCCGCGAGAAAGCCATCGACTTCTCCAAGCCCTTCATGACCCTTGGTGTGAGCATCTTGTATCGAAAGCCCAATGGCACCAACCCCAGTGTCTTCTCCTTCCTCAACCCCCTGTCCCCAGACATCTGGATGTACGTGCTCCTCGCCTATCTGGGGGTCAGCTGTGTCCTCTTTGTCATTGCCAGGTAAGGGCCATGCTTTGGCCAGAGCTCTGGCTCAAGGTCGGGGTTTCAGGGAGCCAGACTGGTCCCTACCTCAGCAGTCCTTAGCCACTGGCTAAGGTTCAGGCCACTGCTGTGCCTGCTCCTCTCTCCCTCACTGAGGCTCAGATCCCTTTATATCCTTCGAGGAACATTCCATAGATCGCCCCCCCATGCCGAGCTTGTATCCCCCAGGCCTTCCCCTGGTCTGTTTCCATGACCAGGAGGCAGCAGTCCTATCCCAGCCTTGTGAGCAGCCTTGGAGAGGCTAAGTCATCGCCCAGAGCTGCACCGCCTGGCCAGGCACCCAGGACAGCAGACTTAGGTGTGTTGGATGGTCCAGCAAGTGGACTGAAATGTGCAAGGCAGACTGTGTCCTCCTAGTCCACACAGCGGGAGGAATCGTGTCACATAAGCACATGCGGGCACATGTGCGAAAACTTGGCACGTACGCCCCCATCCATAACACACGCAGGCCACCCCCTTGCACGTTTGGTCATTCACACAAAGGAGACACAGCACATTCTTGCTGGTGGATGGTGGGAGGAGTGCACTAGGGCACAGGTTTAGCTCGGTGTTTGCTGAGCACCTGGTGTTTGCCAAGCACTGTGCTCTGTGCTTTAGAGGCATTATGTGACGAAATTATCTCATCCC
The DNA here is from genome assembly GCA_004024625.1 of Mellivora capensis. NCBI lineage: Eukaryota > Metazoa > Chordata > Mammalia > Carnivora > Mustelidae > Mellivora > Mellivora capensis. Next base: position 81,751 of record PISX010000355.1, on the reverse strand, counting down.
TCCACCCCCAGGAAGGGGAGACATCTGAGGTTCACCGAAGCCATCCTAGCGACAAGTGACTGACATTTGAACTCTCACCACCTAGGATTCTGTCTGTAATCCACATCCCTGGCCACCTGGACATTTGTCCTTTGCCCCGGCCCCAAGTGGGTGGCTCCTGGGCCCTGGACCCTCTGCCCCCTCCTTCCAGGCTCCCGCCCCTGCCCTGGTTCTTTTTACTCTGAATCCTAACAAGATATGAAGAGAGACTTCTCTGGAGAGGCAATTTGAGATCCAAGGACTTCGTGTTTGGGCCTTTTCTCCTCCTAAGCCTTCTTTGAAAGCCTTCCTCCCACCCTGTTCCCTTTCGCTCCCTCCTCCCGCACAAAGAGAGACCAAAGGAAAGAATGTGAGGGATGAAATTGTCCTGCGTCCGAAACCCCTGGCTGTCAGCTGCCGGGTGCCACCTGTCCACCCAGCCCAGCCGGCCAGCCTTCAGGAGAGGCCTGTATTACACAGCTTCCTCTAACGGTCTAACAAGACTTAGAAAGCAGGAGACACTCTCCAGAGCTCTTGCCATAATTTTAGCAACTCCAGCCCCCTCTGGGCTCCCTGCCCCTAGAAAACAGCTCCGGCTTCTCCAGCATGACTGCAATGTGTGCCCAGTCCCCCTCCAACCCCTGGTCTTTCAGCCTGCCTTTTGCCCCCTGCCTCCCGTCAGGGAAGGTAGGGGGCCCCCTTCACCCCCTACCTGGGGAGACTTTCTGGAAGAGATGAGACTTCTGCAGCTGCTGGAATGATGCAGGACACCTGAGGGGACAGGATAAGGACGCGGGTCCTAGCCACAGGGCCATAAACAGTGTCACAGTACAATTATCCCATTATGTAACAATCACTTAATTCACGCCCACCCCGCCTGATCCTTACGAAGGTCCTGTGAGGTGGGGATAATTCTCCCCACTTTGCAGAAGCAGCAAATCAGGCTCAGGGAGGCTCAGCCAGTGCCCGGGGTCAGAAAGCTTTTTCTTACAGAGTCAGACCCCCAAGGAAGACCCGTCCACGTTAAATGGGGGTGGCAAACACCCGTGCCCATGGGGCTGAACAGGAAGCTTGAGGGAGGGGAGGCAGGGAGGGGAGAGGCCACAGCGGCCCGGAGGACACACACTTGGCCAGAGGGGCAGTGGCTTGTCGCCCCCAACAGACTGCTCTGGGCCGGAACACGGGCCCAGCGCAGCAGTGTTCGTGGTACTTAGATAGACTCAGATTGTTTTATGTGACACCTCATGGTTTTCATAGGTAGCCACTAACTCGATGTTTTCCCAAGACTCTCAAGGTCAAGCATGACACATCTCTAGGGTGGCCGTGGCCCTCTGTCCCCCCTCCATGTGGTCTGTGTCCTTCAGACCGCTCCATGCTGGCGGCGGGAGAGCTGGACACTACTGCCCAAGAGCTGGGGTCAGCGAAGTGTGGGCAGGGCCCCAGGCTCCCTGCAGGGCGGTTGTGGCATGGTCCCGGGCTGTCCGTCTTGCAGACTCGCCCGGCCTGGCCTGTGTCTGTCCAGCACCAGGAGTCCCTGCCTTGACCAAGGCCTTTCTCTACCTACTGGGATAGTCTGCTTTACGCCTGGAGACGAAGAAGGAGAGAGGAAAGGAGGGAGGGTGCCTTCTCACCACAGAGGGCAGGAGAGCTGGGACTTGGGGGGAGAAGATAACTCTACATGCCTAAAACCGGAGGCGGGAGCAAGGGTGAGCTGCTGGCAGGTCCACCCCTGGGTGCCCCATTCCAGTCACATCTGGAGAAGAGATGGTCCCGGCCAGCCGGTGCTCCATCTACACCTCTGTCACTAGGGCTGGACGTCATCTTCTCCCACGAGTGGAGACCAGGTATCGCTAGGTCAGCCTCCACTAGCTCCTACTGTTGTGCAAGACGGTGACAGTCCTTTGCAGCTGCGAGCCATTAACCCAAGACCATCACTAATTTGGGGGGCATCTTCTTTACTGTCCAGCGTCCAGCCCGTTCCTGTTCTCTCCTGTGGCCTGGGGGTTAGAATCCGGACCTTCCAGCTCCCGGACGGCAGGGGCACCCTCACCTGGCTGCTCCAAACCACCTCCCCATCTGTAAAATGGGCCCCCGTCGAGCCAGGCCCCTTATATTACTTGATGACCAAGAGGCTCCTTCTAGAGCTGGGTGGTTTGAGCATGAGAAGCAGGTCTACCCCTGGGAATTTAGCCTATTGAAATCACCACTGAGCTCACATTATAATCTCCCCCAAATCTAGAAAGTCTCTCCTCCAAAGATAGGGCCACCCTTCGGCATGGGTGCCCATGGAGGGGTCCACAGGGCTGTTTCTTCCAGCACAGTGTGCGACAGTGGGGGACAGGGACAGGCCAAGCCCCGGCAACAGAGGAGTGGTTGAAAACACCTCTGAAGTAGTTGCAGAGAGCAAGGGGATCCGGAAGAACCGCTCTGGAAAGAGGCTGGTGACTTAGTAAGTGGGAAGTCCCAAGTTCTAGGTAGCACTACGGCGTGATGTTTTCTTGTGTTTAAAATCGATCACAGGTACCATGGCTGTGTGCGTGTGTAAGACACTCAGGACCGGTGCGGTCTCGTCGGGAATCATTTTCACTGGGTCTCCCCCCTCCCCCAGCCTCCCAGTGTGCTCAGGGCTGAGGCTCTCCTTGCCCTGTGAAAGCTCGGCCTGGGGTCTGTCACTTTTTGGCTCATATCCAGGTCACTGAAACCCCAGGGGTCTCTCTAATCACAAACACTGTTTCCATTCAGAAATGAGAAGGTTGAGTTCAGTAGAGTCCTCAACATTTCTGCCTTTGGTCGCACATCGGACCTCTTACCTGGCCTGCTCAGGGGCCCACTTCAGCAGGACCTCCCATTGCCCTTCTCGGACAGGACGCAGGGTAGAGCTGGGCTGCACTTCTCTGCTGCTTGGGCCCATCCGGTCCAGGGAAACGCTGTGGGCATGGTGTCCCCACACATGGCTGCGTCTGGGCATGCAGCCAGTACCCTGCGACAGGGACTCCCCCTCCTGCATGTACCTGGGAGGCACGCATCAGCCCAACCCCTGCCCTCCGGACTCCCAGGCGGGGCCCACCTTGTTACAAAGCCGCCCGCCAGCTCCCTCAGCAGTCCCACAGACACTCCTCTCCCAGGACGTCACTGGGGGAATGTGGGGACCACCAAATGCACCGCTCTCCTGAGGCTTTCTCCAGAAGCTTCCCGTAGCAGCCTCCGCCTCTCCTCTCTTCAGCCTTTATCTCTTGTCTGTGGATTTGCAGAGCCTCGAGCCAGTTCATGGTCGTTCCCTTTGAATATCCCCATCTTGGTTGGAAGCCTCATTTTAAAATTTCATATGTGTAGAATCTTCCCACTTTGTGAAAACAAAATTCTTCTCACGTGGGCTTTGGTGATCATTGTATAATTTATTAAAGCTTTTTAAAGGGGGATGGAAGAGTCACAACATCACATTTAAAGCATATCATACGTTAAAAAACAAAACAAAATTCCACTGGACGTGCCTCTCCTTCTGGGTCTCTCATGTCAGCATCCTACCCCACACCAGCCACGTCAACCATGCCAGCCACAGGGGCTTCTTGGGGGCTCTCTCCAGGGTCTCCCCATCTCCCCTAGAGTGCTCTAGCTTCCTCTAGCTTCCAAGTCCCCGCCTGGAATTCAGGCAGCAAACAAAGATCCCTTCAGTTATCAGGACTTCTCTTCCTTAGAAGTCAGTTGGGGAGGCTTTAAGTAACCATCTTTCCCTGTCATACTGGTATTTGTATATTCAGAGAGAAAAGTCAGAACAATTATGTAACACGTTGTTCTCGCCGGGGGTGAGATCCTGGAGTACTTTTGTTTTTTCATTGTATTCTTCTATACTGCTGGAATATTTTATGAAGCATATGTTTTGCTTTTTTTTTTTTCATTTTAAGTATACGAGTAATTGAAAAGCCCATTCTCATTTTTTAAAAATTCCTCTAATCCACCTAAAGCAACAGGCTGCCCAGAAATTCCTGCCGCCCTCCTAACTCCCTTCCCCAGAGGCAAACGCTGATATTTTTTAAATTAGGACTCTTTCCAGACTCTTCCAACGTATTTGTATACGCATGTATCTAAAGAGACATAGCACTTTATCTTTAGGAATCTATTTATATAAATGTGATCATATCAGTCTTATCTTTTATCACTTTTTTTTTTTTAAGCAAACAGTACGGGTGGAAAATCTTTCCCTGTCAGGACCTCCGGACATCTTTCATTCTCCTCTCTGAGCCGTGTGACATTGCAGAACACGCTTCTGACAGAGTTTACTTAATCATTTTGTTGTTGAAGGACATTTAGGCTGTTTCCAGTTTTTCGCTATTACAAACAATGCTTTGATAAACACCCTCGCACGCTTCGCTTTATGCTCCTGTACGGGCGTTTTTTCTAGGCTGGATAATGAGTCTCAGAATTGCTAGGTTGAAGGGCATGCGCGCTTTTAATTTTAAGAGATGCTGCTGAATTACTTTTACAACCAGAAAAGGGCACTAACAATAAAGAACAAGAAGCAAAATGGCCCTGATTTCCCATTCCTTGCCTCCCCAGCAGAACACTGAGTAAATTGATACTAAAGTGACGGCCCAGCAATGTTGGCTAAGCAGGCAGCTCCCCTCGGCATGGGCGCCCCTTCCCTCCCGGCCCCCCGCAGCTCCGCGCCACCGCTCCCCTCTCCCTGTTGCAGGTTCAGCCCTTATGAGTGGTACGATGCTCATCCCTGCAATCCCGGCTCCGAGGTGGTGGAAAACAACTTCACTCTGCTGAACAGCTTCTGGTTCGGGATGGGGTCCTTGATGCAGCAAGGTGGGTGCCCTCTCTCCCCAGGGATCTCCTCTCCGGAGCGTGGGGGTGCCTCCTTTCCTCTTCCTTTCGGCAGAGCCTACCCAGCCTCCAGGGCAGCTTCAGACCTGCGGAGCTGCCAGGGGGTTGGAGACACCTGGGGACTTGGGTGTGTACCCTTGTCCCCGGTCCCTGTCCTCCACCAGTCCTGGGGCTGGACTAGCTCAGGATCTGAGGCTAAAACAGAGAAGCCATCCCACCCATGCCGGGGAAGGGCTCCATCCCTAACCTCTCCTGCTACAGCCGCGGTGGATGGACAACATCCTGCTTGCTGGGGCCAACCCCACTATTGGCCCCATCACCTTAGATGCTAGCTGGTCAGGTTGAGCAGAGGATGGGGAAGACTGGAGGCAGGGAGGCTGGGTAGGAGGCTGATGCAGAAATGAGAGGATGAGACCTGAACGGGGGTCGTGGCCATGGGGGTAAAGGACAGAGATGGACTCCGAGAGCTTCAGGGTGTAGCAGGAACAGGACTCGGTGACCATCTGGCCATGGGGAGTGTGGGAGCGAGAAGGGTCATGTTCAAGGGGGTGCTTGCTTCAGGGATGGTATGCACAGAAGGACGGCGCTGTCTTACAACCTCCAGAGGGAGGGCAGGTATATTGCACCTGCCGCTGACCTGTTGGCCTTTGGCCCGATCCACAACTGCTCAAATGTCTCAGGGAGCAGAGCACCTGCACTGGGTGCAGAGACACCATGGGCTGAAGGACAGGTGCCAGGAGAGGAGACCTCCGCCCAGGGAGGACCCTCCCTCCCCAGCCTTGCTGACCAGGAGCCACAAGCTCATTGTTTCTGCCTGTCGAGTCACATGTCCAGAGCCTCTTAACTCGGGGAATGGGATAGGGGAATGGGAACGGAACCAAAGTCTCTGCCTCTATTAGGATCCCGCTAAGGGGCAGTGGGTGACAAGGAGGCAAGGAAGGGAAGGGGAGCCAGGAGACAAAGAACCCCCTGTCCCTCGCTCACCTGTGTGTGTTCTCAGGGCCCAGTCCAAACCCTGGCCCTCAGTAGACATCCATCAGCAAATGCCAAATGGATGCTATTATCCCAGTGTGTCCTGAGTGACCACTACATCCCAAGCCCTAGGCTGGGCGCTTGAATGAAGAAGGAAGAGGAGAGAGAGAGAGCTGCCCCCAACTCAAGCAATCTCCCAGCCATGACAGAGGCCAGGGCAGGAGCCTGGGTAGGGGTCCAGCAGAGGCTGGCACAGTCCACCAGGCCAACAAGTCATTCTCCCCTGCGGGGGGTGGGAGGACAGCTCTAGCCCTAGCTTGGAGGAATCTGAGAGGTAGCAGGGGGTGGGGGGAGCAGATCGATGAGGTTGCATGTGGTTGGGGAAGGAGGGGAGCCTGAGGAGCCTCCATGGTCTCCAGAGCTGGGAAGCGACAGGCAGCTTTCAACGGAAGTGTTTCTTTCTGTCCCCTCTATTAATGAGTGTACCGAAGCCTCACCTTGCTTCTTCGTCCATTTTCCTTTTTCAGTGACAGTAGGGAAAGACCTGACAGCCCCCCAGTGCAGGAATCGCTTCTCCTCACCCTCCTCCAGCTGCTATATTCAAAGCCCCGGCCCCTGATGTATTCCCCCACGAGGTTTTGATTAGGAGGGAGAAAAATAGTTCTGTATTTGAAAAACTCTCCTTAGAGTGATTTCTTTGAGGAAAAAAAAAATCATCCATATCAAAGCAGACACTTTTCAGATTGCAGGTCCAAATATTCTGGAAAGTTCAGGAGTCACTTGCTATTTAAATCTCTTGAAAGCCGCCTAGTTAATTACTTCAGTTAGAAGGTTTCATCTAAATTGTGCTCCACACCCAAGGTCGGGGAGGAAGAGGGATCTATTTTGGCGACGAGCTTCAAAAAAATGTTGATTTTTCTCCTCTTGTAAAGCACCAGCAGGCAATCTTGTGTTTGTATACCGCCTGTGTTTGCAACACACTTTCTCCTGCAATTATGCCGCTGCAGCCTCACGGTATTTGTGTGAGGCTGGGACGGAGGAAGGACGACTCTCCGGGCTTTGTCGGGTCCCAGAGAGGGAGAGCATCTGGTGCGATCACACAGGACTGGGAGCAAGAATCCCCCCAGAGCCCCACGGTTTCGACTCCCCGCCGTTCTGAACCTCTGGTGACCGGGGCTGACGAGCCTGTGAAACGTGCACGTGTGTGGTCCTAGAGCAGTGGTTTTTCCATTTCAGCCTGCATCAGAACCACCTGGAGAGCTTCCCAAACCCAGATTGCTGGGCCCCACCCCTCAAGGGACCGATTCAGGGGGGCCTGGGAGGCGGCCTGAGAAGGTGCATTGTTAACAAGTTCCCAGGCGCTGCAGCCCTAGACCATGTCAAGGACCACCTGCCTTTTCCATCCTCCCAGGGTCGGAACTGATGCCCAAAGCCCTGTCCACCCGCATCATCGGGGGCATCTGGTGGTTCTTCACGCTCATCATCATCTCGTCCTACACGGCCAACCTGGCTGCCTTTCTGACCGTGGAGCGCATGGAATCGCCCATCGACTCTGCTGATGACCTGGCCAAGCAAACCAAAATCGAATATGGGGCTGTGAAGGACGGGGCCACCATGACCTTCTTCAAGGTGAGAGTCTCTCCCTCCCTTGCAGTGCCCCAAGCTGACCCTCCCATGCCCTGCGCTGTCCACCCCTCATTTCACAGCATCAATGGGCCAGGAACCCCCAGGGCTCAGGCCATCCCTCCCTGTTTGAGACCAATTGGCTTTGGAGAGCTTTGATGAGGATGTGGCCACCTGAGTTGATCCCAGCACAAATCTTCATACCTGGGACAGGCAGGGTGAATGTGCTGTTTTCTTCAATATTCAGAGGAGGACAGGTGGGAAGATGAGGCTAGAAAAGGGGGAAGGGGAAGCATGGCCCAGACACACAGACAGGTGTGGGAGCCAGGGGGCTCTCTGCCCTTGGCTTAAGGTCTCAGTGACATTAGTGTCCCAAGAGCCTGCCCTTGGCCATGAGCTCTCCACCACTGAGAGGGCAGCAGGGCATCCTTCAAGGAAGGGAGGACGTTGAAACTTAAACAAGCATTTATGAGCATTTCTTCACATGTTACGCTCTTGGACTGCTGGTGTCTGGATAAAGCCCCTGTCACCTGCTCAGGTCACTGTTCTGGCGAGGATCTAGCCATGGCTTTCCTGCTCCTCCTGCTTTATAGTGTCCTGACTCGGGTCCCCAAGGTTTTCCACCTGCTGGCGTCGCTAAGGTTTAGGAGACTGACAGACCCTGAAAACGGGTAAATGTCCTTCTGGAAATGAAAGTAAAAATCACAAGAGCCACCACCAAGAGCTCACAGCGGCCCATACTCCTAGCTTGGCCTCACTGAATCTTCATGACCAGTCCTGTGAGGTACGCACTACGATTATTTCCATGTGACACATTTGGGAACTGAGGCTCAGAGTGATGAAGCAGATTGTCCCAAGCACTCAGAGCTGAAAGGCCCAGGCCTGCCTTCCCCCAAAAGCCCATGTTCTAGGCCACGGTTCTCAGACTTGAGTGGGCATCCCAATCACCTGGGAAGCTTGGGAAAACCCAGATTCCTGGGCCCCACCTTCCGGGTTTCTGGTTCAGTAGGTCTGGGACAGGGCCAAGAAAGCGAGTTTCTAGGGAGTTCCCAGGTGCTGCTGCTGCTGCTGGTGGTGGTCCCGGGGCCACACTGAGAACCTCAGCTCTCATGGTTTCTCTGAAATGGTCAGGATTCAGGAACTTAGGGGCTGTGAGTCCCTTCATCCCTTTATTTATTTATTAGTCACTTGGAAGCCTGGGCCCTGGTTCTGAACCCCCAGCTCTGGTCTCCTTCCAGGCTAAGCCTCAGAGGGATGGACTGAGCCTCCAGCTGGGCCTGAGGGAGGAGAGGGGAGAGAAGGAGAGGACCGGGAGGGCAGGTTCTCCATCCTACGCACCAGAGCCCCACCAGCATTCTCCCCTCCCCTGTAACCCTCCTGGAAGGTGGAAGCAGATGTTTAGTGAAGAGGAGAGAGAGAGGAAAGGGGAACCCCCCCTGTGACATTGCTGCTGCCACCAAGAAGTAGCCAATGTGGCCTTCCTGAGAGGTCACGGTCATGCACTTGGGGCGGATAGAAGCATTGTCACGGGCACGGTAGGAGCTCTCCGGGACCCTGGGTGTGTGTTCATGAGTGTGAGCAGTGTGTCAGTATGTGTATGGACGTGTGTGTGTGTCACAGGATAGAATCCACAGGAACATGCATTTAGGTGTATATGTATACACACAGGGACCCGTGTGCAAAGTCTGCCTGTGTGGGGGGGTGTGTGTCTTTGTGCTTGGACAGGAGTATTTGCAAAAATCTATATGTGCGCTAGCAAGCATGTGTGTGTGGGTGTCTCTGTGCTCTGGGCATATGGGTATATGCCTGTGAGTGTACACAGGTTAAATGCATGTGTTCATGGAGACTGTGTGTATGTGTATGTGTGTGTATGTGTGTCTGTCTGCCTGAATGTATGTCCCCATGGTGTGTCTAGACAAGTGAACATGGGGGGATGGGCATCCGTGGGTGTCGTAGTCCATGCATGTATATGTGTAATAGCTTGTGTGTGTGTGTGTGTGTGATGGCCCGTGCATGCAGCATGCATGTGTTTGCAGGTGTGATGGTTCAGTTCGTGTGTGTGTGTGCGCCCGCACGCTGTTGCGAGTGTGCCTGCTCGTGCCTGTCCCCAGGCTGTGGCCCAGCCCTTTGACTGAACCAAAGCATCTCATGCATTACACATGAGCCCATCTCAAGGCAGGGCTCCTGATCAAAGGGAAGCAGCATAAATAAGCCCAGTGCAGGCTCATTGCCGCGGATTGGATGCCCTTGCCTCCCTCCACGCTAAGATGCTCAGATTGGCTTCCAGGAGCCTGTTTCCAGCTCCCCATCGAGCTGCTGTCCCCGGTATCAGGCAGCACCTCCAGCAGCCTGCTCCGCCCTCACGCGCCTTCCCTGCAAACAGTGCGGCAAGGAGGGCAGAAGAGGGACACGGATGCTGTCACCCAGCTGGGATGTGGGGGCTGGTGGTTAGCCCTGCTCACAAGGGCTCCTGGCCAGAATCAGCCACTCCGCATCCCTCTGCAGAACCAACCCCACTTTCCAGCTCTCCCAATCAGCAGTTAATTTCCCTGGAAGTCTGGCCACATTGTCTCCTGCTTGAATTCAAGTGAAGTTCTTCTAGGCCAGATTCCCTTTCAGGGACCGCAGCCATGGGACCGCTTCGTAGGCAGAGAAGGGCTTGAATGTGGGGATACTAACCCCACCTCAGATCATGAGCTACAAGCACAGCACCTGCCCAGAAGTTCCCTGGACGAGCTTTCTTCCTCTCCACCCTCCCAGCCCCCGTCCTCCATAGCTGCGCTTTCCAGTCATACTTCCCCTTCCACTCAACAGCCCTCTCCCCAGTGAGGTGGTAGCCTCCTCATTATCATTTTCTAATTAGAGCTGGAAGGAAACCTGAGGTTAACCTGGAGAAACAGAGAAGGTGGGTGATTTGCCCATGATCACACAGCAGATCAGTGGTGGAAGCATGATGCAAGGACAGATAATTCCGTGTGCACACGCAGCACCCTTTCACACACCCACTCTAGGGTCTCTGGAGGGCTAGTCCTCCCTGCCGCCTGTGAGTAGATATGGCACTGGGGTTGAACAGGGATCAGCTTCAGAAGTAGCCACAGGATGTCCGGGAGACATTGACCAGGTCAACGGTAATAGTAATATTTGTCTAGCACTGACTCGGGGCCAGCCACGTTCAGGCACTTGACCCGCATTCACGCATCTCATCCTCACAACATTGGTCGGTAGAGACCGCTATTATCCTTCATTTCCACTTGACACCTGAGGAAGGTTGGCTCCAAAGGGACCGGACTTCCACGGACTTGCCTACCATCGACAGCTAGTGAAATGCACACCTGGAATTCGAACCCCCGCCATCTGGCACTGGTGCCCATGCTCTCTGTCCCTGTGCGCCTGTGGCTTCTGGAAGGAGCCATCCACAGTCTGGGAGTCGGTGGGGGAAGAGCCAAGCCGCACAGTCAGTTGCACTGTTGCTCCAACCCGAGCGGTCCTGCCGCCTAGGATGTAACCACTCGAGGGATTCACGTCCAGTGGCCACCTTCTCTGAATCAAAGGATGAACCAAGAGGTGGGAGGAGCCAAGGGGAGCAGATGCGGGAGGCGCGTTAAGGACAGGAAGTGAGCAGGCCGTGTCCTGGGCATCCTGGAGGGCATGGCAGGGTACCTTGATTCTGTGGTTAGCATGTGTTCCTGGCTAGGCTGCAGCCCCTTAGGCAGAGCCCCTGGCTGAGAGGAGAACTCGAGGGAGAGAACCCACTCCCATCCAGAGGCAGCAGCGGGAAGGGGGATGTCAGGCTCTGAGGCGGGCGGGCATGGGGGTGGGGGGGACCAGAGCCCTCGCGCTCACCCTACAGCCTGGGAGATGCACAATGCCAGGGGCACCAGTGCTCCAAAGGAAATTTCATTTGAAGAGTTGTCGGGGAGCAACAGACATCACAAACAGCGTCTCCTGTGCTGTCCTCCCTCTGTCTGGGAAGATAAAAATTAATTAGGAGATGAAAAAGGAAGTCTTTGAAAGCGCTGTTTGGCTGTGAAAATATGTAGGCAAAATGTAAAGGAGAACATTGGGGAAGCATGTTCAGTGGGCAGCTTTGAAGGGAGAGGCTGTCGGAGGACGGCTTCTCCGAGGATTTAGCCCCCTTCTGTGTTGCAGTGGGGGTGGGGGCCCAATACAGTGGGAGGGACTGTGGGTGAAGGAGCCCCGCTCAGGTAAGAGACCAGAGCTGGGGCCCAAGAATCCCAGGATCCCCAGGGCTCCAGCATCATCAAACCCCCCATTCCCTTGTGCAACTTTGTCAGGCCCTAGCGACGGATCCTGGAAGGTGCCTGGAGAGGCCTTCCAGTCCAACACTCTACCTCCCAGGTGCTTGGCAGACTCTTGCCTGAGCAGGAAGGCTCACTTCATCTCAGCTTCCAGTTTCTCCTGGCACATCTGCTGGCCAATCTAGCCTTGGACCCCCCTGACTTCAAGGAGAAGTAGGACCCCCAAAATGCAGGGACTGGGTAAGATTCAGTACCATGTAGCCTGGCACAGTCAGGTCGCGCTGGTCTTAAAAGTCAGACCAGGACTTAAGTCCTGGGTGTTGGCTCTGCTTAGTGACTGGGGTAAGTCCCTTTATTTCTCTGAGCCTCAGTTTGTTCCCTTGTATGATATGGATATGGATTCCCATCACACGGCAGTCAGCGAGAGGACTCAGCCTACTGCTGGACGTAAGGTGGTTAGCCCAGTGCCAAGCACGCAGAAGCACTTGATTCCTGTACCTCTCCAGTTGGTGGACCCAGAAGACTAGGAAGCAGTCTGAACTATTTTCTCCTTTACCCCATAGTCCCCAGAGGACTTAACTAGAGCACTTTGGAGAGGGACCAACCAGTAGACACCTGGAGAATGTCCTGTCCTCTGAGTCTCTCTAGAGGGAGACTCTCTAGGGGCTTTGGGAGGGACCTTGGTGCCTCTCATAGGATGACCATCTACTTCTGCACAGAGCTAAGAACTTGGGAGGAGCCCCGAGATCCTCAGAATAGAAGAGACCCCGAGAGGGCAGGCAGAGGGGCAGGGACAGGTGCGGGGCTGGACCAGGAGTGAGGGGAAGCGACTGAACATTGGAATGACTGTGGACCTTTCTGTGCCTTTCTATGGAACGGGTCTGACAATAGTACCCACCTCGCAGTTATCCAGATGGTGAAGTGGGATAATTCGCGTAAATGGCTTAACAAAGTCACAGCCGAGCACCTGACATGGAGTACACACTGTAGGACGTGTTAACCATTCTTGTTGTTTGTTGTTGAAAGTGGTGATACATAGGCCTGCGCAGCCCCCAGACACGGTTTTGGGGACCATACATTGCTTACATTTTCTTATGTGAGTTGCCAGCATTTTAAAATTGAGAGATTTTTGCATTTTAAAAAATTCACATTTCCAGCTTCTTGAAAATGTGAAGGATCTGGCATCACGGAGCTGCTCTCCTGCTGAGCAACAGTTGTGGAAGCCAAGAGGCAACAGCTTCCCCAGGCTCTCAGAATTCCACTGAGCACTCTCTCCTTCCATATTTGTGGCGTCCTCCCCAGCCCCTGTCAGCACTACCCAGGCATTCTACCCAGGGCATTGTATCATTTAATTTCTGTAGAAACTCTGCCCTGTAGAAATGATTATGCCCAGTTTCCAAGTAAGAAAACAGAGCCTTTGAGAGAAATAACAATGCCAGCCACTTGTCCAGCACTTCTTAAGGACAGAGATCTGTGCTCAGCTAATGCCCATTTTACAGATGCAGAAAATGAGGCTCAGAGATGGGATGTCACTGGCCTGTGGTTGCAGAAGGAGCTGGCCTTTGGACCTAGGTTGGCATGACACCATGGTCCAAGTAGCAGAGCCGACCCCTCTGGCTGCCTCCAGCCCCAGCCTGCAGCCCTCACCTCCAGACTCGCCTGCACGAGCCAGCCTGAAGTCCCCACATGCCCCCACCCACGCACACACACAAGCCTCAAGCCAATAGCAGGGGTTACTGCTGGACTGGAGGGTCGGTGAGTCTGTCCTGGCAAGGTGGGCTGCAAGGGCAGGCAGAGGCAGCAGGCTAAGGAGGCTGCCGGTCCCCATAGAAATAATCCGAGACATGTATGTGGATCTGATAAGGCCAAAACCTCCACACCCAGGGATAAGCAAGCCAATTAATTTGAGGAAAGGTCTCCTTTCCACCATGGAATATACCCAAGGTCTCGCATGGAATCACATTGCCACTGCCTCTCTGCACACGTTCCCTGGGATTCAGCTCCCTTTGAAATTGATATATATTTATATATATACCTATATACATTTTTCTTGTACAGAAATGTTAAATTCGCAAGATTAAGTATCTTCAGTTGGGGAAAATCAATTTACTTCTTTGAGGAGGCTGGAATTGAAAGTCGTGAGCCTGAAACTTACTTTCTTGCCAATTTTACTGATAAAAAAAGCCTCTCCATCCTGGCACGTCGCCCTGTATTGGCTGTTCCAGACGATTCCATTAATTGATTTGGGTGACTGGCCCTGAAGCAATGCTTATTAAAGTTCCCAGTGGAGCTGGGACAGGCAGGATGACGTGGGAGCTGTAGATCTGTGGGACTCCATTCCCTGGGGTGGTGATTATAGTTCAGTCCAGTGACAGGAACTCAGACCTCTGGTGACTAGGCCTAGGAGTTGGGAGAGGGACCTGAGGCTCCAGGCAGGGCCCTGGCTATATCCCTCCCTGTCTCAGACCAGCACTGCTGGAGGGGAGATTGTTGGGGCTGTGTTCTAGAATCACAGCATCACTGGAAAACAGGAGGGAACTTAAAGCGAAGCAGAGACCATGAATGGATATGGTTGAGCATGGGAGCCCCAAGATACAGAATATGCACTATCGGTGGCCATTCTAAGAATGCGGATTTCAGAGCCACCTGCCTAAAGTTGGTAGAGGTGTGACTTTGTTGGCACTGGAGCTGGGAGAGCGGAACCTCTTGAAATCAGCATCATAGCCAGCTTCACGCTCTTCTGTCAACTGGCCCGAGAAGAACTGGTGTTCTTCCGTCTTCTTCATTGCATTGCTTCACCCTCTGGAGGCTTTTTCGTGTCTTCCTCAAAGCCCATCAGCCTCCACAGCTCCCCAACCCCCAAAAGAAATTTCTGTCTCCATTTATGGTGGAGTGTTACCGGAAAGAACCTATGTTTTAATGTCAGAACCCTGTTTCTGCTCAACATGCTTGTGTAAAGGAGGAATGGGGTGTTAGGGAAGGGAAGTTAGGAAACAGGGAGGAGTTTGCAGAAAGAAAATGAGTTCTCATCCCTTTCTGAGACAGAAGTAGTGGGGCAGGGCTTCCTGAATAGTTCATTTTCGAGTTACTTATGCCAATGTTTGAGGTTTACTGACTGGCTTCATGGGAGAGTGAGTGGGTAAGATGGGTGAAGTGGCCAAGTGGATGGATGGTTAGGTGACTGATAGAAGGGTAAGAGAACAGATAGATGGGTGGTTGGATGCATGGATGAATGGGTAGATAAATAAGTAAAAGGCTAGATGGATAGTTGAGTAGTTAGTTGAATGAATTAGTGTGTAGGTAGTATATGGGTGAGAACATGGATATGACGTATGAGAGGATAGATGGGTGGGTGGATGGATGGATGGAGGAATGGAAGGATGGAAGGATGGATGGATGGATGGATGGATGGATGGATGGATAAGTAAAAGCCTAGATGGATAATTGAGAAGTAAGTTGAATAAATTAGTGTGTAGGTAGTATATGGGTGAGAACATGAACATGATGTATGAAAGAATAGATGGACGGGTGGATGGATGGATGGATGGATGGATGAATGGGTGGAGGAATGGATGGATGGATGGATAAATAAGTAAAAAGCTAGGTGGACAGTGGAGTGGTCAGTTGAATGAATTAGTGTGTAAGTAGTATGTGTAAGTAGTGCGTAAGTAGTATGAGAATATGAACATAATGAATGAGAAGATGGATGCATGGATGCGTGGTTGGGTGGATGCTTGGATAGAAGCAGGAGCAGGATAGAAAGTTCCTACTACAGTGAGTCTGGGCAGGAACAGTCACAGAGCGAGAAAGATCCTGAAGGATAAATGGAGCCAGAGAAGAAGAGTCTGGGTGGATGCATGGTTGGATGGATGGATGGATGGATGGATAAGTAAAAGTCTAGGTGGATAGTTGAGTAGTTAGTTGAATGCATTAGTGTGTAGGTAGTATGTGGGTGAGGACATGAACATGATGAATAAGAGGATTGGTGGATGGATGGATGGATGGATGGATGGATGGAAGGTTATATGATATGTGCACTAGGAGATGTAAGGGGATCCCTGATAGTCTCATCAATCCCTAGTTCCCATTGGAGAATTTGGAAGGCAGGAGAGACTGGGGTGGAAAAGGGCTGAGGTGCTGGAGCCACCCATAGGGCCATAGTACTTAGTTGTAGTGACCATGAGGGCTGAGTATCTGAGGAGCGTGCATCCCTGGCACCAGGGAGTATTGGACTTGGATGATCTGATTAGAGGAATCATTGGAATCAATTATCTGAAAAACAATCATTTGGGGGCAGAGAAGTAGCTTGTATGTGTACGTGGGTAAGAGAATATACTAGCTACCTCTTGCTGCATAACGGATTACCCAAAACTTAGTGTTTTAAAACAACAGCATTCTGATATCACCAACTAGGTCGGGAAGCAGCACAGCTTAGCTGGGTGCCATGCACAGGGTCTTGGACAGGCTGCAGTCAAGGTATTGGCTAAGCCTACAGTCATCTCAGGGCTCTGCTTCTGAGCTCACTCACATGCTTGTGAACAGCGTTCAGTTCCTCGGGCATGTTGGACCGTGGGCTTCGGTTCTCTGCTCACTGTTGGCTGGAGGCACCGTGCCCTCTGTTCCTGGCCACGTGGGCCTCTCCACGGGGTGACTCACAGCACGGCAGCCGGCCGCCATCAGAGCAGCCAGTGAGAAGAGCCAGAGACAGTGCGAGCAAGAGTGGCAGTCTCTTGTAACCTCATCTCAGAAAAGACATCGATCACTCCTAGGGGGCAGTTAAAAGCAAGTCTCTAGACCAGCCCACACTCAAGAAGAGGGGATTACATAAGGGCAGGAGTACCAGGGACAGGCATCATTGGAGCAGGATGGAAAATTGGATAGAAGCTTCCTGCATCTAGGCAGGAACAGTCACAGCGTGAGAAAGTCACTGAGGGATAAAAGGAGCCAGGGAAGGAGAGTCTGGACGTCAAAAATTATCTAGAAAATTATCTAGAAAATGTCTGAGGGGTCAGAAAAGCTGGAAATCTGGAATGTTTTTAAGAGCAAGAGTAGCTAGTCTGGGGCTGGAGGAGGAGCTGGGCGGGGAAGAGTAGCTGGCAAGAGGGAGTAGCTGGCAAGCAGAGGTTTGAAGGTTAAGAGCTAAAGAGGCAGGAGTAACCAGTGGTGGACTAGTTGGACACAGACCTGGCAGAAAGTAGGATGAGGACAGGGAAGAGCTGGAAGCATCTGAGCTCTTACAGACCTTCAGCTTTGAGGCAGATAAATATACAGGTGAGACAGTAGCTGCTTGTCTGTGAAGGTGCCCCAGACCCAGAGGAGGCATCATTGGCCCTTGATGGATTCTGGGTTCTGATAAAATTCCAAGGGGGTCTTGCCTGCTGCTTCAGGGCTCCCTGCTCCCCCAGGCATGCCTGGGTCTCCAGGAGCCAGTTTTAGAGAGGACAACCCTTAGCAGAGCTGGGAAGCCCCTGGAGAATAGTAGATGCACTTTCCTCCTGGCCACTGCCCCCACCACCGGGACTCCTGGCAGACACAGCCTCTTCCCCATCCCCTACCCATCCCCCAGCCCTGCACCAGCCTGTTCAACACATCCATGCTGTCACGCACACCGGAGCTGGGCCAGGTGCCAGTCAGACAGGCTGACATCACAGACAGGCACAGCTAGACTTGGAAGCAGCCGGGTACAATGGGGCCTGCAGAGCCACCTGCTCCCCTGGGATCCGTGGGGACAGGGTCATTCCCTGCTGGGAGCAAGTAGCTGGCTGGCTATCATTTCCAGAGAAATCTCATGAATGCCATGCACCCTGACCTGTCCCTGTCCCAGCCCCAACACCTCTGAGTCTCCCCAGCCAGGCAGAACATGCCCAGCAGCCCACCCCCTAGGCCTCATCTTACAGTTCTGCTCATCCAGCAGTGCCCAGCTCAGGACGCTTTGGGGACAATCACAGTAAGGAGATAAGGGGCCTGCAGGCCACATGCTCTGACAGCCCCCACTTCTCGCCTCTCTTGTTAATGAAGTCCAATAGAGAGAAACCTTTGTCTTCCCTTGGAACACAGTACACGGGATGGGCCCCTCTTTGGTTGAAGTGGGAGTGGGGTCCCAGAACCCACCGAGCTTTGCCTTCATTGGCATCCACCTCTCCCTTTCTATGTTTACAGAGTTTTCTGGGAGGCAGTGCAGCTAGGTGGTTAGGAACATGAGCTCTAGAACCAGATGGCCTAGGTTGGGAGCCTAACTTTGCTACTTAGTGTCTGAGTAAACCTTGAGCGAGTGACTTAGCCATGGCTTCAGTTTCCATAAAATGGAGCTAAGGGTAGCCCCCCAGCTGCTATGATTGTTGTGAACAATCAGGGAGTTAATAAAAATAAAGTTCTTAGAACAGGGCCAGCCCATGGAACCCTTTAACAAATGTTAGAGAAAGAGAATGCAATTTTTTTTTTAATCAGTCTGAAAACCACCATGCCATGGCAAAGAGCCAGGGGTGTCTGAATCCTGGCCTCATCCCTTACCAACAGGGCCTCAGTTTCCACAGCTGAGCCAGGGGTGGCCTTCCCTCCCTCAGAGGGTTGGAGACAGAGATCAGTGACCAGAGCCCTGTTAAGTGGGGTGTGGGGTGCTTGGCCCCCCGGTGTCCTCAGTGACCATGTGCATCACCCCTCCCCTCATGGCCCAGAAATCCAAGATCTCCACCTTTGAGAAGATGTGGGCCTTCATGAGCAGCAAGCCATCAGCACTGGTGAAGAACAATGAGGAGGGCATCCAGAGGACCCTGACAGCCGACTACGCCCTGCTCATGGAGTCCACGACCATTGAGTACGTCACCCAGAGGAACTGCAACCTTACCCAGATCGGGGGCCTCATCGACTCCAAGGGCTACGGCATTGGCACGCCCATGGGTGAGCAAGGGACTGT
The DNA here is from genome assembly GCA_004024625.1 of Mellivora capensis. Classification (NCBI taxonomy): domain Eukaryota; kingdom Metazoa; phylum Chordata; class Mammalia; order Carnivora; family Mustelidae; genus Mellivora; species Mellivora capensis. The sequence goes on along the minus strand of PISX010000355.1, from coordinate 63,139 downwards.
GGGCGGGCGGGGAGATTGGGGGACAGAGGACGGCCGGGGCCCCCACAGCCACTCATGCACATGGTCTCCTGCTCCCTCTCCCAGCTCATCCCACTGAGCCTCAAAAAGTGGCATCTCTTCAACCCAGAGACAAAGGAGTAGAGTCACAACCTTGCGAGATCAGCCTGGGCCTAAGCAGTGGAGATCTGAGGCCAACACAGAGGTGGGGGGTCAGTTCAGAGGTCATGCCTGCTCTCTCTGACCTCACTCCTGTTGATTCAGCCCTGACACACAGGGGTTTCCAAGGGCTGATGGAGACAGGGGGACTCCTAGGCAAGACTCCCCACCCCCAATTAGGACCTTGCTCTCACCCAGACAACATAGAAAGATTCAAAGAAGGGCCTTTGGGAGCTATTAGAGAGGTGAGCGAGGGTGGCCGGCGCTGTCCAGGGTGCTGGCAGGGGCACATGCGCAGGGACCGAATGCCCCTGCCAGCCAGACCCCCGCTCCCGCACTCAGGCTCCCCGTACCGGGACAAGATCACCATCGCCATCCTGCAGCTGCAGGAGGAAGACAAGCTGCACATCATGAAGGAGAAGTGGTGGAGAGGCAGCGGGTGTCCCGAGGAGGAGAACAAAGAAGCCAGTGCCCTGGGTATCCAGAAGATCGGAGGCATCTTCATCGTCCTGGCCGCTGGGCTGGTCCTGTCAGTGCTGGTGGCTGTGGGCGAGTTTGTGTACAAGCTCCGCAAAACAGCAGAGCGAGAGCAGGTAAGGCTCGAGAACTGGAGCCCACGTGGGGAAGGGAGGAATTGGGGAGCACAGGGCGTGAGCCGGGGGCCCACCTCCCAGGCACATGTGGTGTCGGAGCCCACCCTGCCTCTGCTCCAGCAGGAGGGCTGCCTACCCCACCTCTGCTCCAACTCTGAGCACACATCCCCACCACTGTGGCTCCACGCCAGGCCAAACCCCCTCCTCTCCAGCTGGCCCATGCCACAGCTTCCACTCTGGTCTTCCTGCCTCATCTCCCCCATACGCTCCCCAAACACAGCCAGTACCGTGATTAACACTTCATTCAAACCATGCCAGTCCCCTGCCCCAAACCCTCCAGGGTAATTGTTGAAGCTGGGCGATGGTTATGTGGGGGTTCATTATACAGCTCTCTCTACTTCTGCATATAGTTGGAAATTTCCATAATCAAAAGTTTAAAAAAGAAAGGAATGTTAAGAGGTCTGGCCCAAGCATCCAGACAGTAGAACTCTACTCAACCCATCTGATTAATTCTAGTGTGGTTGAGCGGTGGTTCTGGGTCCTGATAGCAAATTAGAATCACAGGGAGAGAGTTTTTTAAATGCTAATGCCCTGGCCTCACTCCCAGAGATCGTTTTAATTGGTCTGTGGCAGAGCCTGGCATTGGTGTCTTAAGAAAGTGTACTTACAGGGTGATTTAAATGTGCACATGAGGGCGCCTGGGTGGCTCAGTCGGTTAAGCGTCTGCCTTCGGCTCAGGTCGTGATCCTGGGGTCCTGGGATCGAGCCCCACATCGGGCTCCCTGCTCAGAGGGGAGCCTGCTTCTCCCTCTCCCTCTGCCTGCTGCTCCCCCTGCTTGTGCTCTCTCTCTGTCAAATGAATAAATAAAATCTTTTTTAAAAAATAAAAATTAAAAAAATTAATGTGCACGTGAGTTGAGGGCCATTGGGCTGGAGGGAGGCGCCTCTCATGGAGAAGTCCAAAGGGACACAGGGCCAGGAGATTGCAGGTATGTCCTATGTGGAGGGGACTGTTCAAAACAGGCACTTTTTCCATCCATCAGAAATGAAATAGGGCCCTTTGTAATAGGTATGCCAGAGTCAGCAAAGATCATCCTTGGTGTCACAGTTCTCACAGGCTTGAGGAAAGGGACACGCTCCCGTCTTGGTGGGAGCCGTCCATGTGAGCATTTCTAGAAGGCAACTTTGCCATTTGGCAAAGAGTCTTAAAGAGTCTTAAAATTGGCCACACATTTTTGACAGTGAATTTCTGCTTTTAGAAAGGCACCCCATGGAAGTGGCCGAGAACAGATGCAGTTTTACCAACAAGGATATTCACCAAAGTGTTAATGAGCACCCCTCTCAGTGTCCAGTAATAAAGAAGGGCTAAAAAAAATTACAATACATTAAAAAAAGAACAACCAGATTCTTTAGGGATTGCCATTACAATTGGAATGAGCTCTACAACCCACCCAAAAGCCTATAACAAAATCTGGTTCTGGCCCACTAGTCTGACTTCCTCCTTCCCACACTTCCCTCCCTCACTCTTCTCCACACACACTGGCCTCCTCTTTGATCCTTAATGCACCAAAAACATTTCAGCCCCAGGCCTTTTGCACATGCTCTTCCATGCCCCTGCAATGCTCTTCCTCCCTGAGTACCATATTATTGTCATGTTCTGGTCATCCAGGTTTCAGCTGAAATGCCACCTCTCAAGTAACCATCCCCAACTGCCCCCATGCCCAATGTCTCTCTATCTCATTCCACTGCTTTATTCTCTTAATAACAGTTACTGTGCTCCGAAATGCTTTATTTGTTCGCATGTTTATTACCTGTCTCTGTCACATCATAGACCATGAGCTCCCTGAGGGCTGGGACCTATCTGTCTTTTCCACTTCTGTATGCCTGACACCTAAGACAGTGCATGGCACATAGTAGGGCCTCAGGAAGTATTTTCAGAATGAATAACGACAAGTGAGAAGGGATGCCATTCTGCGTTGAGTGGGCAGACAAGGGGAAGCTCAGAGGGGAAGTGGGTAGGAGGCAGAACCAGAATTGAGAACTCCCTCACCCTGCACAGCCTGCACATGGCAACTGGGTGCTCCTGCTCCAACCTCATTGCATAAATGAGGCTGTCAAGAGCCCCCACTGCCTTCCAGACAAGCTGCAGGACAGCCTCTGGCCATGGGTCTCCTAGGAGGCCCTGCCATCAGATACCAGCCAGCAAAGCTATATTTCGCTATCCCTTTCTGATACCCGTAGAGACCTAGGCCAGAAGCTGTTGCCACCCAGCTGCCCTACAGGGACCTGCCTCCCACTAGCACACTTTGAGAAACATGTTGGACTATCCTGTGTGGGAGCGTGGGGAGTTTGCCCTTAGTGGGAAGCCCTCCTGGGGGAAGGTTAGTCATACATTCATCAGGTGTTTCTTAAGCCAGACCCTGGGCCAGGCCTAGTGCTGGGAGCTGGGCTTACAGGAATGAAACTGGCCAGTTCCTGCCCTTAGCATCTAGTGAAGAAAAATCAGGTCACCTCCTCAAACTGTAATGTGCATGCCCATTAGAACCTCAGTTCTCATCTGTGAAAGGGGGACAGGATGCTACCACCTGCCCTGTCTACCTTAGTCTCCAAACAAGAACGTAATGCTCTGTAGGCTGCTTCACATACTAGTCGTCTTGCGTGGGCAGAGGGTGGGTGGCCTAAAGGTGAGAGCAGGACAGGCAGCCTTGGCATCAGCCTGGGGAGGAAGGGGAGGAGCTGGCTGGCATTGCAAGGCCGGGCCTCACCCATGTGCCCCTTGCCCTCCCACCCTGCCCCAGCGTTCCTTCTGCAGCACCGTAGCCGATGAGATCCGTTTCTCCCTTACCTGCCAGCGTCGGGTCAAGCACAAGCCACAGCCTCCCATGATGGTCAAGACCGACGCTGTCATCAACATGCACACATTCAATGACCGCCGGCTTCCGGGCAAGGACAGCATGGCCTGCAGCACATCGTTGGCCCCCGTGTTCCCCTAGGCACAGGTGGGGTGGGGACCAAAGGCCTGGGGGCAGGGCAGAGGAAAGCAAGGAGACGGGAAGGCACCTCCCCTGTGCCCACACTGGGCTTGGGGGCCAGAACTGCTGCTTGCCTACTGGACCAGGAGCCCTCTGCCCTTACCTCCCGGGAAACCAGCAGGCCCCTAGGCCAGCTGCTTGGGCCTCACTTGCCTCTCGTTTCTTCTGTGGGTTTCTAAAGCTGCCAGTCGAGACAGCCAAGGCCAAAGGAAGCACATGCCTCTCTCAGGCCAAACTCACCTGCCCCTCAACTCTCCTCAACAGTCAGAAGTTTCTACCACGGCCTTGCAGAGGCCAAAGAAAATGGGAAACAGCTTATATGTTGTCTCCCCCTCCCCCACAAGCCCAAGCCTCCTGGACCATGGCCGTGAGACCAGAAACACAAACCTTGGGCACCTTAAGGATTGTAGTGTGGCTGCCAGTGGAAGCCGAGGTTGGGGCATGGCCACCCCACTTGTCTTGGGCAGAAGGAAGACTTCGTCCCTTAGGGGCTTCTCACGTAGCCCTGGTCTCTTGGACTTGGCACAATGTGTGGCAGCCCCCATCTTGGCAGAATTGTAGGCAGAGAGCCCCATAGAAGAAAAGAGGAGTCTGGGGTATGGGAGAGAGGAGAATGCCCAAAGGCCGCCATTTTGAATTCTGACAGATGATGTCCCAGTGGCTCCCATTCCTCAAGGAGGTCTTCAGAAGTATAAAGTGAAGGAGTGGTCAGAGCAAATTTTCTATTTTCTGGGCAGAGGATAAAGACCCTCTGAATCTGCCACAAAGGATGACCAGAGATTCGCCGATATTTGAAGCCAGAGGAACAGTGGATTCCATGGAAATCCTGTAGGCCCTTGAGCCATTGGGTCTTATTTTGCCGGTTACTGAGCTGTTTTCTAAACCCTAGTGGCATTTGAGAGCTTGGGTTCTTTGCCATCTACTCATCAACAACTCCCTATTCCTGGCCAGTTGACCTTGACTTCCTTCTGTCACCTTGGAAGGAGAGGAAAAGCCAAGATTAAAGTGAAAGTCATCACTCCTCCTCAAAGAAGGATCTATGTCCTACTGCACAGGATAATTTTGGGGGTATATGAGGAAGGCCAGAGGGGCCCTAAAGAACTCTTGGCCTCCTGGACTTACCAAACCTGAAGACGTTCCCCAGAAAGGAAAATTTTCAGGGACAGGATATCAGAGCTCATAGAGGCCCCAAGAATGGGGAAAGAAAAGCTGCCTCCTGGAGAATTAACCAAAGACCCCACATAGAGACACAGGCCATCTAGGTCCTGATCTCTTGTCCAGAGCAGCTTGGACCTAGTGGGGTTTGGGGGTACAGCAAAGAAATAGTACCAGATGAGGTGCCAGTGAAGGCCAGACCAGATAACCTGTGGGTTCTAGCTAGGTAGAATGGATGCTCTAGAAGTCTGTGACTTTTTAAGATTCTGGAAAAAGAATGAGACATGGAAGGGTTAGGAGCAAAGTGTCCTTAAAGAGAATACGACAGGACCAGCAGAGCTTCCCATAGCCAAGGGCAGGGGGCAGTCTCGGAGCAGCAGAGGGAAGGCCGAAGATTCTGGATGGAGACCCAGAAGACACTTGTATCCACCTTCCATCTCTCTCCTGTTTCTGCCTGGGGAGTCTGGTTAGGGAAGAGCTACATTTAGATCTCAAGGACCTTCTCAGCTGGGGTGAAGGATAATCTCTAGCTCCCCCCACCCCAGGGGCTCCCAAAGCAGGAGACTGCAGTAGGCTCATGTGATAAATACCATTCCTCCTCCAAACTGTGAGCTGCAGGACCAAACCAGCTGGTTCCCATCCTCCCAGCAGCGCCAGCAGGCTGTGTGCTGGGGAGGTGGGAAAAGAGAGCTGGACGCGCAGCCCCGCCAACACACTTAATGACAGGAAAAGCCATGTTGTCGTGAGCTTGTGTGTGGGAGTGCATGTGGATGCACATATGTGTATCCGTGTGTGTGTGTGAGCTCTGGGGGCTGGGGGTCAGGGACAGATTTGGACATGAAAGAGAGTCCAAGACATGCAATAATAGAAGCCTTTGGATTCTGAGGTGTGTGCACATACATGTGTGAATCTGGGTTGAGGGAGAAATATCTGGACAAGCAGCAGAGTCCCATACACAGAAAAACAGAAGAAGCCATGTCTTACTAGGGTCCTGGGGAGTATACACATGTATATACCCGTGAACGAGTGTGTATGCTTATTTGTGTGTGCGTGTGTGCGTGCATGCAGGGGTGCACATTTATGCACCAATGGCAGAGGGCGGAGGACAAGAGAAAACCCACAGTGTTGCCAAATGTTTAAAAGAAGAAGCCATGTCATCGAGGGGTCCACGTGTGAGCATGTGTGCACCTGTATGTGGGGGCATGTGTCTGTAGCAGAGAGCAGGATGGAGGACAGAACCAGAGAGCTGTGCGGTACAGGTCAGTGCACGTGTGCAAGGAGCCATGTGGCACCGGAGTTTCTTGGGGGGGAGGGCATGCTCACACATGGGTGTGCAAACTCAGCCCTGTGTTCTGGCTCACAGCAGGAGCAGAGATGGACAATCAGGACGGCAGGGAATCGGGGTCTGTTTGCGTATCTGTTGTAGGGAGAGATCATTTGTCACAAGGCTTTGTCGAGACAGGGTGATTTTGTGTATGACGCTCCATGAGCGAGTCGTGTTCGTCTGAGGCTGCACACGCACACGGGCTGTTGGGGGAGAAGGAAGTGGCATGGTTTGGGGAAGATGTTGCATCAGTGGAATAAAGATTAGTGGGAATTGGAGGCACTATTCAAATAGGGAAATCCCCCAAAAGGGATTTTTAGACTTCTAAATGAAAGTGGGGTGGCATGCTGCCTGACCTCCCCCCACCCACTCAAGCCTTATGTCCATGTGTGTGGCTCATGTTCAAACTCTGGTTGGTGTCCTTAGTTTGCTTTCAAGACCAGCCCAGTGTTCCAAGTGCAGTGGAAACCGCTTCTGCCCAAACAGGAGCTGTCTCTCTCCCCAGCAGGGGGGAAGGTGTTTGCATCCTGGCAGATCAAGAGGAATTAAAGGCGAAGTCAACCATGCCAGCAGGTGCACACCTGAGCTGCGGGGGGTGCGCAGGGGCACGCCCACCCCAGTGGTACCGAGGTTGGTTGTGGAACCGTCAGAGTTGGTTTCAATGGAACAGAAGATGGGACTCGCCCGAGCAGGTGTTGGATTGTCCCTGTCTGACCCCACATGCCTTCCCTTGACAGAAAGATCGCCCCCGCCTCTCACCCCCATCTCCCACCTGAAATGCTGGTGCCTCCTCTCAGCCGGCTCAGACTGGCCAAGTTGGGGGGCAACAGTGAGGAGACACCCCCACACACACACACCCCACCCATCACCAAGGCCCTGGGGCTTTCGGACGATGAACCTTCCTCCTCCCCTCTCTCCCCTTGACCTGTTACTGGTCTCTGCTAAGGACAGATAAGAAAACCCTGACTGCTTGGTCACCATTCAGGTGGCCCCGCTCTGTGAGTGTCTCTCAAGAGGAATCAGGCTCTCATGGGGGGTGAGCTGACTCCGAATCTTGGAGGGGTTGGAGGGCCGCCTCCCACCTCCCAGCCAAGACGGCCTCAACTAGAAGAGCACATCCTGGCCGCTCCCCAAGGCACTTGCAGACAGAAGTGCTGGCCGAGGATGGGGGAGGGTCTGGCAGGGCTGGAAGAAGGTTCCACACAGGGAAAAGTCCCTGCCCTCCTTACCCTGGAGGGGAGCACGAGTCCGAGCCGGGTGCATGCTCGCTGAGCACAGAGGCTCCCTCCCAGCCTTCTTTTCCAGGGGTGCGTTGTGGATGGGTACAAGCTGCTGCTTCGTCACTCGGCGTGAAGCAGGGCCCTTCCCAAGCCATTCTCAGCTGTCTGCAAAACATCTGGAAATTGGCCAAACTCTGGCCCATGTCTGGACTGGTCCCGTGTGGATGGCCATCTGGAAGGGCCTCGTGGTCTGGACAAACAGCTGGATGGACTTAAACGTCCGGGATGGGCCCATCCCCGTGGACAGACACAAGGAATGAGCCCAATTCTGTTGACAGGATTTGAACGGATACATCTGGAAGAGTCTCCCAGACGGGACAGACACAGCTGGAACGGGCCCAGCTGCTTGCCATGGCAGGAGGGCCCTGTCCTGTGTCCCCGTGCCAGTCTGGATCAAGCTCTCATTTTTCAGTCCTGGATTTGCCCTGGAGTTAAAATTTCAGAGCTGAGGCCATCTGTGAAGTCACAAAACTGTTTCTGGTGAAAGGTTAATGTTCTGTACAATATATATATGAATGTAAAAAGATATATATATATATATATATGCTGTATATATATATATGCACAGTGTATATATGACCTGTAGTCCCATGTGTATACGCACCCGCCCCCCCCCCCCGCACGTCTGCACACAGAGTGTACGTAACCCAGCCAGTGTGGGTGGGGACCAGGTGAGGGATCGGGCGACAGCAGCCAAGTCTGGAGTGGAGGCCACCTGGGGCAGGGGCCCTGTGGGGATGGGGCACACATCAGAGCTCTGGACTGAACCACGGGGGCTGGTGGACAGGTCTTGCCCAGCTGGTGCCTCCTGGCGAGGGACAGGAGAGATCCAGAGGCCGTATCTCCATCTGAGAGCATCTGAGGCAGGATGGCAAGCAGGGCCTATGTCTAGGGAGTTACGTCATGCTGGCGCTGGGCTCCAAGACCTGTACTTGTCACAGTGGCCAGGTAGGTGTCAGGCTTCCCTTGGGTTATCGTAAAAGTCTGGAACATTCTAGGTGGCAGAGACCTCAGATTCTCACCCACACACAAAGGCACAGTTCACAGCTAGGGAAAATGCATTTTTTAAAGAGAACGGCCCCAAAGGCATTGTCTGCATGCCAGTGCAATGTCCCTATGCCCTACTTACTGGCCCTCTGCCTTCTAGAAGATGTCCAGTCACCCTGCAGTGTGTCTCTATTTTCTCTGGGGCCTCCAGCTACAGGGCAGCTGCAGTAACGCCAGCAGGCTCGTCCCACTGCAGATGACCTCCCCAGGCCCATCTGACCCAGAGGCCAGCTGTTAGCAACTGACAGAGATGTGAAGGGCACAGTGACACCAGGGGGAAAGAGGAGAAGCCAGCAAGTCCCCTCCCGCCCTAGCACACCCCAAGCCATCTGTCTGCCTTTCCTCCCCCGCTCCATCTCCTCCAGCTGGGGCAGTGGGCAGGGAGCACCCTCACCTTCCCTCTGACCCCGGGGCCCTGCCCTGCCCCTCTCCTCCTGTCTTCACCACCCCAGTCCTTTAGCTAGTGGTCTGGCCCCTGTCATCGGTCAGAGCACCTCTGGAGTCTTGCAGGAGAGAGGACACCTGGAGTGAGCTTCCGTGTGGTCAGCAGCCTGCCTTCTGCTTGGGCCCCATGCGTCAGGCTGATGTGCACTTGATCTGCCTCTGGGCACCCCCTACCCCCACCGCCAGAGCACATTTGAATCCAGCCCCCTGAGGAGGGGCCGCTCCTGGCTCCGGGGGCCCTCACACCACTGTGCTCCAAACCCCCACCCCATCTCTGCCTGGGCCTCCCTTGTCAGCGACTTGGGTTCCCAGTCCCAGGGCTGAGCCCCCAGACAGCGCCATGTGAGACCCCTGGCCTGTCCCACCACCCAGACCAGAGTGCCTGGATGTCCCCCACTCCCCCTCGACATGGTTCCCACACACTGGTCTCTGGGCCATTCAGGGGATGCCCTTTGTGGACATGCAGAATTTCTATGAATATAGTTTTTTGTAAACATTTTGTAACAATTTGGGTTTCATAGTAACTGTGTTACTTGCCAATCATTCTAGGCTGATGTAAATAACTTTCCAAACAAATCTGATTATTTTCCTTTTTAAGACACTGTGATATATCAAAGTGCACAGTTTGCTGTATGAAGTAATATGGTTTTAAATTTTAAATAAAGAAATGTTTCTAGAAAACAGTGTTTGCTTAAGGTGCGTTTTCTGTTTCGCCTCTCTCTCCTTTGGAGGGGGTTGGGCAGCTGAGTCATCTCTGGCTGACTGTGCCCCAGGCAGGGGACCCCAGTGATGGGCGGGTCGTGGGGGGCTCCAGCTCAGGTCCCCGATTCTCATTTCAGATATCAAGGGTGAGGCGTCTATCCTTGACATTGTCTTGACCTCTGTCTTCTCATGGGCACATCTGCCCCAGTGCCTCACCATCCACATAGCTACCCTACCGGTTGTCACGTCCTTATGTGACCTTGTCCTTTTGGCCATAGCTGGGGATGTCAGGTGGGCCTCTTCTCCAAGCTTGACCAATCAGAGATCTTACCTTAGCTTTCTCTAAGTAGATATAAGGAAGCTCTAAGTCTGTTTCTCCTGGGAGCCAGAAACTATACACATAACCAGGGCTCAGGACAGGGCACTTTAAGCAGGAAGGGATTGAACACCGATGCTTACAAAACAGTGGAAGAGATGAGGGAGCCAGGCCCAACCAGGCCTCCAGTGGCTCACAGAACTGACCCACCCAGGGAGTAGCCGCCTCCAAGAGTCTTGGACTAGAGCTGTGAGGCAAAAGCATACCCCAGGGCTGCAATCTGGGCTTCAGCCTGCCTGGGTCAGGAGGCTGCTGCCACCATTACCCCCATCATGTTGCTTCTCATCACCCTGGAAGCAATCCTGCTGAAAACCTTCATGTTTCCATGACAGAGACAGCCCAAAACGGGGACAGAAAGATGGCCTCTGCCTCTCATCTGCCTTCTAGATCTCATGCAACGTCGTCTTGGTAGAGGCTAATTTGCATCCAGAACCTTCCATGCCCCCCATGACACCATCATAATCATAATAAGTCATTGAGCCTTCCTACATGGCAGGCACTATTCTAAGCTCTTGACATACATTATCTCCTTTACTGCTTGCCTCAGAATGTGACATAGCTCACACCCAGATCTCTATGATCTTTTAGTCCAAATCTCCACCATCATTGATTCAGTATCCCAATGTCCCCATTCTCATTCCCTGGAGAGTGACTATTATTGGACCAACTCTGGTTAGTTGGTCACCTGTGATCCAATCAGCTGTGGCCAGTGAGAGTGAAGGATCACATAATACAATCATGGTACCCAGGCTCTTTACTTTAGGAGGATTGAGAAAACCCAAATTCTAAAGAAAGCTATGTGGGTTGAGCAGGTCTTGTAAAATATCCACCCTCTTATTCCATCAGTGCATGTGCCAAGTCAAGGCCCCAGAAATCCCTATAGAAGGGAGAGGAGGCCAGGACCCAGGGGATTATAGTGTCTGAGAACTCTGGTCTAGCCTGAAGCCACAACCCAGGAAGAGGCTTTGGGTTTAAGCCAGTGAAGAGGCAGGTAGAAGCCCTGGGTTGAAGGACATCTGTCTGCCATTGGGAGGCAGAGGTGAAGTCCGTCACCAAGGAGTGAGCACACTAGGGTTCAGGAGGGACTCCAGGTCCTGTAGGGAGTAGGATAATGTGGAGAAGAGAGAGGGAAGAGACCTAGTAGGAATGAGGCCCACATTACAGGTGAAAGAACAGGTAGATTACCCACTCATCCATCCATCCATGCATCCATCTACCCACACATCCATCCATTCACTCATCTGTCCATCCATCCATCCATCCATCCATCCATCCACTAATCTGCCCCCTTTCCCCTGAGCATCTGAGAAAGATGCTACCAGCTACAGATTCATCTGATTCTGAGATTCTGAGATACAGATTCTGAGAAAGGGCTACCAGCTACAGATTCATCGAACACTCCACCCAACTATCTATCCATTTATCTGTCTGCCTACCCTCAATCCATCCATCCATCCATCCATCCATCCACTCATAGACTTGAACATTTTGTGTATGAGTCCAGCTCTACCACCCACTAGCTATGTAACCTTGAACAAGCAACTTCATGTCCTTGAGCCTTGGTTTCCTTATCTAAAACACATCGTCATGAAACCCACCCTTGTGGAATAGTCATGCAGGCTAAATGAGAAAATGCATGGTAAGTATTTAATGTGGGCTGGGCATACCATAAGCCAACAAGAAGTGACAGCAATTTTCATTAAGAAAAAGGAAGAAAGGAAGGAAAGAATTAGGGCCTACTGAGCATCCTCAGGGAATTGTCTGGTGAGTAGTGAGACAAGCCTCCTTCCTGCTGGGGCTCAGAGCTTGGCCCAGAGATCCATTTGACACTCTGGGCTCTCAATGAGGGCCAGCCAGGCCTCTCAGAGTACTGAGGTGGCTCTGATTGTCTCTGGATTGGAAAGGGAGAGGACAGAAACTCCCTAGCCTCCCAGCCTCTCTGAGAGCCCCTGACTCTACTTCTCAGAGCCTGTCTCTATCTGGCTGGCTTTCCCAGGAACAAGTCTCTCCATGGCTCTGTCTTAAGGAGGCAAGGAAAGGATCCTAGGCCTTGCCTCTCCCTCCCCAACTCAATTCCAAGAGCAGGAGGTGGTGTTCTCCCCCTTCAAAGAGGGTTCTCGCTGTTCTCTCCCCAAGGAAGGCAGTGAAGCCCATATTACCTGGCACCCATACAGTTCAATTGATATTTTTTAAAGATTTTATTTATTCATTTGACAGAGAGAGAGCACAATCAGGGGGAGTGGCAGGCAGAGGGAGAGGGAGAAGCAGGCTCCCTCTCTGAGCAGGGAGCCCGATACGGGGCTCGATCCCAGGACCCTGAGATCATGACCTGAGCTAAAGGCAAACGCTTAACCCACTGAACCCCCCAAGCTCCCGGATGATAGTTTTTATTGTGGAGGAAAGTAACGAATGAGTGGAGCCCTCTCCCATAGCAGGCCCAGAGCCCAGGCACAGAGGAAACAAAGATGCCCAAATACTCAGTTTCTAAGTTCAAAGGTCTGGGTCCCAGTCTAAGACCCAACACATCTGGAAGGATGCAAGATCCTGTACCCCCACCACCAACAACCAAATCTGGCCAAAGACTCCACAGACAAGGAGGGAACCTGGAGAAGAACCACCAGAGAGAAATGGAGAGTCAGGTGCTAGGGGACCCTCGGGTCCTTCCTGAGTGTCCGCGTTCAGATGCCGGCCCCAGAGAGCTCCAGGGAACAGATCCCAGCCTCTGGTGGCAGGAGTCCAGGGCAGATGCATCCCCTAGACATCCTTCTTAGGGCCCCCATAAGGTCAACTTCCGCAGTAGCCAGGTGACTCCTGCTGCCCGGCTTGCTTGAGTGAAGCGCCCCTGTACCCTGGGAATTCCCTCAGACCCCATTCCCCACATCCTCTGTGGCCACGCCCTCCCACACAGAGTCAAGACCAGGCCCCTGTCCTGAACACGTAGAGGGAAGGTGGTGGCGTGGCAAGAAACACACACACACACACACACACACACACACACCCCTAGCCAAGTGGGACCGCTCTAGAACATTCCCTCTGAGCTGGAGGAACGGGACCCTTCTTTATCTTATTCATCGTCGTCGTTGTCGTCGTCGTCGTCATTGCTGTTGTGGTTGTTATTTCTGTGTCCCACGCAGTCCCTGTGGAGTCCTGGTGGCTTGGAGATGACCGGCCCAGACGGTCCCGAAGCAGATTCTGGTTGGGCTCTTTTAGCCCCTTCTCCCCGGGAAGCCTCATCCCAGAAAACTATACCCTTGAGGTCAAAGGGTCCCTTTCCTTTGACCTTGGTCATCTCACCCTTGCAGCACTGGGATCTGAGACCTGTTGAGCTGGCTCCCACCCCACTCCCCTCAAGGTTGTGGCCCGGATCTCTCTCCTGCCATCTCCTGTGGCACAGGCCTCCCGTCACTCGTGGCAGGAGACAAGCACTCAGAACTGGAGACAAGCCTCAAGTCCCCCCTTAGTTGAATCAGGCAGCCTTGGTCTGCTCACAGCCTTGGTTCCTGTCCTGTGCCTCAGGGAGCTCATGGCAAGAGGAAAGGAAGAGCTTCTGTGAAAGCACACGCCTAGTGTCAGGGAGCTGGCTTACTGTTTGCGAGGGTCCTTCTCTGCCTTTCACTCACTCCCCTTCTCCACGGCTGTCCCCTCCGAGTCCCTCCGGAGTGAGCAAGGAGCAGGAGGAGGTCAGGGGCCAGGCACTCCTGGGGCTGCAAGTCGCCATTCCGTGAATCAGGCGTCAGGGACACACGGCTCCCCTGGGGCCTTGATGGCACTTCCTTGAGAAACAGAAGCCGAGTATATAAGAAGCATCTGTCTTTATGGAAACAAAGTTGCCAGGCCATTTTTTCTTTTACTATTTTTACTGCAGTTTCATTATCTTATGCAAATGAGGCCGCTGATGAAGCCTTTCTGCAGGGTGGCCCATGCTGGGACCAGCTCCACCGAGGGGATTTATTGCCTGCCTCGGCCTCCAGACAAGATCTGGAATGAGGAGGTCCTGTGGAGATGACTTCCAGAGCATCCGACCTGCCCCGGAACACACGGGGCCCGCCAGACCAGCTCCCGCAACCTGCCTCGGTCCCATGTCCTTTATTTCCAAAGATCCAAGTGTCAGCTCAGCTTGGTTCAGGCCTCTGTCCCTGATTCCTCAATCGTTGGAGCTCCTTGGAGACTGAGTTGTCAGTATTTAGCAGGATATAAGGGAAAAGGGGGGGAGCAACGGAAGCTTCATCCCCCCAAGGACCTCTGGGAGCAGCTTATAAGAATCTACTTGGTTTCCCATCCAAGCGGAGAGAGAGCAGGGGTATGTATACACCAATCTTTGGTCCAGGCAAGTCCCCAGAGGTTGTCAATCTTCTGGAATGCCACAGGTGGCAAGGCGGGATCTGGGGCAGGATGAGGCCTCAGGGACAGCAAGGCAAGTGGTGACAGTAGGAAATGTGGCCATTTGTGAGGAAGTGGTAAGGGCAGGGGACGTGGAGGGCACTGACCTCCTCGTAGAGATGAGCAGCCTAGGGTTCAGAGAAGCCAAGTAACTTCCCCAAGTTCCAGGGGGTAAGCGGCAGGCCAGAGCTAACCCAGGGCTGTTTGCCTTGCCAGCTCAAGGAGCCACCATTGCCTTGCGACCTCCTGGCACCCTGCCCTGGCCTCCCCCATGCTCCTTACCCAGCTCTGGCCTGGCTAAGAGCCCCACAGTCCCAGCCCGCTCCAGCCTGTCCCCCAGGCCATCTCTCCCAGCTTCAAGTGTGTTGCTAAAGCACAGGTTCCCCCCAGGCATCCACAGGCTCCCAGATTTTCCTCCAAGAGAATGTTCCCCTCTGTCCAACCCCTCTGGCCCAAATCCTTTACTTTTATTCTGCCCCAAGAGCCAGTTTCTCCCCAGTCCAGCCTCAGACCCCAGCATTTAGTAAAGGCCTTCCGCCGTTTGCAGGTACTTTCCTCCTTGGGGAAATCTGACTCAGTCCCACATTTCCCAAGGTCTGGGCAGTGGTGAGACCACAAATGTGGAAAACTAGAAGTTTCCCAGCCCCGTTCACCTGTGGGTGAGCCTGAGGGGTCACAGCAGGTGCTGTCACCCAAACGTCACCAGCTCCGGGCACTCTTTCATAACCTGCCTCCAGGTGCCTGCAAAGTCTGAGGGACAGGCCTGCTCCACACTCAGAATCCCCCTCTGATCAGAGGGCTGATAACTTGAGAGCTCTTCGCACTGGTCTCTTTCTCTTCGAGGAGGTGTCAGTAATAAAATCATCACCATCATAATACTAGCTTCCAGCCAACTGAGTGGCGAGTCCAGACCCGACTCTGTGAGTGGTGTGCTGACCTCAACTCCCAGCATTCTCCCCATAACCCTCTGAGCTAGAGCACACCATGCCCATTTTACAGATGTAGAAACAGAGGCTAAGTAGAACAACTCATCCACAATCACCCAGGAAGCATCAGAATGAGACCTCCAGGCCAGGATCTCCGTTTCAGAGATTTGATAAACTGGGAAGTGAATAAATGAATGAGTGCCTTGGAAAACAGTCGATAACCGATGCTGTTTATAGACACTGGGGAACATCTATACTTATAGGAGAAAAAAAAAAAAGCCAAACTTGATTGGGCCAAAAATGAGAATTACTAATTACAGTCGCTCACAGGAACGACCTACCATTTATGCCTAATTGCAGTGCAGTCCAATAACAATTATGCACATCAATAAATGTGTCGGATTAACGTGGTTGTAAGTTTTATTTGATTGCAATGTTAAACCCTGTTTGCAGTCCCTTGGACTCAGGAGGCCGTGGCTACCCTGCCTGGACCTGTTGGTCCCTTCTGGAAACGAGGAGCGCTGTTGGTGCTGGAAGGGAAGTGAGAGACGGGAGGAGAAAGAACCGTCTCTCTCCTCTGCCGCAGTGTGCCTGCCCTGGCAGGCTCCGGGAAAGCGGTTTGGCAGGGGGTCTTCGCAGGACGTGCAACGTCATGAGCCTCCCCTCCTTTCCTCTATGCCAAAGGCAGCTTCCTAATTAGGACATCCATAACCCTCAGCATCTGCTCCAAGAGAATTCAGCTGCTCTAAGATGGAGAAGTCCATTAACTTTATTGCACAAAACGTTGGACGTGCTTTTAGACAGAGGATCACTGCCAAGTGAGACAAACTGCCAGGACCTGCCAGAGGAACAAGCCAGAACTTTCTGCTGTCTCCAGCTGGGTCCTCGGGACTCCGTCCTCTCCCTGCCCCGTGCCCCGGGCTCTATGGCATCCCACGGGGAAGCTGGGGCAGGGAAAACGGTGATTTGCGAATGCAGGTGCAGCCTGAGCACCCTGGCCTCCCTCACGGGAGCCTACAGCCTGCGGAACGGTCGTGCCAGACAGGCATCATCTGACTCCCAGAATGCATCAGGATTCCCACCCCGGAGTCCGGGCAGGCGTTCCTCTCTCAGCAGGAGCCGCGTGAGCTGGTGTCACCAGAAGCAGTGAAGCAAGGTGGCTAAAAATGAGCTTTGGAGGCAGAGATTTCTGGGGCTGAATCTCTGCTCTGCCATTTACGAGGTGCAGTGTGAGCTTGCAAACATGGTTTCGCATCCCGAAGCTATTCTATGAAGTGAGCTGAGTAATACCCGCCTCGAGGAGGGTCCCATGAGCGGATGCCAGGGATGTCGAGTGCAGTGCCTGCCACCTAGCAGGCCCAGTAAATGACAGCACCCCTCCCAAGTCTCCAGAGTGCACAGAGACGGGGACCAACCTGCCACCTGTGCCAGGGGGAAAACACCATTTTGGTCAGACAGCCCTGGATTCCAATCCCAGCTCTATTATGTGCCTTGGTCCCCTACGCCCTCAGTTTCTTCCTCTGGAGTATGGGGCTGATCCTCCCTATCCTCCTCTCCTCACAGGAGAGTCAAGAAGACACGAAAGTGCTTTGAGGCACCGAAGGAATGTTGGGTGAGCAGCCTTATAGTGCCTGGGATCTTGGTTGTCAAACTTTATGTCTAGTGCCCCCTGGGAAATGCCAGACCCATGGCTGGCTGCCGGCTGGGTCCTCCCAGCTCCCCAGCCTCCCATCCACATCTGCCTCTGCACCCTGTGCCACAGCCCTCCCACCTCATCCAAGGCACCCCAGATCCCCGACAGGCAGCAGCTGCGGACCTCCCAGTCTTCAAAACTGTCTCACCAAGCGAATCTCCTGGGTGTCCTTTCTCAGATTCTGATTCTTCTTAATATGAATAATTAGCAGAAACAGTCCAAGGGGGGAGGCAGCAGCCATAGCAATCGACCCCAGTGATTTCCAAGCCTCGGGGAGAGCCCAATTTCGCTCCAATCCGGGTGCTGTAAATTCCCATCAAGCTAAGAAAATATAGTGCAATTTAGAAACACTGATACGGCAATAAAACACAGATCTCCAGCAAATGGAATTCAGCAACATCTAAAAATGGAGCCATACATTACTCCGCCTGCAAACTCCCTCTGGGGACATAATGCTTGGAGATGTTGGGGGTGCTTTATGTTCAAGTTGATCTTTCTTTTCCGGATGAAGGCGGGGGCCACCTGCCGCTGGGCCCCAGGTGGCCCTCTGGGGCAGGCCTCCTGCATGGTCCAGAAAAGGGTCTTAGGTGAGTTCCCAGCTGGAGGGGACCAGTGGCCTGGCCCCTGTCATCTAGGGGCTGCTGGAGGAAACATTCTGGAAAGGGTAGGAAAGGAGGAAGGGAGAGAAACTTAACTTATCCCGGCTAGTCCTCACAGGCGGCCTCCAAGGGAAAAGCGATTATTCCTGCTTATCAGATGCAGATACTGATGATGGGAAATAAGGAGACTTGTTCAAGGTCACTCGGGGGCAAGCAGTCGAAGCTGGATTTACACCCACATCCATCTGCCTCTTTCTATTCTACGTGCTGTCATCCCCCCAGCTCAGGGCTCAGCCCTCCATTCATCAAAAGCTAAAACTGAGCCACACACCACTGCTCGCTGCTTCTAAGAGTGTAGGTAGACCACGATCCACACCCAGGTTTGTCATGAGCCCCACTCTATAGTCCGAGAAATAAGAAGAGGAACACTTGTACAGTCTCCTGGCTCCTAAACACAAGGCTGGGGGAAGGCAGACCTACAGCCCTAGTGGAGGCTAGGGGGTCCCGTCTGGCCTCTGGCCTAGGCCCCGCCCTCGTCCCACCCCATCCACACAGCCTCCTCTAGCAGGCTAGCCAGGCCCATCTGCTTGCTAAACACATTCCGTCCCACCTTCGCTCATGTTCACACACATACACACACGCTCACATTACTCACTCCAGCCTCCACACTGTGCATGGCTTGTGCCTCTGCTGGACCTCCAGCTCCATGGGAGCAGAGACTGGTGTGCATGTGGCCCTTGACCGCCTGGATCAGGGACTCCACTAATGCTGGCGATAGGATACTCTGAAGATGGCTTTTGCATGCTCCCGGGGTCCTACCAAGCCCTGGTATGTGGAGCCCAGGAAGGACAGAAGAATCAGGGTGACCTCTCTGGAGCTTTTATGTCAAGAATTCCAGTTGTGGAGGGGTGCCTGGGTGGTTCAGTGGGTTAAGCCTCTGCCTTCAGCTCAGGTCATGATCTCAGGGTCCTGGGATCGAGCCCCACATAGGGCTCTCTACTCAGCGGGGAGCCTGCTTCCCCCGCTTTCTCTGCCTGCCTCTCTGCCTGCTTGTGAGCTCTCTCTCTGTGTGTCAAATAAGTAAAATTCAAAAAAAAAATCCAGTTGTGGAATCTGCACAGATCTGGGACTGGACTTCCAGCTTGCCATCTACAAGCTGTGTGATAGCTCGTGGGAGTCACTTACTCTCTCTATGCCTCAGTTTCCCCTCATCCGTCAGACAAGAGTAAATAACGGGTCCTTCCTGGAGGGGGCGCCGCTGGATGTAGTGAGAGGATCTGAGTCAAGCACTTCCCGCACACTCAGCACTGGGTGTGTAATCGTCTGACTGGAACTGCATTGGCCAGGCCAGGCTAGACTCTGCTGTGATGAGCAACAGCCCCAATGTCATGGTGAGTCGGCCAACAACGTCTCTTTCTCTGTCCGGCCGCCCCCTGGGACAGCTGTGCTCTACTGTGAAAATCGATGGAGTGTGGCCCCACCATCTCCCCAACAGAGAAGGTGTCCTTCCCTATCATTGGCTCAGCAGAGGGAGACATGGCTTTTCACTGCCTCAGCCCAGAAGTGACGCACACTCCTCCTTCCAGTGGCATCTGGTAGACCCGAGACCTAACCATACCCGCCTGCCAGCAGGGGTCATGGTGTGTCTCCCACGTAGCCTGGGTGGAGGAAAAAACAGTCCTGGTGAGCGTCTGTCAGGCCTCCCACCCCACTTGTTACTGTCCCTTTTCTGGCCCCCATGTCCATCTTCTTTGCCTGGACCCAGGACCCAGCGGCGACACGCCACTCAGGATGCCAGAGCCCCTCCTTCGTTTCTGTCATGTGTCCGGTGAGCCAGCTTGCTGCCCCAGCTGCCAAAGCTCAGCCCTGGCCCCAGGGGAAGTGGCTCTTGCAGAGCACAGGCGATCTCTGACCGACGCCCCACCCCTCACCCCCGGCCCCTTTCCACACTGACGGAAGAGCCCTGGTCAATTTCTTGACAGCACAAAATCTGGGCTTCCAGCATCTGATTACAGTGGCACCTCTGACTGTCAGGGATAAATGTCTGTTGTCTTTAGGAAGATCTATGTTGATGAAGGTGCCAGCAAAGACAGTGGTGACAGAACCGGATCCCTCCCCAGTGAGATGTCATTGGTGGGCAAGTCAGGTATCTCTGGCTCCTGGCAGAATGCGGGGCTCTAGAGATGGAGTAGGTAGGATCCAGGGGAGAGGGGCAGATATTCAAAGCTGCAGGAGGGGGAACCAGAAACCGTAAATGAGTGGCTTCTGGGGGAAGAAGGACGGTGGATGAAACGGAACCAGCAAACTAGAGGGGAAGCCACTTAGAAGAGGCTGAACAGTGGGGCTGCGGGAGATTGTGAAGGTCCCCCAGAGTGGAGTCCCGAAGAGCTAACAAGCATAGGAACTAGAACCCAGTGCCAATAAGATTTTGGAAATTAAACTGTAATCCTAGTTCTACCATCCAACAGCTGTGTGACCTTGGATTCATTGCTCAACCTCTCTGAGCCTCCTCAGTGAATAAGCGTTCAGAAGATGTGCCTTGTGAGTGTCTTATTAAAAAGTTCAGTGAGATGAATATGGAATGTTCAGCACAGGGTCTGGCCCACAGCAAGACCTCAATCAAAGATAAGTGGTAGCCTGGTGAGAGAGAGACAGTCCTGTCTTGGAGATGCTGGGCCACTGCTGGCAAAGTCGTTTCCCTGCCCAGATCACCTTCACCTGAAAGGTGCTCTCGTTCCTCTGCCTTTGTGAGTATTGGCTGGTAATGGCTCCCAGCTGGCCACTTCTCAGGCACCTCCCCACCCACAAGGTTATGGTTCCCATCTTCCAGCACCTGGGGCAGCTCCCAGCCAGTGACCTACAACGTGGACGTGCAAAAGCCTCCCTGTTTCCTTAACATGGGTCCACACCATGGTGCTATCTGTGCCCCAGAGCTTGGCAGTAAGATCACCCTGAAGTCATACTCCTGCTTCCTCCCTCCCCTTGCCCGGAGAGCATTCCCTCAGCCCATCATGCACACTGAGCGAGCCCATCGCATGCTCTGCTTCTAGAGAATCCGATGCAGACAGACACATAGCAGGGGTGCAAGAAATGAGATATAAGGTCCTGGAGGGGTGGGGGGGGGCTGGAGCTGGCCGTGACCAGGGGTTGTGCCAGGCTGAGCAGCCAGACAGGCCCTGTGCCCAGACACAGCTATGTCCCCTGGGGTCAAACTTGATCCCCCTGTCTGGGGATCTGGTATTGGCCCAGATCTGGTGGGGGTTGGGGCACTTGGTTGAGCTTTGGGGAAAGCAAGGGGCATAGCAGGGAAGAAAAGGAAACTCACGACCCTTCCGATTTTTCTATTTATTGCTTCATTCATTGCAGACTTATCCCCATGTCCTTAAAAAGGATTTGAGGAGCTTAAAACTAAATGCACTTAAAAGGGAATGGTTGTAAAAGTGAAATAGCACAAAAACCGTGTCAAAGGAGTGAAATATTTTTATTTCCTTGGAGGCTAACTAGAATAATGAAGGCAGAGTTTCTTACTGAGATTGCCAGGAAAGCTCATCATTGGAGGCAGGGGCCCCAAAGAGTCACCAGACCCCTCATCCTTCGGGCAGTTCCTCTGGAGGCCCAGGTCCCTCTCAGATATGCTCCCCGCCTAACCCCTGAACCATGCCTTATGCCTGTAAACAAAGGAGGCAGGGGTTCTAGGCTGTGTCCTGGCCCTTTGCAGAGTCTGGGGAGAGTCCCTGTCCTGTCCAGGCCCCCAGCGTGCCCCTCTGACAATGAACCGGTTGAGCCTGCTGATCTCAGGGCACAGTGCCCTCTCCAGCTCTGATGCTCAAAGACTCTGTCTAAGAAAATCAGTGGCCAGGCACTCCTGGACCTCCTCAGGCAGGTGGAATGTGAATTCCACACCCCCAATCCCTGGGGTGGGAGGTGTAGGCACAAGATGCTGGGGACCCAGCAGTGAGTCAGGACCTGAAGGCCAAGGGCAAGGGAGTTGGGTACAGGCCTGCGCTGGACTGAAGATGAAGAAAGCACAGGAAGCGGGACCGGGCAGTAGGACAGAGGGATGAACTGCAAGCTCGGAAGAGGGCCGGGAAGGCTGCGGAACCCCCGTGCTATAGGGAAAGCAGCTCGAGCAGGGCCTGGAGCCAAGAGAGATGAGCAGAGGCAGACAGGCCACTCTGCCCTGGGCTGGGCTGTCCCAGCAGAAGAGAACCCGGGGGCCCTGGGCCAGGGGTTCCAGGGTCTCAGCCTGCAGGAGGAGACAGATGCGGCACTAAGCATGTGACGACGTACGTTCTCCCACGCGATCTTCCCAACCTTCTTTGAGATGGATTCCATCTGTGGTTCCCTATGAGAGGGGAGGCCAGCAGTAAGATGCCGGCCCCCAGTCACCGGCTAGGGGAAGGCAGAGTCTGGTTATGCTTGGGTCACTTCTGACCCTAAGCCAGGGCTCTGGACGCTGCCTCAGTGTCTCCCTCGATGGGACTCACAGCCTTTCCAGTCCTGGGAGGACCCAAAAGGAGCCAGGTCCTGCTCTGCTAATCTCACCCATTTTAGATTTCCCATTCGTATTCTGACTTACCTTCTGGAATGGAGCCCTTTACTGTAAGGGCACTAATGTGGAGAGTGGGGGGAAGAAAACCATTGGATCAGACTGGGATTGGGAGAGCATTTTGGCAAGGTGGGGCCCTTCAGTCCCCATAGAGCTCAGCTTATCGGCAGGGACCCCTCCCTGATCTCGTCCCTGACTCCCCCCAGCAAGAGCTCTGCCCTAAGCACTCACTCGCATCTCCCAGGAACAAAGAGGTGGCCTCTGCATCTCAGGATGGCTGCGGTGTGGACTGTGGGTACTCCCAGGGCCTGCTGGCACTGGTGAGACAAACATGGACGTGCCACTTTAAAAGCATTTCTGAGAAGTACAGAGGCGGCGGGAGTGGAGTGTGGAGAGAACGGTTGGTGCTCAGGGATTCGTGGGCCGGCTCACATTCTGCAGGCAGCCGGGCTCCTCTGAGCTCTGAGACAAATGGCCTCTTACAGGGAACATGGTCCAGAGGCAGAGCGGCTCTTGAAAGAAAATCCCACAGGGCGATGTGGGAGACGAGTAGCTGCTCCCCGGGAACGGCATGTTCTGCACAAGACGAGTGGGGTCCCTGGGGACCTAGAGGCCATCAGTGCCCAGCCCAGGCTGGGGCCTGGCATCAAAGACCAAGAGAGCATTGCCCTCGTCCCCTGTCTCTTCGAGAGCCTGGAGAAATTCCAGAAACCACCATGCCAGGCCATGAGGTTGGTTGGGACTGTCATTATCCCTTTCTACAGCTGGGGAGACCAAGGCTCAGATGAGCAGAAATAGTTGAGTGGGGTGAAAAATGTGGGCACTGGACCACCCTGGGTGGTCCAAGTCCTGGCTCTTCCATTTTCTAGCTTTGTGTCTTTGGGCAAGTCCCATGACCTCTCTGGACCTCATTTTCCCACCTGTAATACAAGACAAATAATAATACTTCTCCCAGAGGTTACTGTGGGAATTACATGAAAAATGTAACTGACACGTCAGACCTATTAGTTCCTCAATATACTGTAGCTTTGGTTATTATTAGATTATTCAGGTCAATTCAGCTCAATACTTACAGACCACATGGTTGAATTCATTATCGAGTCAAAATAAGCCACTTCTTTTCTCCTGGTTGGTGAAAAGGTCCCACATGTCCCCCTCGGGCCACTTGCTCTGGTCTTATGTGGATGGCAGCTACTGGACCATATTATGTGGATGGCAGCTACTTCCCATACCTTGGGAAGGCAGAGGTCACCACACGTCACCACCCCCTCCACCCATCCTCGAAGAAGGGGTTGAGAGCCATTCACACACAAGAGGCTCTGCCTGTGCTGGCCCACAGGACACCTGAGGGAGGTCCAGGTCAGGGAGGCCCCAGGTAAGTGCAGGACATGAGAGGCTAGAGGACTGCCCTGAAGATCAGATGTTGGGGTAAGAAGCTGGCATGATTAGGGGCAAGTCAGAGTTTGGAAGTGGACCTCAGGAGGTAGAGATCAGAGGTGCATTTTTGGGGTGGGGTACAATGTCAGAGAGGAGCTTCAAGGATCAAAGGTCAGAAATGACTCTTGAGCAGGCAGATCTGGTGGAGGGCCCTAGAAAGGAGAGCTTACAGGGCCCTCCCACAGCCCAGCTGTTGGAGGTGAGCCTTGGCATGTCTGGCTCAGAGGCCAGAGGGGGCAGTGAGATGCTGCCTGTGTGTCTCATGTTCTCTGAGTTTCCTAATCCTGCTATAACGAACTTAGGGTCTTTAAAATACGAACTGCATTTTCTTACAGATCTGGAGGCCGGAAGTCGGACATGAGGTTCACGGGTCTAAAATCAAAAGTGTCAGCAGGGCTGGTTCCATCTGGTCACTCTAGGGGGGAATCCATTTCCTTGCCTTTTCCGGCTTCCAGTGGCCATCCACATCTTTCAGCCTGTGTCCCTTCCTCCATCTTTAGCATCAGGGCCCTCCTCAAACCCTTCCTCTCTGTCCCTTCGCTCTGTTGTCATCCCCTCCTGTCCGACACTGACTCCTCCTGTCTCTGTCTTATGAGGACCACCGTGATTACCTCGGGCCCACCCAGATAAGCCAAGATAATATCCCTAACTCAACACCCTTAACTTGATCGCATGCACAGAGCTGGCTCGGTCACACAAGGTAACATCCACAGGTTCAGGGATTAGGACACAGTCATCCCTGAGAAGCTGTTATTCACCTACTACAGGAGATGGGAGATCGGCTGAGAGCCTTAGCATTTACAGATCTCTAGCAAATGGGATCCCTCAGGGAGGAGAGAGCACAGTGCCGCACCAGGACATAGCCCTCAGGGTTGGGGTCTGTGCAGGACCACAAGGCCAGGACTTGGGCTCGAGCAGGGCCCAAGGAGGCGGTGGCTAAGCCCAGGAGGTGAGGAGAGGACCAGGCAGCCAGCAGAGCAGGCAGGGCCCAGTTACACCCAGTGGCTGCTTTAGCAGGCCGAGGCTGCAGGGCTGGCTTTGCCCACAGGCTCTCAGGGACACTACGAGGCACAGAGGAGGTGGGGACAGGGCCACAGAGGCTCGGTCCACAGGTTTCCACGCACACGCCCAGCCCAGGCTGCCCACCTGCTCCTGGCACCAGGAATGGCCAGTGTGCTCAAGAGTCTGCCTCTGGGAGTGCCTGGAGGGCTCAGTCGGTTAAACATCTGCCTTTGGCTCAGGTCTCAGGGTGATCTCAGGGTCCTGGGATTGAGTCCTGCATCAGGCTCCCTGCTCAGCAGGGAGCCCGTTTCTCCCTCTGCCTCTGCCCCTCTCCTTGCTTGTGTGCTCACTCTCTCTCTCTCTCTCAAATAAACAAATAAAATCTTTTTAAAAATATTTTATTTATTTATTTGACAGAGAGAGCTCGCAAGTAGGCAGAGAGGCAGGCAGAGAGAAGAGGAAGCAGGCTCCCTGCAGAGCAGAGAGCCTGATATGGGGCTCGATCCCAGGACCCTGAGGTCATGACCTGAGCCAAAGGCAGAGGCTTAACTCACTGAGCCACCCAGGTGCCCCTAAACAAATAAAATCTTAAAAAATAAAAAAAGGAATCTGTTGCTGGTCCAGGAATGCTGAGCCAGCCTGGGGAGGCATGGGGGTGTTCCTGTGGGTATGGGGGCAGCCCTGACTACTGCACCCTGCAGTGTCTTCAAAACACCCCAAACTTTACAATGAAGGGTCTGCGTGTCTCCATTTTTCAATCTTTCCCTCTTTCTGTCCCTCTCTGTCTCTTTCTCTCCTCCCTCTCCCTTCCCTCCCTCCCTCTCTCCCTTCTTCCTTCCCTCCTCCCTTTCTTCTCTACCCTGTCTCTTCCCCCACATTCAAGTTAAGAATCTAAAACAGCTTGAAACAATATACACATTAAATGAACATTGAAGGAAGGAGAAATGAGAAAATTCAGAGCATAGGGTCGGGATAGAACATACAAGCCTTAAGTCACTAGAAAGAATTTGGCTCCAGGCCAAAGCAGAAGGACATGGGATCAGTCGCTGGTTTTGGGGGGTCCTCAGAATACAAGCAAACAGGCTGCACATGTGTTCTAGGTCTGGAGGCCGAACAGACTCCTGAATGCTCTCAACAAGAATCCGCTTCAAAATCCCACCCTCAAATCCCCTGAGATTTGACTCTGGGAGCTGGCAGTGAGTGCTCTCTGGCTCTGAAGCCCGACCCCCTCCCTGGAGAGATGGTGAGGATCCAGGCCCTGGGTCCTGTCCCCAGAGGTTCAGCATCTCTCCCTGGCCCTTCTAGCGAGCACCCAGCAGACAGGACTGGTGCCTCTCATCCTGGGCAGTCACTGTCTGTCCCCTTGGACCCACTGAGAACCAGAAGAGGGGAGGAGGGAAAGGAAAGGTGCATTTACTGAGCTCCTACTGTATGGCAGGCTTCCACATTACCGATGTAGACCTCCCAACCTCTCTGGCCCACCTGCATCTCCAATGCTCCCTCTGCCTGGAACGTTCTTCCATTCCTTTGCCATTGGACAAGCTCCTAGCATCTTGCGTGCTGTTTCCTCCCTAGAGGTCCCCGACCACCTCCACGTCATGCTCCCCATCATTCTCTCATAAACCATTTCCTTTCCCTCCATAGCGTGATCACAATTTATGATGCTTTTTTATAAATGGTTGCTAAGTGTGTGCATTCGCCTTTCCTTTTGCTCTGTTCTTCCAAGTGCCTGCAGCGTTTACGGCAGTGCTTGGCACCTAGTAGGTGCTCCATAAATATTTGTTGAAAGAAGAAGATATTATTTCTGTTTATCTGAGGTGTCCTGGGGAAATTAAGCTGACCTGCTCAAAGTCATACAGCAGGGCGGAGCTGGGGGCCAGGAGTTGAGTCCTGGTGATCTGGCTCCAAAGTCCACTCTCTTTCCATAGCATTAGCTGCCGTGAGAGGAGCCGACCCCCCAGCCAAGGATGTGCGAAGAGCTGTTTGGATTTGAATCAGTCCTGCCACCACGAAACGCGTTTCAAGGAACATTTCCTGCCACCTGTTATTCATAAATTCTAGAATCATTTATTGGGCGCCAAACACTGAGCTCAGTGGCAGGGATCCAACAGTGAGCAACACCAAGACCCTAGATGGAGGTCGCCCTGCCTGGGGACTTTGATCCAGCAGGATGCTCCCAGATCTGCCCCCTGTGGTGTGCAGCAATGGGCTTGGGTTGCCGCCCAGGGCTTGTAATTAATTTTGCACGGAATTTTAAGCCCACTGTTAAACCCAGCCCTTACCAAAAATTGAATGATGTAAACTAACAACTAAATAAAACTATATTACGAACACAGGTAATCAATGCTCAAAACTCACCATGCCTTCATTACTTTACCATTACCTATGACCTTGAACTTATTTGCATGTGCCAAATCTGGAAAGGACTATAAAAAGGTGTGTGGCTGAGCCTGTCTTCCCAATTCTGAGCTCAATGGTGTCACACTGGTGCTTTGAAATTGGGAGTATTTCTACCGTGGAACTTGTGAAATGCTGCACATCAGGGGTTGGTCTGGTTTGGTTCGGTTTGGGGACCAGTGCCCACCCCGGCCCGTTCCTCATCACACCGTCAGACTAACTTAGACCTTCTTGGCTCGGAGCTGGACGTCGGTGGGCTGGGGTTGGTGGGGACTTTGGTAGGGTCCCCGATGGCTCCCTCCCCATTCCCACCTTTACGGCCTCAATGAGTGTACAGACGCGTAGGACTCGGTTCTCCGCCTCCTCATCTCACGGAATAAGGTCTAAGCCTGGTTGCTGTCTCCCAAAACAGCTGTTTCCACAAAGCTTTCAGGGCTTCTTTCCGATCATAGACACAGCTGGACCGCGGCTCCCACGCCGACATGTAACTAACTCTCACTTTACTCACATTCTCAGGGAAATTGACGATTTTCTGCCATTTTATTACACTTGACAATAATTTAAAAGGCAGGTTTAGTGCATCCATAAAACCGACTTTGCAACAAGCCTGTAATGGTAGAAAAATATATTTGGCCGGGGCCTCTTGTTTGGAGTTGCCATCCTTGGCTCCTGGAACCCCGCAGCCCGTCACTCTCCCACTTCTGGGAGGCGCCCGGCAGGCCTGGGTCTTTTCCCTGAATGTCCCTGTCTCAGCCCCAGCAGAACACCCCCTGCCTCCATCCCTGGCCCCCTTCTCACTGACCACTGAGGTTGGGCAAACTGACCCAAGTTCTAGGGCACGCAGGCACTGATCGCTCTGCTGAGGCCCTCCAAGGGCAGTGCTGGCTTCCAAAAGGGAATTTATAGCTGGCTAATCAAAGCTTAATTACAGCAGCTCAGCAGGCTCCAGCAGGAACTCAGGCCGGAATGGTTTTGCTAGGAAACTTTTTACGAGCTTAAGCAGAAGCAGCAAATTAGCAGGAATGAGAGGAAAATCATCCTACCTTAACAGTGTCCCCGAGCTCAAAGTCTGCAGTCACCCTGAAGAATGGGGCTCTGGGTGGATCAGGGAGGTGGTACGGTCCCCTAGGGTCAATGGGCTGGACCCATGTGACTCTCGCTCCCGCCACTCTCAAGGTGAGGGACACAAGGGGGCCTGATACCTGGTCTCCTCGCTGCTGTCCACCCCCTCTCCATCTCTATGGCTACCGGCACAGCCGCAGGCCACCACACAGCCATGGCGCCTGGCCTCTCCCCTCACCTCCGCTCTCAACTCCTTCTCTGTGCTTCTGATCAAGAAACTCTCCCACCCTCTTCCACCCCACCCCCCCCTTTTTAAATGCCTCTGCTCTCTGCAAATCTCTAGTCCATCATTCAACTAATCCCTTCTCTCTTGCTCAGCCAAGAACCTGCCTCCCAGTTCCCAGAAAAGTCATAAGCTGTTAGGAGGGCCTCCAAATCCCCACTCTTCTATAGCCCTGGACCCCTACCCTCCTGCATGCATGCCCCCTCCAACTCTCCTCCCTCACCCCTCTAAGGAAAAGCTACTTAGAGCAAGTAAGAGTGAGAGAAAGCTGGGTTTGAATCTTGTCATGGCCACCAACTAAAGCACCCTTTCTAAGTCGAGTAAGTTAGTCTCTCTGAGCCTCAGTGCCCTTATCTGTAAAGTGGGCACCATAGAATCCTTACCACGAGGTGGCTGTGGAGCATTACACTGAGTGATCCACATGCCCTTAAATACCATGCTCGCACGTTGCCACATTCAGTAAATGATGGGTACTCATTTAACTCTAAAATGGTCACCAGACATCTATGGTGATTACAGTTGCCCTCTAAAAAAGAAAGCCTGGGGTTCTAGAGCTTCCAGATCCCTGTGTCTGTTATTAGCAGACCCAAAAGGTGCTGGTGCTGCAGCCAAACGAGGGAGAGGGAACCCCAAGGGAGAGGGGATGACAGCAGCATCAAAGACAAGGAACGCAGTAGCTGGGGGTCTTGGGACAAAGAAAGGCAAAGGTCCCCGTGCTGGCCGGGGGCAAGCAGGGCAGAGGCTTCCTGCAGATGCTGGAGGGACAGACAGGAACTCCCAGAGGGCTGCAGCACAGGAGAGAGGGGCTGTGCAGGGCTTCCTCCGCTTGTCTGTTAATTTGGGCTTCGGGAATTAATCATCTTGTTTACAAATTAGGAAAGGATGAAACCTGGTTTGTGCTGCCCTAGCCCACGCGGATGCTTCTTTCAACTTTATGAACCTCTCTGACAATGAATAAAACCACTCTGGCATGACAGGCGCCAGTATTATTCCACGCGCATTCCTTATTCCTAATGTCATCAATTACAATAATCAGATAACCGTAACACCGGGCTGGAGCCGGGATGCTGCGAGGAGCAGGCGTGCGAGACCACGGCTCTTCAGAACCACTCGCTCGTGCTTTTAAAGCACCAGAAGATGGCTGGGAAATGTGATTGCCCTTAAGTTTTAAATTACCTGCAATCATTAAAATAATCTAGTTCATATTCATAAAGCTGTGATTGTATTTTACATACCCAGTAAACACTTTATGAGAAAAACCCACAATTCTGCAATGAAATAGAGAGGTTCGATCTGGTGGTGTCAAAACGTCAAGACAGGCTGGCATGGAATCAGCCCGAAACACTGAGTCAGAGGTTGATCGCTCTCTGTGGGATATATTCCGTGCCCCTGAGGAGGGTGGGGGGTGGGTTTTGGAAAGGATATTAAGCAGATAAGCAGGAAAAGGAAGGGGGAAGGGAAGACAAGCCCATTTCTGGAGCTTCCAGCATTGTCCGCAGCCTGTGTCTCTGGGTTACCACCATCCATCTGACCCTTCTGGTACCAGCAGTGAAGGTCACCGTGCATCCTGGGGCACGCCTAGCACCACGAGATGCTAGCTGATCCCGCTGAGGGAGAATTCTCATTACTCTCATTTGGTAGATAGGGAAACTGAGGCTCAGAGGGGTTGAGTGATTTTTCTAAGACCACACAGAGCGTAGGGAAGTCACAGTCCAAGCCCAGGTTTTGTGACTCCAAGTCCTCATCCCACCCTTTCATTTAGGTGCTTAGTTCAAGGTCATGTGGGAGTGAATGGTAAGCTGTGTGACACGTGTGGCTCAGCACAGTCAGGCACTTTTTAAAAAGATTTTTTTTTATTTATTTGACAGAGAGAGAGAGAGAGCACAAGCAGGGGGAGCGGCAGCTAGAGGCAGAGGGAGAAGCAGGCTCCCCGCTAAGCAAGGAGCCAGATGTGGGGCTGGATCCCAGGACTCTGGATCATGACCTGAGGCAAAGGCAGACACCCAACCAACTGAGCCACCCAGGCACCCCAATTCAGCCTCTTTTTATTGTACCCTGTCATACTGTGATAAAGTTTCCTTGGCACTCTATGGGGTATCTTATGTGAAGCATCAGGGACACTGGGCACTAGCTCTGAAACCAAGCGTTTTGCAAAAACTCCCTGATGTTACAACATATATAACCATTTCCTTTATTACATGTTTTAACAGGATGTGTTTTTGGACACCAATGAGGCTTAGGAATGCCCAATAAATGACAAGCTTCTCCTCCCACCAGAATTAGACAAATAGAAACCAAAACACCAGTTCTTTAGTTCTTTCTAAGTTCTTTCTAAGAACTTTAGTTCTTAGAAAAGGTGCTGTGGGTAGAAGAGCCAGCTGGCCTTTCAAGATGAGCCCCCTGCATGGAACCTGTGTTTTCGGGGCTCCTCGCTGTCCCTCACCCTACACCCCACCCACCAACAAGTCCTGTTGACCATACCTCCTAATACAACTCCCAGGTCTGCTGCCTCTCCCCAACCCCACAGGCTCCCCCTGCTCAGGTCGCCATGCTCTCTTGCCAGGACGGATACCTGCCTCCCTCGGCCCCCAATTATTCTCTGTGCTTACACTCCAATCCCTTCTCCTTCTTAAAGGACATTTAAAAACACAAATATGATCATGTTTTAAAACCCTCACCATGGTTACCGTGCTTAGCAGAATCCCCTGCTGCCCCTCTACCCTCATCTCTACAACCTGCCCCGCAGCACTGGGCCACCTCGCCAAACACACCATCGAGGTTTGAGGGAAGGACAAATAACATTCTTTCCTTCCATGTCCAGACTCAGATTCCTTTGTGAGAAAGGGCTTCATGGGGCATTCAGTCTCCCAAACACAGGAGTGTCTCATGTTCCCTAGACGCAAGCAAGGAGGGAGGAACAGGGGGATGGAAGAACAAGGTTACTTCCCCCCAAGTAGACATTTCCTGTCCATTCCCTAGCAGGGGAGTAGGGTTCTCCCTGGGACCTTGGGGAGGTCACACATGTTATTCCCTCATCCACCAAAGTGCTTGCACCCAAAACCCCTTACCTATCTCCTTCCTCCTTGAGCTCAAGTACCCAGCTTAAGCATCTCTTGCTCCCAGGAGCCTTCCTGATTCCCCATGTAAAGTGTCTCATTGCTCCCCACATTCTCCTTAGATCAGGGATCTCAATTCTTGTTAGACACACAACTGAGAAAGTGCTTCTTTAATGCCTGGGCCCCCCTGTGAGGAGGGCAGGGTCCTCAGTTGGCTGCGTCTCTGTGGCATCCCCGGGCCATTGGCTCCAGGACGCGCTCATTCAGTGTTGCTGGATGATGGATGAATGGAGTCTTCCGTTCCACCATCCATCTATGCCAGCGAGGATTGGTCGGGACATGACACGGTAACAAACAACCCCAGGGCATCAAGGGCCTGCCACAAAAGTCTACTTCTTGGTCATGCTGTAGGTTCATTACAAATGATCTGGGTCCTTGGCCTTTCCCTCTGAGACTCAGGGTGGCAGAGCAGCCACCACCTGGAGCATTATGGTCACTATGCAGAGGACAGGAGAGCATTGTGAATCCCACGCTTGCTCTACAAGCTTCTGCCTAGAGATCACATCCTCTCAAATGCATGGGCCAAGGCAAGTCATGTCATCACCTCTACCCAAGCAGAGTCCTATCCTGTGCCCAGAACTGGAAATAGCTGATGGACAACACTAATGACCGCCAACCAGTCAGTTCCGGAGACCCACCCTAGACCTGGCTCTGTGCGGACGCTGGACATAGACATGAATCCCAGACAGCTCTATCTAGACGGGCACTATCCAACATGGCGGCCACATCCGACTTTTGAACACTTGAAAGGTGGCCACATTCAAAGACCTCCTGTGACAAAGGGAATTTAAAATGGTCTCTTTCGTAATTTCAATTTTGATGACCTGTTGCTGTTCAGGATCTAGGGAGTTAAATAAAATATATTATTAAATTTAATTTTATCTGTTTTCTTTTTGCCTTTTTAATGGGACTACTAGAAGATTTTAAACTACTTGCATGGCGGACATTTGTGGCTCATGTTGTATTTCTATTGGACAGTGCTGCTCTAGAATGTCTGATCCCAGCTAAGGATGTGGCCAAGAGCAGGACTTCATTTACAAATGAAGGCCCAGAGAGGGGAGGGAGCCACGGAGGAGGGAGCTGGAGGGTAGGGTGGCTCAGCCACAAGGTTCTTCATGAGCCTTCTGTGACGACATGAGGCCCCTACTCCAGCCCTGGTTGGTGGGGGGAGGGAGGACCTCATTTCCTGGCCCGCCTGGGGTCCCCCTTGCTGTTTAACACGGGCAAGCTGTCAGGTGTGGCACAGAGCTTCACTGCCACTGTCTGGTGCCCAAGGAGCCAACAGCCAAGAAGGTGCTCTTGCCTGCGGAGAAGTGTTAATAAATATTTACCGAGCCCTTTGACAGTGCCGAGGGAGAATACAAATCAGCCCCAGCAGGCTCTGAAATGAACCTCCCCCGGGGTCTGGCGGCCACAGGCTCCGGCAGTGTGGGGCCGGGCGGCCCGCTGACCTTCGCTGGCCTGGCCCTACCCCTGAGTGGCCCACCAACCCCGTTTACAGAAGCCGTGAAATAAGACAATCTCTCACTATTGATTTTGTGCCTCTCCCCGCAACCGCCGCCCTGGGTAACTCAGTTTGTATGGATTTTTCTATAAACCCCCAAATTAATATCTGCAGGGGGAGGGAATATACTGCTGCTGGATGTGGTCAAATCTTCTGGCCCTGCTGGGCTGGGGCTTAGAGGACATGGGGCCTAGGGCTGCCCCTCCTGCACCGGGGTCCATGGCCTGCCTGACCCCTGCTTTGGAGCAGTGGGAAGGCTGAAGTCCTAGAGGTTCACCTGCTGGCATACTCACTCAGCTATCAGGGACCCTGGGAATGAGGTTGTGCATGCAGAAGTGTCACCTCGGGACCCTATATTCATTAAGAAGAGACTCCCCAGGAATGGCAGGGAAAGAGTAACATCTTTGCATTCACTGAACTTGGGTTCACTCCCTGCTCCACCACCAACCTTCTGGGTGACCTTGGAAAGTTACTTAACCTCTCTGTGCTTCTGTTTCTCAAGCAGTTAAGTGGGGATAATAATGAACATTGTAGGGTTGCTGTGAGGATTATTTACTTACCCAAGAGACACAACAAAATGATCCCCGACTAGATAAGAGCTTCGAAGGCAAAAAGCAGGGTGATGGTCTAAAGAATAACTTGAGGAGGTCGCTTGTGGTCAGGTTGTCAGGGAGGGTCTCTGAAGAGGGGACATAGGAGTTTAGAGCTGGAAGGTGAGAAGCAGCTGTGCAAAGAGCTGGGGAAGAAGCTTCCAAGTGGAAGGATCTGCAAAGGGCAAAAGCCCAGAAGAGGGAGTAATGAAGGTGACGTGGTCATGTGCACAGCCCATTTTCCTGCAGGGAATGGGGACCAAAGGATGTGAAGTCCCCTCTTTGCTTCAAGGGATAAGGGCTAGGGACAGTGGAAAGAGTCTAGTCCCTCAGGATCTCCACTCCTGGGTCCAGCCCCAGACCTGCCAGGGGCCCTCTCTGCTGGTTAGGGACACAGAG
Source organism: Mellivora capensis (assembly GCA_004024625.1). Taxonomy (NCBI): domain Eukaryota; kingdom Metazoa; phylum Chordata; class Mammalia; order Carnivora; family Mustelidae; genus Mellivora; species Mellivora capensis. The sequence goes on along the minus strand of PISX010000355.1, from coordinate 29,093 downwards.
AAGCAAGGCACTGTCCTGGAGAGCTAGAGAGGAGCAGGGAAGGGCAGGCAGCAGGAGAAGAGGGTGAGGTGAAGGAAGAGGAGAGAGGCAGGTGGCGGGGGCCGAGGCGGGTGTCCAGCCAGCCAGCCGTGTGCTCCAAGGACCGACAGTGTAGCGGAGAGCAGACATATTAATGAAAAATGAATAAACTCCCCCAGCTCAAGCCAAGCAAACGTTTGCTGCAGACACGTCTAATCCAATTGTCCTTAATAAAACCGCTAATTGGGTTTGGGTGTCTCCGCGGGGCCTGGCGGAGGCTGTGGGCTGCTTAGTGCTCCCCCATTCCCCCCCACACACAGAATCTGCTCTGTGGCTACAAATTCACCCAGCTTGGTGCTTGGTGGGGGCAGGGAGGAGGATGGAGAGTTAGGACCAAGGAATTGGGGCAGGTCCAAGCACACACTTGGGTCTAGGTGTGCATGTGGACATGCCCCCAGTATACACATGTTCCTCCTGGATAGGAAGTGGCTGTGGCTTCAGGCTCTGGGGTGAGGCCACCTGGGTTCCCTTCTCAGCTCCCTACAGCCCTACACCAGTCCCTTAACCTCCCGGGTTTCAGTTCCCTTCTTTGTAAAGTGGGGATGAGAATCACGGTGTGAGCCTTAAACCACAGCTGCTGGCACTTGATCCTCGTACAGAGCTCCATGGCCATGAGCACTACTCCCTGGCCTATGCTGCTGGCCCTGCCCCAGCCTAGTCTTGGGCTTCAGTTTTCCTGCAAGTATTTTTAGGCCTCCTCCGGGGGGTCTGAACCATCCTGCTGGCTCACGCCCCTCAGAACTGCAGAGCCCGTGGCTGCAGCCTCGCCAGGGGCAGGACCCAGCACAGGCACCGCACTAAGCACTTCATTTGCATGAACACCCTCAGTGCTACTGGCAGCAAATCCATTTCAGAGGTACAGAAGAGGAGGCTCAGCAGGAGGGAGGGAGGGACTTTCCTGGGATCCACAGCTAATTCCACCGAGTTACTAAAGGGTACACTGAAAGACCGAGAGGGAAGAGCAATGATGACTGCATCTGTTTTGAGCAAGAAGAGTGTCCAGGCAACACCTGTGACTGAGAGCCCAGGCACCGGACTGCCTGCCCGTGTGGCCACTGAGCCCCCAGGATGATAACAGGACTCACAGGAGAGGAGGGCAAGGGTCAGATGCCAAAGTCATCAGGAGATTCCCTCCCACCCTTTTCTTCCTTCTTCCTTCGCTTCCTTTCTCCCATTCTTTCTCTCTTCCTATAACCCAATATTTACTGAGCACTGGGATTCCAGCAGAGAACTGGATAAATTGGCCCCTCCCTTTGAGGAACTCATATTTTGGTGGGGGAGAGACAATGTGGAGAAATAAATAAAAACAAGTCCAATTAGTGATAGGTCCCTAAAGAAAATGAGAAAGGGATTGGACTGAGACTCCAGGGAATATCTCCCTGCACAGGAAGCTGGTTATGGGAAGGAGCCAGCCATGGAAGGATCTGAAGGAAGAGCATTCCAGGCAGAGGGTGCATATAGGACAGCGTGCCTGAGTGAGAAGGAGGGAGAGGACTTGGGAGGTTACCAGGGCTAGAGCATGAAGGACCTAGAAGGAGCTGGAATTGCTTCTAGTTACAATGGGAATCCACTGGAGGCTTTTAATCAAGGAGAAATATGATTCGCATTTTAAGAAATCCACTCCGACTGCTGTGTAGACAATGGACCCTAGGGGGCAAGAAGAGGAAGTGAAAGGGGAAGAGGGGAGGTCCTGGTCCATCCCAGGGGAGGGAGGCTGGTGACCTACAAAAGGGACAGGAGGAGGGAGGGAAAATTGGGGAGATACGTGAACAAAGAGGGGTCACCAAGAAGGTGGAAGTTCCAATATCTCCCTATGAGCTATGGGTTTGTATCCATCTCTCATTCATTGCTATTCACATTTAGTGAGTGCCTAGGAGGGAGCTGCTGTCCCTGGTGCTGACAATACAGCACCAAAGAGACAAAACTCCCCGCCCTGGGGCAGATTCCATTCTAGAGGGAGGGAGGGTTTCTCCAAAGGTGTAGACTGTCAGGTGGCAGTGGGTGCTGGAGAGGAAAACAAAGTAGAGAGGCAGGATGGGGAATGGGCACAGGGAGAGGTTGTTCTTTTAGATCAGTTGGCTGGAAAAAGCCTCACAGAAATAATGACACAGGGTGAAAAGTTGCATCAGCTGAAGGAGATCTGGGGAAGGGCATTGTAGGCAGAGAGAACAGCAAGTGCAAAGGCCCTGAGGTGGGAGAGAACTTGGTGTGTTTGAGGATTTGTGAGGCCAGGAAGGCGGATCCAGAGAGACCAGGGGGAGAAGAGGAAAGGAGGTCACAGAAGTGATGGTGCCTCTCGGAATCCCCTCTGGGAAGCTGCCAGGAACTTAGCGTTAACCCCACTCCACAGATGAGGCACGGGAGGAGCAGAAGAATGAAGTGCTGGGCTGTGGTCAGGTTGCGTGGTGCCAGACTTCAACCCTGGCTTGTTCCAAAGTCAGTGCCCTTAATAAGGACAAGCTGCTGCCCTCGATGGCTGTCATACACGGGGAGGGACAAGATGAGGGATGACCCCCGGCCACCCAGAATATCAGCCAGCTACTATTACTTTAGAATTGGCCCCATTTTATAGATTAGGAGACTGAGGCCAAGAATGGTGGTCAGTTGCCTGAGGCCATGCTGCCAGAGAGTGTCAGCGTTAGGCTTCCAGCCCATCTGGCTAACTCTAGTGCCCCACTCCCACCAGCTGCTTGGAGGTTGATCCTCGAGCATGGACAAGGGCAGCCCCCAGTCCAGGAAGAGGGGGGCTAGTAGGGACAGAACGAAGCACAGACTCCAGCCTGTTGGGATTCGGCCTGGAACCCAGCCATCTGTCCATCTGTCTGTCCACTCAGCCTTCCATCCACCGTGTTTAGCCAGCTCTGTATCTCCATAATGGGCACCTGCACCCAGCCTTGAGGGCTTCCTTCCCGCTCAGGGGCTGGCATTAGGGCTGACCCCTCGGGTCACCTCCCGGCCACACTCCTCACTCCAAGCCAGTCAGGCAGCCCCACCCACCAGCCGCCCTTCAGAATGACACATCCTGGGACTTCTTGTCATTTCCCATCCAAGATTCCATTACGAGGCGTGATTGCTGAAGTAATAGACAGATAAAGGATCTGTCCGAGCCCCTCCTGGCGCACCGGGCAGCTGCCGGGTTTTTCCCATTAGCCAGAGGGCTTGACGGACAGTAATGGATTTCATGCTGATGCCGGAGCCTGCGGCGGATAATTCCATGATAACGGTTTATCAGGCACTGACGGGAGGTAATGGGTAATCACCAGGCAGAAAGCAAACCCGTCAGGGAGCCCTGGCCTCCGCCCAGCCTGGCCCTACTTTTGTTGTGCCAACTGCCACCTTCTCAGCTCACAGGCCACCTCTCCTCTGTGTCCTACAGGCCATTGGCACGCCGGTCAGCTGGGCACATGTGCATCCCAGCCCAGCCCAGGTCCGTTTGCAGAGGCCAGGCTGGTGGGTGACAGCCCTCCAGCCAGCCCCCACCACCTTCCTGCCCAGCGGGACCTGAAGCAAATTTGGGAGGAGGACAAGGCAGCCCATTGTGTTCCCCAAATTCCAGCCTTCCTGCTGCACAGAACCTGAGTCCAGGTTCAGGATGTCAAAGGGGCATGAAACGGGGGAGGAGGACAACCGCACAGCCGAAGCAGGGAGAGGGAACAGCAGGGCACAGGCCTTAGCCTCACCAGGAGGAGTCAGAAGAGCCAAGTTGCCCATAAGGCCCGGAAGACATCGGCCTGAGGCTCAGCTGGGCCAAACATGGCCCAAGCAGACCATGTACCAGGCTCCCATGCCAGGGAGGGGCTCAGACAGCTTCTGGAGGCGGCCGCCCCTCCTGACTCTGCCTCCAGTGAAGCTGGCCATGGTGGGCCTGTTGATGGAAATCAGCAAATGTCACAGACCAGGCCTTCTTTTCCTTCTCTGAAGAGCCCTTTGGAAAATGTTTGCCAGGCCACCCCCAGTTCACAGAGGGTGGGGGAGAGGACAGATGCCTGTGCAGGGTCAGTGAGTAAAGGAAGGAAAGAGCAAGCAAAACTGAGAACCCAAGACGTCATTCATTCCTTCCTTCCTCATTTATATAGTGTGGACGCGGGCCCTACAAAGTCAGGCCAAGTGCAAGGGGAGCCACAGATGTGGGAACAAGCAGCAGGCAGGTAGCCTCCATGGTGGGCAACAGGCAGGCGAAGGCAGGGGAGGGGAGAGCCCGGCTGACTCTAAATGAGCTCTCCCCACCCTGGGTCAAGTGCGTGGGGGCAGCGTTCCAGCAAAGGGAAAGGTGGTCTCCACGCAGCAGCCAGGCCATCTTTCTAAAAATATAAGCATCGTGCACCTGCTGGAAGCCTGCAAGAGTTCCCAGAGTTTTAGATCAGAGCCGGGGATGGCCGCCCTGCCTCCAGCCCCTGCCTCCTCTCAGGCTAACTCCTTCCCCAACCCCAGACACAGAGGCCTTCTTTCAGGTGCACAAGGGTGCCGCGCTTCCTCCCCTCAGGACCTGGGTGCTGGTGTTCCCTCTGCTCAGAATACCACTGACATGCATGCGTGCATGCACCCACAAACGCACGTGCACTTGCACTCGCACTCACACTCACACATCCATCCCCGCCCCTGGCTCCCCATTGTCCTTCAAATCTCAGCTCAAACACCATTTCCTCGGGACCCTCCTCTCAGCCCTGCCAACCACATCAAGCCCCAACGCCGCCTGCCTCTCTCTGAGCGCATCTAAATAACCATCTGCAGGATCATCTGGCCAGTACCTGTTGCCCACCTCTAAACTAAATCTTGGGGGGGGCAGAGCCTTCGCCTCCTTCGTGCCAAGAACCATGCCCGGCAAACAGGAAGTGCTCGGTGCCCCTCTGCCAGGTGCCGGGATGAGTGAGCAGATGAGTGGAAAGACTTGCTCACTCCAGCCCAGGTGAAAGCAGGAAGCAGGGAAGGCGCGCCAGGTGGTCCCCTGCAGTTGGACCCACCCATGCACCATGCACGGAGGGACGTCACAGTCGTCCTCCCTTGGGGAGAAGCAGAGTGAGTTTTGCTCACCCCAGGCTTGTCCTTTGACCCTCAATGGCTCAGCGCAGCGAGAGAAGGGCTAGGACAGACAATCCGGAACTAGCCTGGCGGCTCAGGTAGCAGCAGCTACCCCCTCCCACGACTGCCCCAATCTGTGCCCGTCCCAATCTGTCCCCGCCCCTGGTGGGCTGAACACCACGATAATTAAACTGGGTTTGCTCAGCCAGGCCCTGGAGGGGCTGGCTCCAAGCACTCCAGATGGGCTTTATTTGTCAATTTGAAAACTAATCTCTGACTATTTAAATAGCAGCTTATCCCGGCCCAGACCAGGATTAGCATTTGGCACCCTGACTGAAGAGGGTGGGCAGCATTCCCCAGGTGTGAGGGAAGGATTTAGGGTGAATTTCCATCCAGAAAGAGGAAGAGCCCAGAGCTCTCCTCCCACCGGCCCCCGCCCAGCCTGGTGGGCAGCTTGCCTCGCAGAGCCCTCCAGCTCCCTCACACCTACATCCCTTCTGTCTCAGGAGCCCACCCCTGCCCTCAGTCCCAGTGAGACTGTGTTTGTCTCTATACCCTCATCTGAGGGAGCAGGGAAGTCAGTTCATGCTTCACACCGCAGCTCACATCTTTGAGGCCCTAGCCTTGCTCCAGGGGAGTTTGGAAAACCATGGTCTGGGGTCTCTGGGGAGACTCAGATGTCCCTTGACTGTTCTTTAGGTCCATGATCCTTGACTCTCAGCCCCCTGGGAGCAGGTTCCTTAGGTCAGGTCACTTAGAAACAGGCAGATGTTGTGCAAAATGGTGGGCTGGCCTTGCCTCTTCAACTCTCAGTTGGGGTGTCAGCCTTCCCAGCCTCCTCCTCCTATTGAATCCATTAAAAATGCTGGGGTGCCTGGGTGGCACAGTGGGTTAAAGCCTCTGCCTTCGGCTCGGGTCATGATCCCAGGGTTCTGGGATCGAGCCCCGCGTCGGGCTCTCTGCTCAGCAAAGAGTCTGCTTTCCTTCCTCTCTGTCTGCCTGCCTCTCTGCCTAGTTGTAATCTCTGTCTGTCAAATAAATAAATAAAATCTTTAAAAAAAAAATGCTATAGAGCCTCTATCATGTGCCAGGCACTGAACTAGGCCCTGAGAATCCACAGGGGGTTCCTGCCCCTTTGGAGGTTAGGCACCGACAAGTAACCCCGTTGTTCCGGGCCTGGTACAAAGGGATAGTGAAGGCGGCTTTGTGAGCGTGAATTCCCCAGGCATTCATTACCTTTATCTTGTTTTCTTTTCCTTTATAGTTTGTGTGTGTGTGTGTCTGTGTATTTGTGTGTGTGTGTGGGTGTGTGGGTGTGGGTGTGTTCCACTCACCCATCTTGGGCCCTGGATGACCTTGGGCCTTCTGGGGCCTCATCCTGACCCCTCTGGAGCAGTGGACCCAGTAGTCACTCCCCCACTCCCCCCAGAGTCTTTCTCTGCTTGCTCCTCAGAAGTCACTCTCACCTGATCTCCCCTTTCTGGTCACCCCCATCTCTGTGTCCGGTGCCCCTGGCGTAGATGGAATGGTGGCCTCCGAAAAGATCGAATGGTTCACATTCCAGAAGCTGTGAGTGTGAACTTATTTGGAAACAGGGTCTTTGCCAATGAAAGGAAGTTAAGGACCTCGAGATGAGATAGTGCTGCATTATCCAGTGGGTGGATAAATCCAGTAAGTGTCTTGAAGAGAGACACAAGAGGCTGGGTGGGGCAGAAGGAGGGAAGTCTGTGTGAAGACAGAGCCCCCAGAGCCTGCAGAAGGCACACAGCAGGTCCTCTGCCTGGAGCACGGCCCTGCAGACACCCTGACCTCGGACTTGTGCCTGTGAGAGAATGTTTCTGTTATTTTAAGCCACCCAGGAAACTAAACCATGCCCCCACTAGCCCTGGCCTTCAGCACTGGTGGGTCCTGGGGCTCAGACCTTGGACATTCCCTCTCCTGTCTCCACCCTCGGCCACCTTACCCAAGGACATGGCCCTAGATGCCTCCTATAAACCGAGGAGGATACCCTAGTGTTTATGTCCACAGCTAACCCCCTCCTTGAACAGCAAACTCATATATGCAGCTGCCTACTGGAACCCTCCCCCCATTGGCCAGAGTGGCATTCCAAGTTTTATATAACCTCATTGCCACTCTTGGTCTTCCCCAAAAACCTGCCTCCCAAAGTCTTCCACATCTCATTAGTGCTACCCAGCTGCTCAGGCCAAAGCCATTGCCTGCTTTTCTCACACACCCCCTATCCAGTCTGTTGGCAGATGCCGCTGGGTCGACCTTGATACCGCATCCAGAATCCAAGCCCGGGCCCCATGGACGCAGCTATTATCCTGGCCCCAGCGGGGTCCTGTCTGCTGAGGCCACCCGCGTGGCCCCTGCCGGTCTCCTGCGTCTGTAATCGTCCACACACCAGCCAGAGGGAGCCTGTAAAAATGGGGATCAGATCATATCACCCCCTGCTTAAAAGCTCTCAGTGGCTCTTATTGCAAAACCCAATAGAATCCCAAGGCCATCCTGAGACCTCCAAGGCCCTCCCTGACCCGCACCCCTGTCTACACCTGTGGCCTCACCTCCTACCGCCCCCCTTCCCTGGGTGCTCTCCACCCACCCTGGCTCCCCCTGGACCTCAAGCCAGCATCCCCACCCTCTGCCTGGAACTCTCCACCCTTAGATTTCTGAATGGCTCATTCTTCATTTTACAAGTTTGTGCCCAGATGTAACCACAGAGAGTCGTTTCTCTAACCATACAATCTGAAATTTCTCATCTCCTTCCCCAGGCATTCATTACCCTTATCTTGTTTCATTTTCCTTCATAGTTTGTGTGTGTGTGTGTCTGTCTGTCTGTCTGTGTCTGTGTGTCTGTATATTTGTGTGGGGGGTGGGTGGGTGTGGGTGTGTTCCACTAACCTACCTCTAATTGATCTCATTCACCGCTGGCCTCCAGAAAAGTGGCTAGCATCTATTAGGGGCTAATATAATCTAATAAACATAATAAACATAAATGTTTATTGAACCACGAAGGCAGATAAGAAAAGGTTTCCCTGAGAAAGTGATATTTAAACTAAAGTCTGAGAAATAAGAAAGGAATAGTAAAGCAAAGAGGGGGAGGGTAGAAAAAGCATTCTGTGCAGATGGAACAGCATGTACAAAGGCCCTGAGACAAAATCTGATGGCACATTCCAGAAACTGAATAGGCCCGTGCGGCTGGGCTATAGTGAGCTAAACAGGAAAATGTGCTGTCCAACCCCCTTAATCGGCCTCAGCCTTGTGACCCTCCAGCCTTCTGTGCTGACACGTGGAGGCCTCAGGAGGCTGCCCTAGCCATGAAATCTCGTCCCTGCTAAGGCATCTTGAGTGGTAGAGGGACCACGGGGCTAAAGTCCAGAGGCCTCACTCCCTTTATGCGTGAGCTTGCCTCTCTAGAGGCCTTTCTGCACACCTCTCTCTTTCTTTAGCTCTACTTTGTCCCCAGTAGCTCCCCTCCCCAGGTTTCTCGGGGTTTCCAGATGGCCACAGTAGCTCCAAGCCCTATGGCCTCCCAGGTCAAAGGAAGTGCAGCTGGAGAGGTCAGGACAAGGTAGAGGAGCTGAGAGATGAGCCTACAGGGTAGACACCTCAGAACTTGCAGCTCTTTATCCTGAGGCAGCTGGGGTCGACCATGGCCAGACTGGAGTGGAGTTTCCTCTAGCCAGCATCAGCACTGGCCCAGGCCGGCTCTGCCCCCACCGGAGCTGGCAGTGGGAAGAAGAGGTTACAGGGGGGAACGGGCTCAGACAGCCAAACAATCCTCTCCCAGAGGCCACTCTCAGATACCCGGAGGCTGAGGAGAGTCTGCTGGTTGCTGAATATTTCGAAGTGGGGGGATCACAGGGAAAGGAGAAGCAAGTAAAGGAAGGCAGCGAGACATGGGGGTGCAGAGTTCTGGAGATGGACAGACCCACCCCCTGTGGTAGATTCAGGTGGCAGTAAACTCCTTGGCATGCCTCCCATGGGGGTGTCCTAGTCCCCTCCACCAGCATCTGGGTGAGCTGGGATAGATATGACTAACAGAGCATTCTAGAAGTTTCCAGCCCTGCCCCCTGGAACACTCATTCTTGAGCCCTCAGCTGCCACATCAGGAGTGCGTCTGCATCTGTGCATCTGTGTGGAGAGACCACACAGGAAGACTCTAGGGTCAGGAAGGGGTTCCAGCGGAGCCCACCAATATACCAGGCAAATGAGAGAAGCTTCTGTGGACCCTCCAGCCCAGCCCAGCAATCAGCCGAATACCACCCCCCAAACAATGGCACATGGTGTTAATGCATCACCCAGAGACATCCGGCTGAATCCCTCATGCACAAAATGATCAGATATGAAAAACAAACAACAAATTTTCGCAAAACAAAACAGAGAGAAGGTGGCTCTTTTATTTTTTTTATTCTTTTTTTTTTTAAGATTTTATTTATTTATTTGACAGGCAGAGATCACAAGTAGGCAAGAGAGGCAGGCAGAGAGAGGAGGAAGCAGGCTCTCCAAGGAGCAGAGACCCCAATGTGGGGCTCGATCCCAGGACCCTGGGATCATGACCTGAGCCGAAAGCAGAGGCTTTAACCCACTGAGCCACCCAAGCGCCCCGAAGGTGGCTCTTTTAAGCCACCAACTTTGTGAGAGTCTTTTACCCGGAAGTAAGTAACCAGAACTGCCCCACCGGTTTTGTGCCCTTGGGTAAGTGACCATCATGTAGACAATGAGGAGAATAAGAACTGAATCATAGGTTTGGGAGTATAATTAAAGAGGTGATGACGGTGAAGCAGTTAGCGTGATGTCTGATACAGAATTAGTGCCTGGCAAATTGCACCTATATTTTTAAAAACAGTATTTTATTAAAGGTTGCAGGGATAGGGCTGTCAGCAGGAACAGACTCGGTCAGGACTTATGTGACAGTCTCAGTCTAGTGGTGCCATTGCTTGGTGCACAAGAGCGCAGGTCCTGGAAGCAAACTACTTGTGTCTACATCTTCATTTTACTGTCTCTGAGCTGTATGACCTTCAGCCGGTTCTTAACCTCTCTGGGCTTTAAGGGTCTTCACGGGTAAATAGGGATCACTGTATCTACCTCACGGGATGGCTGGGAAGATAAAATTATGTACTACCTGCAGAGCACTTAGAACAGTGCCTGGCACTAGAAATCCCCAAAGAGTGGAATATTCATTTTTTTCAAGTGCACCTAGAACATTCGCCATAATAGATCACATTAGGCCACAAAACCAAGTCTCAATGAATTCAAGAAGGCTGAAATCATATCATGCATCTTTTCTGACCACAGCAATATTAAACTGGAAATCAATCACAAGGGAAAAACCATCCAAAGAGCACATACACATAGAGGCTAAATAACATGTTACTGAACAGTGAATGAGCCAACCAAGAAATCAAAGACGAAATCACAAAATAAAATACATGGAGACAAACAAAAATGAAAATACAGTGGTCCAAAACCTTTCAGATGCAGCAAAAGCTGTCGTAAGAGGGAAGATGATAGCAATACAGGCCTACCTCAAGAAACAAAAAAAAAATCTCAAACAGCGTAACATTATACTTAAAGAAGCTGGAAAAAGAAGAAAGATGGAAGCCCAAAACCAGTAGAAGGAAGGAAACAATAATGACCAGAGCAGAAATCAATGAAATAGAGACTTTAAAAAAACAATAGAACAGATCAATGAAACCAGGAGCTGGTTCTCTGAAAAGAGAAAATGATAAACCTCTAGGCAGACTCATCAAAAGAGAGAGAGGGAGAAAGAGAAGTCAGATAAAATGAGAAATGGAGGAGAGATACAAAGAATTATAAGAGAACATTCTGAAAAATTACATGCCAACAGATTGGATAATCTGGAAGAAAGAGATCTTTTAAAAGAAAGAAAAGCTATGGCAGCAGCTGACAGCAGTCTTGACTCCTTAGAGAACTTTCTTATTATAATTTTCTTAAAAGATTTTTTATTTATTTACTTGAGAGGAAAGAGAGAAGGCACAGAGGGAGCGGGAGAAGCAGACTCCCCACTGAGCAGAGAACAGGATGCAGGACTTGATCCCAGGACCCCGAGATCATGACCTGAGCTGAAGGCAGATGCTTAACCCACTGAGCCACCCAGGCGCCCCAAGAACTTTCTTTTTATAAATTCCCTGACCTCCATCAGAGCAGGGAGGAGAAAATTCACATTTACCAAGCCACCGCAGTAGACACTATAGTGTGCCGCTCAGATTCCACCTTCCCAGACAAGACACTCATTCCCTGTCAGCCCGCAGTGTTGACAACTGACCGCTCCCAGCCACGTTCCTCTCCAGGGATTGATCTCAGTCAAAGATCACCTTGCCCACGGTTAAGTCCCCTTCCTGGAGAAAATCCACATCCATTGTGGGATATAACGGTCCAGCCCCTGTGCCACAAAGGCAGGACAACTCAGCACCAAAGGACAACCCCTGTGTCCCAGTTCACCTAGGACTCTTCCAGCCTTAGCGCTGAGAGTCCTGTATCCTGGGAACCCTGCAGTTCCTGGGCAAACTGGGTCAGTTGGTCACCCTTTGATGCAAGTTCATCAGAGCCACAGAGCTCCCTGTGAGCCAAGACCTTTGGTGTAAGATCATCACTCCCCAGCTCCTTCTTCCTCCCAGTCCAGTGTCTTGCCCTCCCCTAGAGCCCTAACTCAATTGCCTGCATGCAACGCCCCACTCTGAAGCAGAGTGTGAAGTAAATTGCCTAGTTCTCCCACCTCGGAGAGCACCTCCCCTGTGCTGGGCACCATGATGGCACGTGCCTTGCCCTGTTCCGTCCTCATCAACAACACTGGGGGTGGGCGTTGCTGTCCCCTGAGAAACTGAAGGCTTGTGGACCCAAAGTAACCTGTTCAAGTTCGAGTGGCCAGTGCAAACCGCTCCCCACGGTAGCCCCGATGTTTTTCTTCTCTGATTTTATTCCCCTCTGCATTGCTCTAATTGTGCCTTACTGTTTGAAAATAAATCAAGCCATTTGGGGGGTGGAATTCCTCTCTTTTGTCCCCTTGACCCACAACAAGCAGGGAAAACAAGAATCTGTACCTGTCCTGAGGTGGAGAGAGCAACACGTCCTCCTGTGCACCCTGCAGCAGGCTGGGAAGGCAGGTGCGGGAGGAGCAGCTGTGGGCCGGTTACCAACTCTGCTTACTTGCAAGACTCCTGGAAACTCAGATCCTTCTTCATTGCCCCCTGAATTGTGTTCTTTTCTTCCTTTCTTTGAAGAGCTGATGCTCTTAGCCTTCAGCTGTAAATAGGCTCCCTGCTTTTCTTGTCTCTAAGAGGCAGCTGCCCTTCCAACTAGAAACAGTTCCCCCTTGCACGTGGACCGTCCCTGCACTCATCCTCATGTAGCCAACTCTGTCTCCCCTGAAGATCTAGAGCCAGCGCTCACTCTGAAGGCAGAAGAAAGTACCTCTGGCTCTTCTCCCTCTTCCTGTCCCTTGTCCCTTGCCCTCCCCGCCCGAACTCAGCCCCATCTCCCTGCCTTCCTTTGCTCCCCTCCCGTCTGCCCTGCCCCCTTTCCAATCCTTCCTTTCTCCCCTTCTCTTGCCCTCCCCTCTTTGTATTCCTCCTCTCTTCCTCTCTCCCCTCTAGGTCCATGCTTTTCCTTGCTCCCTGGATCTCTCATATCCAAGGCCACATCCCCCAGGTGATCCGAGGCTTGCAAGTCAAACACACTGGGTTCAAGCCTCGGTTCTGACACTAAGCTTCACTTTTCTTGCCCGTGAAATAGGACAAAAAAGACCCACTTCTCAGGGCTATTGTGCAACTCCGATATGATCACGGAGATGGCAGTTCCTGCCCTAGGACGTTGGCACATGGGAGGAACACCATCTATTTTTATTCCTGTCTCCCCAAGGGATAGAACACAGATTGGAGTTTCCTCTGAGAGGGAGATGACCCAGAAAGCCCCCCTCTTCTCATTAGCACTTTGCAATTTGCTGAGAGTGAGGCTGTCCTCAGGACTCCATGTGGCCCCCTCCCCGTGCCCCCAACCCTCCTCCTGGGGTTGGGAGCGACGTCTGGCACGGGTTCCTCTGGGACAAGCCATCAAAGTGCCACCGCACCATCTGGTCTGCCCATATCCTCAGGCGGGATTTATTACCTAGTCCCTTCCATTAGCATAAATAATATGGAGCTTGGGTTTCATGATGGTTTACATAATAAATAAAACAGGTCAATTGCCCACAAAACTAGTCTCTGTGAACAGTAACAGATTTAATTAGATTTATTTTACCGGGGGTTTTCTGGAGTGAGGCGAATGTCTCTCATGCCAAGGATAAACTTCCCCATAAACTTCTATTTCTGGGAAGGCAGCTCCCCATCTTCCAAGGAGACAAAAGGAAGAGGGAAGAAGAGGGAAAGCAGGAGAGAGGGGAAGGGGGGCAGTTGGGGACAGTACAGACACGGGAGTGGGAGACGTGGGGAAAGACAGGGATGTGGCCCTGTGAGTACTCTTCACCTTCCACAGATCACCAGTCCCGCCACCCATGCCCAAACCACCTGTTAGGGGCTGAATGTCTGTGCCCCATAAAGTTCCTAGTTCGAAGCCCATCCCCTCACTGTGATGCTCTTTGAAGGCAGGGCCTTTGGGAGGTAATTAGGGGTGGATGATATGGGGGCCTCGTGATGGGAGTAGTGGCCTTATAAGAAGATGAGAGAGATCTCTCAGGGAGATCTCTGTCTCCTTGTGCACACACCAAGGAGAGGCCATGTGAGGACACAGTGAGAAGTCGGCTGTCGACAAGCCAGGAAGAGGGGGCTCTCATCAGAACCCAAATTGGCCATATCTTGAACTGGGACTTCCTAGACTCCAGAACCGTGAGACCCTCCGCTGTTTAAACAGCCAGTCTGCGGCCTTTGTCTCAGCATCCCGAGCAGGCAAAGGCATGTGTCTGTCTGAACCACTCTCCCACTCAGAGTCCTGACTGGCTTCCTGTTGCCCAAGGTCAAGTCTAAGCCCCTTGGCAAGGCCATCCCTCCCCATTCTTTTCCTTTATCTTGGCCCCTGGAGCCTCTAGCCACCCACATCAGCATAAAGTCACTATGAATTCTTTCCCCACATGCCCCCCCACCATGCAGGCCCAAGTGCCCATGGGCTGTGACCCACTGACTCTGACCATGTGCCCCCCGCACAGGTTGGACACTCTCTGGGCCTAGAACAGAGCCTGGCCACGCTCCTGGCTTGGAGAGGGTTTCCATCTGTAGCAAAGGATTCTCTAGAGGATTTCTAGGCTTCCTTCCACAGCCACTGAGTGATTGCTTAAAAAAGCTTTGATGGAACACTGAGAGGGTTAGAAATATCCCTGCTAGGAGTGGACATCCATGGGGCTTACTGGGCAGCATCTGTGAATAAGATCCCAGTTTTCCCTTGGGAAGCCCCCTTCCCTCACTCTTGGTCCACTGGCTTGGATGGACAACACCTCCAGCCTCCAGGAGTAGGTGTGTGACTCAAGATCCAGGCCAACTGAGGCACTGTGTTGTCTCCCCACCTTCGGTATCTGATTCAGGGACACTAGCCGGTCCAGAGACTCAGCCCAGGACTTGTGAGGACCAAAGAGTTAATAGATGTTCTCTTTTGGGGCTAATGGCTGAGCTGGAAGGATATGAGCTAGAGCTTCCAGGAGATGGTGCTGGGAGAGAGCTGAGCTAGAGATGAAGGGAAAGAGTATGAGCCCCCAATGACATTGACTGAGTCCTGGGCCTCACCATGACAGAAGCCATGTCTAGCCCCTGAGCTTCTCTGCTGCAGGTGCTTTACTACTCCCCCAACCCACGCTTGCTTAGTCTTTTTTTTCTTTTTATTTTTTTTAAGATTTTATTTATTTATTTGCAGAGAGATATAGCAAGAGAGGGAACACAAGCAGGAGAAGTGGAAGAGGGAGAAGCAGTCTCCCTGCTCCCAATGTGGGGCTTGATCCCAGGACCCTGGGATCATGACCTGAGCCGAAGGCAGACACCCAACGACTGAGCCACCCATACACCCCTGAATCTGGCTTCTTTAGCTTAGTGTAAGTTTTCATTTCTCTTGGGTGAATGCCTGGGTGCTAGACTTGCTGGGTCACATGGTCCATGTATGTTTAGTTCTATAAAAATCTGTTAGACGGTTTTCCAAAGGTACTCTATCAGTTTGCTTTCCTATTGGCAACTCAGGAGAGTTCCAGTTTCTCCGCGTGCTCACCAGCACTTGGTATCGTCAGTTTTGGTTTGTTGGGCTTTTTTTCGGGGGGGGGGGGGGG
>PISX010000355.1:0-13635 GCA_004024625.1 Mellivora capensis | reverse complement strand
AAGGAACAATGTGTGAGTTTTGAGCCTCAGCCTGAGAGTGGTTCTCTGTGGCCCCACCCCCCGGACTCCCATCTGTCTTCCTGGGAAGGAGACAGGGACCTCGTGCAAAAATAAAAAGATCAATTTGACTAAAATCCCTCTAAGAGCTGGGAGACATTAACATCATCCTTTGGCATTCGACTGAGAAAGAGAAATTTGACCTGACTGCCTGCCTGCTCCCTTCCCTTCTTCTGGGGACCTGCTTCATCTGCTCCTTCAACCCCGTGGTTCAAGGGGGAGCTGACAGTCACAGGAGTGAACCTTATGGCCACATGGGAGAGGGCATCACCCAGATCTGGCCAATCAGGCATCTTCTCTGAGAATTTCAAATCAGAACCAAAGGGAAAGGGCCAATCTTTCTCTGAAGGCAAATCATGAGACATGATCCTTGAAATTACTAGTGACAACCCCTCCCACCCTGTGGGAGAGATCAGTCTGAGTAGAGACAACAGAGCCAACACATCAAGAGAAGCAGAGGTGAGAAATGGAGTGGGAGTTTTTAGAGGACATCAAATTCCTGGCTCTGGTCATTTCTGAACTCTGAACTTTCTACATCTCTCTACTCCCCATGGATTGTGAACTAAGAACTTCTCATCTAGATATTTCAGGTTGGGATTCTTGAACTTGACAGTCCCAGCTACGCTTTGGTACTGGGTGATTCCAATGCATTGATGGTGGATCTAGCTGGAGATGCTGGAAGCCCATGGAGCGGAAGGGTACCTGTGAGAGGGGCGGTGCCCAGCAAAGCTGACGTTGTCCTGGGGAAAGGCAGAGACCCCAGGAGGGAAGGCAGAGCTATGGAGACAAGCAGCAGCTGGCAGAAGCAGCAGACAGTGGCGGGGGGGGGGGGGGAGTAGAAACAGGTCATTTAATTGAGCAGACTTACTTGGACATTTATCTCCCATACAACAGCATAGTCCAGTAGTATATTTCCACTTGACTTTATATCTTGGGCATCTACCTGAAAATTAAATATGATTGGAAACATGATTTTTGATGACCTCATAGCATTCCATCATATGAATCTCACGTAATTTATCCCCAAGTGTAGGGGATCCTAAGTAAATTATCTTCGTTTTTCTGTTTGTTTTTATTCTTTTGTTATTGTGTACTGTGCCACCAGGAACCTCCTTGGAAATAAATCTTTACACACATGGCTAATTATTTCCTTAGGAGAAATGGTTATTAATGGAGTTGTTTTATCAAAGGGTCTAGACATTTTAAAGCCTTTGATCCATGTAAATAAATTGCCTGACCAAAGAGTTGTGACAATTCACACTTCCACCATAGGACCGAGGAATTTCCTTTCCTTCAAAACTTTGCCAGCCTGAAGTGCTACGATTTTTTAAAAGCTTAGCTAAGATGACAAGCAAGCTATATGTCCCATTGTTTTAATTTGAACTTCTTTTTTTATTAACATTTAATATATTATTTGCCCCAGGGGTACAGGTCTGTGAATCATCAGGCTTACACACTTCACAGCACCACCATAGCACATAGCCTCCCCAATCTCCATAACCCAACCACCCTCTCCATAACCCCCTGTCCCTGGCAACCCTCAGTTTGTTTTGTGAGATTAAGAATCTCTTATGGTTTGTCTCCCTCTCAATCCCATCTTGTTTCATTTTTTCCTTCCCAATCCCCTACCCCCTCCCACTTTGCCTCTCTAATTTGAACTTCTTTTATTGCTAATGATGCTGAAATTTTTCACATATTTATTGGCCGTGTGTCATTTTCTATTGTAAATTTCTGATTTATGTCCTTTGCTCATTTTTCTAATAGAGTTTTGGGTTTTCTTATTGATCTGTAAGAGTTCTTCACCTCAACTATCATATATGTTACAAATATTATTTCTTAGTTTGTTGTTTGATTTTTAATTTTGTTTATGATATTTTGATCTACATTATGGTTTGATTTTTATGTTTTCAGATTTGTCATTCTTTCTCTTTGTGTGTTCTTCAAAACACTGTGCTCAGAAATACTTTCCTCATTACAAAATCAGATAGATATTTGCCCATATTTCCTCCTGATTCTTCTAAAATTTAATAGTTTAAACAATTCATCCATCTAGAATTTATTTTGATGACGCTGAGGGAGAGGATCAAACTTTTTTCCCTTCCAAATAGTCAACCAGTTGCCCCAATGTCACATGGTAACTAATCCATTCTTAACCACACACTCTAAAGGGCATCTTTGCAACAATTTTAAGTGCTAGTGTCTGGGCTTTCTCTTTGATTCCTCTGGTTCATTTGACTATTTAGTTTTATAGACTAAATAAGTTGACATTTTTTTATCCAAGCCAAGAGTTTTTTGTTTTGCATTAGGGAAATTGGATCTAGTTGTATTTGTTGTCAAAACTGATAACAGAATTTTGCATTCTCGTACTATTTATGCTTTTCTTCTGTTTTCTTTTTTCTGTCTTGTCCCCTGCTGTATCGTCAATGCTTAGAACAGTGCCTGGCAAAGAGCAGGAATTCAATAAATGTATATTACATTAAGGGATATGTGAGTTTAGTATAAGATAAACGTGGCCATTTAAATAAGCGAAGAAGAATTGGATCACCATTCGGAAAATAAATAAATGTAGATTCTTACCTCATATCACGCACAAAACCAAATTTCAGATGAATTAAAAAGTCAATCTTTAAAATAAATTAGACAAATATTAGACAAAAGGATAGGAGGATATATTCATCGCAGGTTTTATGTTTCATAAACTTCACCTCGATAAAAAAGAGAGAGACAACGTCAGCGAAGCTCATAGTCCTGAAGCTAGCCCATCACAAGTGCTCGTGCTGGGGAGTTAATGTTCCAGACAGAATGCAGGTTTACCCACCTCTAAACCCCGAGCTGCCAGCTGCTGCCATAGGGTAGGCAAGAGGGAGTGCAGAGGCACTTCCCTGAGAACTAAAACTTCAGCCCTAAACCCCGTCCTGGTGGACCACGAGGGATTTCGGGAGCCAGTCCGCATCCCAGGCTCATAAGAGTGACCCAGTCCAACAGCGCGTTTAGCATGTTTTGCCCCCATTCATGCCCCAAATCCTTGCCATCTAAATCTCACAACAGGCAGGAAAAGAGACAAGGAAAAAGAGGAGAATAAGCAGTTGTCCCAATGCCTGGAGGAGAGCCGGCCTGACCACCCACCCCGGGCTTTCCCAGGAGAGGCAATACCTGAGTACAAGGCAGCCCCCAGACTCACCTTACCTCATTGGATGCTCTATAGACGCCCATCCGAGATGAGCCCAAGAGATGTGTGCTCCCAAAGACCTTGAACCAAGGGAGGAAGGGGCAGACTTGAAGCTCTATCCCTGGCCTGGTCAAGCTCCATATCCCCGCTGCTAAATGTCTTTGCCCTATTCCAGTACCCAGCCACCCACACCGGGAAGGGGGAAGGCAGTGGGGTACAGGAAGAAATTGAGTGATCCATACAATCTATACGCTCCCTTCATGCTCCCTCAAGCAGCACCCTGGACAGGGCTGAGCACAGGGGAAGACCTATTAGAGCCTGGCTAATCCCAGTAGATCCTCACCGAGGGGGTCACCATCAGGACAGCCCCTCCCCTCCCAGGCCCCGGGAGCCTACAAGTTGATGCTGGGCTTGCCTCCTTCTTTCCTTCCTTCCAAGCCCACCTCCCCTCCCCATAAGGAGAGGCCTGGAATGCTGAAATGAAAGAATCCCCTTCCCTCTCACCCTGCAGAGCCTCTGAGCCCTGTCCTCCAGAGCTGGGCCAGTGCTCAGCCGCTTCAAGATAGACCAGCTTCCTCTTCAATTAACCTGGCACTTGGGGGGCAGGGGGTGAGGGTAAGGAAGAAAACTTCATGATTTTCTTCCTAGCTCCAAGATGAAGGAAAGCCCGCAATTCTCCACCAGTAGCCAGAAGCTTTTTTCTTACCTGTGATATTAGCAAGGGTTTGTTGTTTTGGGTTTTTTTTCTTTCTTTTTTTCATTTAAACTCTCCCAAACTTAATTTAAAGTTTCTCTCTTTTAAATATGTCCTGGCTACAGAGTGAACAGCGACAAGCTGCCAGAGGAAAGCAGACGGGGAGAGATGATTGCCTGAGAAGATATTGCTGTAGCTTAAATGAAAACCTGTGCCCTTGGGAGAAGAAGGAGAGCAGGAGGGTGGGAGGCAGGAGGACAGCTCCAGGACCAGGACCAGGACCAGGGCTCAGAGAGGAGGGAGCCCCAGGGAACCAGGGCAGGCTCAAGGAGCCTCAGTCAATGCAGCCTAGCTCCCTCCCACCTGTCCTCTCTGCCCAGTCCAGACTTGAGTTGCTGCCTCTTTCCACAGCTGAGCCCCTGCTGCTGCTACCCCAGGCTGCCTGGGGCACCCAAGGGTCCACGGCAAAGCTAGGCCACCCAGTCCCCATGCAGAAAGGACTTCTTCCAGGTAGACCTTGAGAAGAGGGGAAGACAGGACCTGCCAATGAGCAACACAGCCCCTGAGGGAAGGCACAGTGAGCATTTGTGGGATATTGATTACCCAAGACCCAGTTCCTAATATCACCTGGATTTGGGGAACAGAGAGCAGGGTGAGAACATCTCTCTCTTGGAGGGACACCAGGAGAGAGGGGACTGCTGGAGAGTGGCCTGGGCCCCAGCTGCCCACCCCGCCCTGTCCCTGCCCATGCGCACACTCCCTTCCTCCTGACCTGCTACCCCCTGAGTTCTGCCCCATGTCTGAGGCCAGGCATCAGGTTCCCACTTGAGTCTGAGAGAACCTCAAGGCTCTGCCGCATAACTTGCCCAGAGTCCATCTCTGTCTCTTTTAAACGAGACCAAATTGGCCCCACCTGACCCAAGAAGGACCGGACGTTCCATCTCCAAATGACAGCCTTTCGTTCTCACAGGCTGTGCGTTTATGGGATTGGTGGAGGTCAGCAGGCAGAGAGCAAGGGCCTTGTGTCAGGTCTGTTTGGAAAGAGGGCTGGCGGCCGCTTCCCCTCCACCACTAATTGCCTCTCACCCCGCCCTCCCAGAAGCAGGCTGTGCATGTCCTTGACTGCTCGGTGATGCCTTCCCTTGCAGCCATTCAAAGGCCTCTCCCAGCTTTGTTGTGTCCTGCAGAGATCTCATTAGTTTCTGCTGTCTCCCTCGGAGCGGAATCTGAAGGTTCTGTTCACCTTTGCGTCCTCCTCTCTTCTCCTGCTCCTCCTGACTCATGCTGCTGTCAGCACGCAGGTCTGAGGAAGGACACAGTGGGGAGAGCCCTTGGCTGGGCTGCAGGACCCCCAGCACTGGTCCTCACTCACTCTGTGACCAGGGGGGAACCTCTATCTCACTGGCCTCGATTTCCCCGTCTGTAAAAAGATGGGCCAATGCCCCACGCAGATCTCATCCTTGGTGGGCGGGTGTGCTGCTGGGGTAGCAGAAAGGCCAAAAAGCCAGTTGGGGTCTGCTGATGGTTGTCTTTAACTGGACGGTTGACCACAGCCTCCTGAAGGTCGGCCTGCCTCCAGCCTCCCGGGGGCTATTCTTGTGTCCACAATTGCAGCCCTGTTTTGTTACTCCTTCGCTTGGTGACCCCAAAAGTTTCCCCTCGCCCCATGACCCATTCATCCAGACTGGGGGTGCTGGGCGCAAACACTGGAGCCACGGGGGACCGGACAGCAGGAACGTGTTTGAGTGCATTACGCACCAGCGCTATTTGACGTCTCCTCCTTTCCATCCTCCATGGGACCAATGCCCTGCTTTGAATCCGTCCTGTCCTACAAGCTCACCGAGGCTCCTCTTTCCCTGGCTGGATCTTGAGTGATACAGCATCCGAGAGCAGAATTCCTCTTAGGGAAGTGAGCATCTTTGTAGAAGAAAATACCTTGATAAGGCACTTGGGGGGAGGTAACATCCCGAGGGTATGGTTTGACAGGAGACAAGGAACAGAAAGACCTAGTTAAACTGCTCTGCATGGGAAGTAAGTGGGAATTTGGAGGTAGGATAGAGACAGAGGGGAGCAAAGGGGGAAATAATAAAACAATGTAGCAGGAGGCTACAGGAGCCTGATGCTCAAGCGGTGGAAATGCTGAGGGGCTTTTAGGAATGGAAATATCAAAGATGGCCTTTTACGCTGCTGGCCTTACAATCTATAAATCCCTTCTTCTAGCCTTCCTTTGGAAACGTCTGCTACCCACAGGGACTTTGTGTGCCCAGCCCTGCTTTGTTTTAGGGGTGAGGCTGATTTTTTTTTTTAGTGGAACAGAAAGGAAAGGATTGAGGTCCATCAAGAAAAGGATTGAGCACAGACTCAGGGTAGAACTGACAGCAACAGCAGGGGGCGTGAAAAGATGCACAAACTGAATTAATTCGATGCAAGCAGGAGCTCGGAGCTAGAAACGACAATGAGAATAAAGAGTGAATCTTTTGTGCCAGGCTCTGCCCTAAGTGCTGGCTACACGAAGCAGGTACCACTCCGGGCTGCCTTCAGGGATGCAGAAACCAAGGCACAGAGCCGGGGAGCTCCGTGGGCCACTCTAGCAGTGGGGGGATCTGGGCAGTCTGCCCCCAGTCTGTGCTCCTGACTGCTGCGCAGGAGAAAGCCTCCAGGCACGTGCAGGAATCCTAGGGGGCTTTGGGCATCCAGACTGTGGAACAAGGGTTTGAATCAATGTGATCTTAAGGAACAGGAAGAGGCTGGGCAGCATCTGGGCTTACCTACCTTCCCATCAGTGTCCTTGAGTAGATCTGAGCTGCCCCAGGGCAGGGACCACATCTTGTCCCTCTGTGTCCTCAGATCTACCCAGGGGCCTGGCATGGAGCAGGAAGCGGCCACGGTTCACGTTTATTGTGTGAACCAATGGGAGGGACAGAGGAAGGGAGGGCAGAGGGAAAGACCCAGAGGGAAGCCAGCCCATTGGTCCAGGCCAGGGTGGAGCCTGGGCAAGGGCAGTATGTGTGGGCTCTATTTTCCCCCCTCCTCGGGCTAATTAGAGCACTGCCACCTCCCTCATGGGGCATGGAGCTGTGGATTTTTCCTAATCGAGAAGGAAAACACCTTGTCTCGTCGAGGCAGCCTTATCCAAGCAGGACGGCGGAGGCGAGCTCCGTGAGCTGGCGGCAACCACTCAGCGGGTTCTGGAACGTGTTTTTTGCCATGGCGGCAGTTAACTCTCCTTGTGTTTTTAAATGGAAGAGCCGTGACACCCTCTTTGAAGGCCTCAAAGAGAGAAGAGTACTGACGTCTCTGCAGGGACAGCTCTTCGGGGAGGCGCAGAGGGGATCGGGGCACTCAGCAGCAAAGGAGTTTTCTCTCCCTGCAGTATTGTTTCTTTGGGAGCTGATCCAGCGTTCTTTATTTCATTTTCATGTGATAAAAATTGAGATGTACAACGCGCGTCTCGGCAAACATGGGCGGTAGTCAGCTGGAAAGAGCTTTGTTCTCCCGTGTAGGCGGGTGACGGGCAAGAGACAGGCTCTTGGGAAACATCTCTAGGGACAGTGGGGATGGGAGCCCTTCCTGAATCACACCCCCTCCAGCGGGCACACATATGTGTACATACAGGCAATGCACACACGTGTGTGCACACACACAAGCAGGCACACTATATACACCCATGCGTGCCCACACGAGCACATATCCCTTCTCCCCAAAGCCAGGCCTCGAGTCACAAGGAAATAGAACCCCTGATCTGTCCCAGGTTCAAGAGGCCCGCATCAGTGACATATGCAGCCACCTCCCCTCCTCCCTGGAGCAGAGCCCTGGGCGCGTTGCTGGCCTCTGAAATTTCAAGGCTGGGACACCGGGAGGGGGGGCGGGGTGAATGATCTAAGCAGGAAATATTCCTTCCAAACAGAAAGGAAGGGCAGGTTAGAGAGAGATCTGGGAGGTAGAGCTGGCAGGACCCAGGGACTGAATGGAAGTAGGAGAGGAAGAGAGGTAAGGAGTCAAAGGGGAAGGGCCCCAGGTTTCTGGCTTGAGCGCCTGGGTTGGTGGAGTTGATGTCATCTGATGCAGAGAGCCCTGGGCAGGAAGGTGACAAGCTCCGTGTTGGACGTGGTGAGTGTGAAGGGCATCCAGATAGAGCTGGCCCATGGGCAGATGGATGTGCTGGTCTGGGGCTCCGGATGGAGGCCCAGGCTCGCGGCAGAGACTCAGGAGTCCTTGGCACGTACAGTCACCCAATGGGTGGACTGACCCAGACTATGTAGGAGTAGAAAGAGAAGAAGGCCAGGTGCAGACCACTGGGGGACATGACTACTGGAAAGCATCATGGGGCCACATGGGGACAGAAAACCAGAGCCACGAGAGGCAGGACGTGAGCCAAGGTAAGCACTGAGTGGTGTCCGTAGGGCCTAACATCATGGATGTTACTGCTGACCTTGGAAAGGTCTTTGTAGGAGCAGAAGACCCACTGTAGGCGTGGGAGATGAGGAAGTGAGGATGGGGAATGGAAGCTTCTGGGGAAACGTGGCTTCAAGGCAAAAAGGACAGGATCAAAGCCCCAGGAGCCCCTGGGTCTCAGGAGGGCTGTCACTATTTGTCTCTTTGTCAGCTTATTTTTATAATAGAAGAGCTTTCCATGGGTTTGCAGTCTATGGGGGAAAGGAGAGGTTATGATATCCGAGAGAGGAGTCACACACCAGGAAAGACCCCAGGAGAGGAGAGGAAGAGACAGAGTCGAGGGCACAGGGGAAGTGGAAGTTGAAGTTGAAGTTCCTTCAATCCAGCTGTTTACTGCTCTGATTTCCTCTCATGCAGCCCCGGTGGCAGAAGGCTCTTAGACCTTCCCAAGCCTTTCTGGGGCCAGAGGGCTGATGGGGCCATGGAGAAAGAACTCAACCTAGCTGAGGGAGCATTCGTAGCAGAGCCTCTGGCGATGCCATGGGCTGCAGTGGGAGGCAGTGAGCTCCCTATCAGTCAGGAAGTCTAAGCCCAGAATCCCAGCTGGGGCCTGTCGTGGGGATCCCAATATCGGGTGGGAAGCGAGACTAGAGCCCTCCACATCCTATCCTGCCCTGGGTCATTGAGGCATGGGACGGGTTCCACTTCCTCGCCTTCTGCCCCAAGTTCAGAGGCATAACGCTGAGTCTGGCCAAGCTGACAGCCTGCTGACATCCTCCTCAGACTCCCAGGCCCCACATGGCTCTTGGGAGTCCCTATACCCCCCACCTGCCTGGCATTTTGAGAGAGCCTGCCTCCCTGACCTGTAGAACATCTCCAGGAGGTTCTGACTATTTTCAGATAGAGAAGCTAAGGGTCAGAGAAGTTAGAACTTTTGCCCAAGACCACAAAGCCCATGGAGGAGCAGAACTACGCTCATTGGTTCCTGGTTTTATCCCATCTCTTCCACTCTGCACGGCTGGGTCTGCTGCACCCTAACCCCTCACAGACATCTGGTCCAGCCCTAAGCATCTGGACATGTCTGAATAGTGACCTTGTCCCCCACCAAGCCTCCTCCATGACAATCACGGAAGCTGGCCACAACCTGGAGCCTCCAAGGATGAACCCCAGATGCCCAGGTGCCCTCAGACTTTGGCTGTCCCCCCACCCTGCCTCAAGAGGCGGTCCAGAGAACCCCCAACCCAGCCAAGGGTCCTGGCCCCACCAGCCAAGGCAGCTGCTCTCGCCAGCTCACTAATACCCACGGACTCCCCATAAGGCAGGTGTCCCAGGCTCACAGATGAGGCACGAGGCTCAGAGAGGTGGAGTGACTTCCTTTAGGTCACACAGCCAGGAGCACCCAGGCTGGGTCGAGAACCAGGTCTCCTGATCCCTAAATCGGTGTCGGTTTCCTTCTGCCCCACTCCCTCTCCAGCTCCTCAGGGAGCCAGACCTCTTCCACTCTCCAGCCAAGTTCCCTGCAGTGAGGATTGCTGCTCCAAGATGGACCATCTTGCTTTAGGAGGAAGGAAGCTCCCTATCTGTGTGCCAATCAGGACGCCAGAAATTCCTGCCACAGTTAAAGGTCAAACTAAATGATCCCAAATGCCCTTTCTCACTCTGGAAAAATGCAGCCTGCGGTTCCCAATCTCTTTCTTTCCGCCCACCCCACACTGGCCCACCCGTCTCACACTCACATCTGCATGCTTTTTTATGAATATTTAAATGTCATCTGATTGCATGATGCGTCATGAGTCCTGAAAGGCCCCCCCTCTGCCCGTCCCCATCTTTTGCTGCCTCGTAGGAGCCAGAAAAATAAATCCATCCCTGAGTCACGGCTCCTACAGCTTCCTTCTTCCCCACTGCGCCCTACCGGTAGCCTGGCAGCCTTGTGAAGGCCAGGACCTGATGCCCCTGGTCCTCTGCTGCCCTGGGGATGGGGGAGGGGGGAGGGAAAGTAGGGGGAAGGGGAGCCGGTTCACTAGTCACAGGCGGGGATTGGGAGTGGGGGGCCTTGAGATTCCCCAGTGTTTCCTCAATCCCAGCATCCAGAAGGTCCCATGTCAGGGTCACCAGCCTTGTTTTCACGACCCCCTCCCCCAACACATGCCCTGAACATGGTCCCCGTCACCATGCTTCTCCCTCTCTGCCTGAGTCAGCTCAGGCTTCTGGGACAAAGTCCCACGGACCGGGGGGGCTTATATACAGCAGACATTTACTGCACAGGGTTCTGAAGGCCACAAGTCTGAGCTCAGGAGACAGCACCGCCGGGTTCTGATGAGGGTCCTCTTCTGGGTCGCCAACTGCGAATTTCTCCATGTGTCTCTCATAACAGAGGAGCAGGGGAGCCCAGGGGATGGGGGTCTTTTTATTCGGGCACTAATCCTGTCGATGGGGGCTCCGCCCTCATGACCTAGTCACTTCTCGAAGACCCTACCGCCTAAGACCACCACCTTGAGGGGTAGGTTTTCAACATATGTATTTGGGGGACACAACACTCATCCCCCAGCAGTCCCCTCTGTTGTGGTCCTAAGCTGGACGCAGACAGTGGCCACCTGTCCCAAAGTCTTATGCCGACTGGTGAAGTCACCCCAGCACCCCAGCAAACGGGTCTGGCTGAGCCGGAAAGAAGCAGGACAGCCTTTGTGGCTGTCATTTGGGGGCGGTGGGGGGGACCTCTGACAGGACCTGTGACCTAAGGTAGAGGCCAGAAGGGACCCAGAGAGTAAAACCCCCAACCTCTCCCCTGCGCTCTGCTCTCCTGGCAGCACCTCCCATTGGCCAAACACAACCAGAAGCCTGAGGCGGAGAGGCCTCTGAGGTCAGGGCTGTTCAAGGGGGTCAGGCTTGGGGCCCAGAGCAGGGCGGAGAAGGGAGGGGACAGAGGTGGAGTGCAGGTGGGGAAGACCCAGTACCCCAGCCTTCCACAGGAGCCTTGGCTCTCCCTGTCCTCCCTCCTGTCTTTCCTCTCTCTCCTTCCCTCTCAGGAGTAAAAGTAATTCCTGTCCTTCTGCAGAGCAGTTTGGTCAAGTCCTTGTTTTTACTGCCTACCTCCTGCCAACATCTGCCGTCAGGGCCGCCCCTTCCCACCCAGGCAGCTCACTGAGGTATTCCTGCCTCCCACCGCCCCCCAAAACAAAGACCCTGAAAGTAATCATTTTGTTGTTGTTGTTGTTGTTCACCTTAACCATAAAAAGAGAAAGGAGGAAGAGAGGGGAACATTCCCTAGGAGGAAGTCACTGTCATGGTCCAGAAAACTTTGCAAAATCTAGAGGCAGAGGGGTGAACGTTTGGCTCTGGCCAGCCCCCGTGGGTCCTGAGGTCTTGATTGAAGTCCTGTTTCCTCCCCTGGGCACCCTAGAAAAATTGGGGTGCTCTTTGGACCCCAATCCCTAGGCTCTCCACCTACAGAGCTACCATTCCGTCCCACCCAGAGACCCAGATAGGCCACTCCTGCCCTTGAGGGTCTCTCTGTCTGCTCAGGGCCCACCCCACCCGGGCTCCTCCCGCTCCAGGCCCAACAACCACACTGTTAACAAAGGCTCCCCACAGGGGCCTGAGGCTCTCCTCCAGGAGCCACTTCACTAGCTAAATACCAACCTCTCGATATTTGGTAATGACCTTTTTAAGTCTCCACTCTCCTGCCTTGGTATTTAGAGAGCAACCTGGCCTCTGGGGAGGGAAGGGAACTGAAGACTTATATTCATGGTGCTTCAGAAGGCTGGGCCCAAAAAGGGAAAAGAGAAAAGGCTCACCTTGCTCTGCAGGGGGCTGAGGCAACCATCAGAACTGAATTCTTCCTGGTCTGGAGCAGGGACTTGGCAGAAGCCCAGCAAGGCCTTGGTCTGACACCTGTCGCTCAGCCGTCCCACACTGGCATGTGCCGGGTGTGCACCCACACCAATGCATGAGAATGTCCATGATAGTCCTCGCATGTGCGCACGTGCATGCCAGCAGGAAGACAGGCCCTGCCTGTGTGGGCCTGGAGCAGGGGATGGGGGGAAATTAGGAGTGTAGACAGGGACCGTGGGTGTACAGTGGCTTGTGGTGTGCCCATTTGCAAGCGTCTGTAGGTGGGGAACATGGATGCACCCGCGGGCTCACCTCTGGGAGAACCGGAGGCATAATCTCCTGTTTGTGCAGAAGAGACACCGATCTGTTTGTGGACGTGTGCACCTGTGTGTGATTCCAACTCCCCAAAAGGAACTGCAGGCCATTTCCCAGGGCAGGGGAGCCGGCCTCAGCAAGCAGTGCCAACAGATTCCCAGGGGAGACAAGCAGGGGCTACATGGGTTGGAGGGGAGGGCACCTTGCTCCACTATCCCTAAACCTGAGTCATCAGAGCCCCTGCCTGCCCTGGGCCCCGAAGGCTCACTTCTGCCATCATCCCCATGGTGCTTGCTCTTCCCTTCCTGCCCCTGCTTGGCTATGAGGAGCCTCCACAGTGAGGGAGTGTGGCACTGCCTGCCGGGGCGGCCCAATCCACCTCTCTGGATGAGCAGGCTGATTCCAGGCCCAAGAGCTGACTTGCATTAAGCCCTGGCCACGGCCCCAGGGCCCACCCAGCACAGTGCCTGGCCCAGAGCGGGCTCACTATCAGTGTGTGGGAATTGAATGAGTGCAGACGAAGACAGCGCATAGGCAGAGGGGAGCAGCCTTGTCCCCAGCGCGCTGCATTTGGGGAACTGGAGCGGGCATGGGAGAATGCATGCAGAACACAGTGCTGTAAGTGTAGTGCTTACTATGGAAATGGGCAGGACAGTCACTTTCTTAGACTTGGGACTGGATCTTGGATGCCGTGGTACTGTCAGGACGCCGCTTCAGGACTGAGGCTGACTTTCCCCAGGTGCAGGGAGCATTGGTGGCTGGCTGCTCTCAATGGACCATTCTTCAGGATGCTGGGATCGAGTCCTGCATGAGGCTCCCTGCTCAGCGGGGAGCCTGCTTCTCCGTCTTCCTCCCAGCTCATACTCCTCACTGTCTCCATCTCTCTCAAATAAATAAAATCTTATTTTAAAAATGTTTTCTGGGGGAGAGGAGGAGCAAGATGGCGGAGAAGTAGCAGCTGAGACGACATCAGGTAGCAGGAGATCAGCTAGATAGCTTATCAAACCACTGCGAACACCTACAAATCCAACAGGAGATCGAAGAGAGGAAGAACAGCAATTCTGGAAACAGGAAATCGACCACTTTCTGAGAGGTAGGACTGGCGGAGAAGTGAATCGAAAGCGACGGGAGGATAGACCGCGGGGGAGGGGCCGGCTCCCGGCAAGCGGCGGAG